>CAMZMU010000039.1:79764062-80077689 GCA_947311845.1 Poa pratensis
AGGAAGAAAGCGGCCACCTCCGCTGATGCAGAGGACGAGGCCTTGGGGGAAAATATCCCACTAAGCGGTTGGCAAGCTTTTGCTTTCCCTGACTTTGTCATTTGATACAATTAAGTTTCTGCTGACAAACTTGTGCTTTTCTGCTTACAGGGGCAAGCCTGCCATGCCCAAGTTTCGTGCCAACCTGAAGATTTCTGCTGGTAGGGGCAAGCCACCACGGTCTTCTCCAGCCACCGCACCGACAACGCCTGTCGTTGGCGTTCCCGTAGTTGTTTGCCAGGGAACGTACACGACGCCTACTGGTACCGCAGAGGCGGCTGTGGAGAAGATGGCGGGCAAGAAGTCCGTTGCGGGCCCTACTTTCCAAGACGGCTGAAGCTTCGGTTAATGATGCCGCTCGATTTATGGCTATGAAGCTGGAGGCGGGAGACGAGATGGGAGAGAGCTATGGCGGCACTTCCTCCAAATCTGGCCTGACTATGCCGCGGGAGCGAAGGATCCCCGCCAAACATTGAAGAACATGCGCGAGGGCACCAAGTTTTGGCACACGCACATGGAACAGCTCACCGAATTGCTACAGAACGAACTTGAGGTAATCCCAGTCTCAGCCCCCGAGCACTTTGGCGACTAAAAAGGTTGTTTTTAGCCGGCGGAGTGGTCTTGACTTGGATCTCAATTGTTGTGTTTCTGTTGTAGGCGGCCCTCGCGTCCAACGCAGAGCTTTTTCAATCCCAAGGCACGAAGAACGCAGAATGCGCCGACTTCGGCAAGACATCGAGCTAAAGAACGCCCAGATTGCGAGCTTAGAAGAGACTCGCAAAAAGGATGAAGGTGACAAAACCTTCTTTGCCTTCTTTTCGTCCTAGTTTGAATTTTTCTTCCGACGAGTAGTTCTTTAGTCGTCTTTCTCTTTATTTGTAGAATTACTAAACACTGCGCAAGATATTCTCAAGAACTCCTGACATGCAAGCTTTGATGGAAGCTGCAGATCTTGCTAAGTTGGTGTCGAAGCTGAAGCGGACCATGCCAGGATCTAGAGGAGCGGGAGCTGGCCCATGCCGCCGAGGTTAGCAAGTTGACGGGACAACTTGAAGCCTTGAGCAACAACCTCTCCCAGGTGAACAAGAATGCCAAAGAGTAGCAGGACCAACTTTCGAAGGCAGTCCAGCTAGCTCAGGAGACACTTGAAAACCATCTGGATGAGGTCAATGCCATCCATGAGCATGTCCTGGGTAAGCCTCTTATCCTTCATCCTTCTTTGATACCTTGAATTCTTTAAATTTCAAACTGCAGTGTGTAACTGTCTGCATTATGCAGTGAGGCTAGATTAGCCGATGACGTGGATACGACGTCGTGCCTTGCCCGCATCTTGAAGGTTGGCGAAACAATCAACCAGATTGTCGGGGCGGGCAAAGCGTTTGCCGCCATGTTCTACCCTGGCGAGCACGGCGATCCCGTCAACTTTGAGCTTTGCCGACCTGTGGATAAGGCGGCGACCGAACATGACGGCATGCTACGATCAGCAGCACGAGGCGGAGCCGTTGGCATTGGCGTGACGGCGGCGTGGTACCCGGAGGCTGATATTCATCAAGTCACCGAGTACATCCCGACCGAAGACGAAAACAACCAAGTCATCGTGATGCAAGATGTGCCGCGGGCTGTTCGGGCTACGCAACGCGGGTTGCCAATATGGTGGACACTGCAAGGTCTACAAGGAACACCCGGATCCACACGTTGCCGTGGCTGATCACTCCTTGGCGGGTCCTGAAGTTGCGAAAGCGGGGAAGGCGAAGCCATGGCTGAGGAGCAGCCCCCAGGATGGCGGAGCCAGCCCCAAGGATGCCGGAATCAGCCCCCAGGATCTCCCAACAACGTCCACCAAGGCGGCAACTCCTTAGATGTCCTCTCCTGCAATGATAGCACAAGAAACTGCGTTAATCTGTTAATGCCAAAAAACTTGTTTATATTTTTGGTTTGTAACTATGTTGGGCCAATTTTATGCTACACTTGGCGGTAGGCTTATTTAAGTGGCCCGCCTTAATATGTACCTCGCTTGCATGTTTAGTTGTTTCATACGTTGGCGGAACCTCATCTCAGTTACTTTAGCTGAGCCAACCAGGTGCAATACCACTTAGTTTAGACTCAGGGACCAAGCCAGCATGTTGGTGCCAACGACATACTACTAGGCGACCCACACACAAACATACAGATGCATACTAGGCGGTGCAAAGGTTGTTTGCTTTTTTAGCCGGCAGACGGCAAATGTCAAAGAAGTTGGAACCTTAGCGCGGAGCAAAAATATTGTTCGGTAACTTTTATGACAACAGATATATGATGCGAGAAAAGACAAAAGATGGCATGATCCCAAAATTGAATGAGCAAACCACAGACTTTTATTTCATAATCATATACTCCCTCCGTTCGGAAAAGGATGTCACAAAAATGGTCTATCTATAATTCATTTTTGTGACATCCTTTTGCGAACGGAGGGAGTAGTACTTATTACAATTTGGAAATTGCTAAGTGTAAAAAGGACGTAGCTGCTCAATGTTCCAAGGTCGCTTGGTCTCGTTGTACTGGTCGTCAACCTTCCTTTTGCGCTTGCGACCTCGCTTCTTCTTGTATCCGTCTCGTGCGTCCACCAAGTAATAAGATCCATTGAGCAACACCTTACTGACCACAAAAGGTCCTTCCCACGGCGGGATAACTTATGCAAGCCTTTCCTGTCTTGGATTAGGCGGAGGACCAGGTCACCAACTCTAAACTACGTTGTCGTACTTTCTACTGCGATAATGCGTCAAACTTTGCTGATAGATGGCGGATCGTGCGAGAGCAACATCGCGTTCTTCATCAAGTAAATCAAGGCCATCCTGTCTTGCATCTTCTGCGTCTTCCTGGACGTAGGCTTGAATTCTGGGAGAATCATACATCATGTCGGACGCAACACCGCTTCTGCGCCATAGACTAAGAAGAAAGGAGTGAACTTGGTTGATCTGTTTGGAGTTGTGCGTAAACTCCAAAGGACAGACCGCAACTCCACCCAAGCCCCAGCCGCTCTGTGTAATGGTACTTCGAGACGTAGTTTGATGCCTTGTAGGACTAGTTAAACGCACGTTATGAGTAATATAAAATTTATGGACTATAAAATAAAATATATTATGGCTATCTTTGTCCCACGAAGAAAATTTGGATTCCAATGCGGCTGAAACAAGATTGTGTATTTGTGTTTAATCCTACATACCTAATTTCCTGTAATTATGCAAGCAGATCAAAACTTATTTAGCGTCTGTTTGGTGAAAAATACTTATCATCAGATATTACAACTTATCGTCTATTCTGTAACTTCTGATCTTGAGCACCAAGCCACTATTCGGTTGTACTGAACAGTAAGGCTGACAACATTCCTAAGAAGTCACCTTTGCTGGTTTGTTTGAGATAGCTTATAAACGTATGCTCCACGATTCCCTTAAGCATTCACCTGAAACAGTTTTACACAGAAGTAGAAAAATCCAGCAAATGCCAGAAAAATCATTGGTGATTATTCACAAGATGAAGATATAAGAGAGCACAGAGGCACATGCCCTGGCATTTGTTTTGCATGCGATAGTGTGACAAGTGATGATGAAAGATCTTGGTAGCAAATTAACTAAAAGATACACAATTTTACAAAGGATTATTATCACAATATATTGGTAAAAACCAATGTGGATCACCATGTTTCGATAAATACTCGATTACTTGCACCAAGTTAAAAAAAGACATATGCATTAGCAGCAGCTTACCTACACACCGTCCGTCCGTCAGCGTCAGTGTCGATGGGACCCACATGTCGTCTTTGCCGTGTGCCCGATATATGGCACACGCCAAAGAGCTCGTCGCCGTGCAATTCTCCCCCGTGTACTCTTAGACTTTGTCGTGTGTATTTCGGATCACACGGCAAAGTGCACATCTTATAAATGCCATCTGGCATAGACATTAGAGACGATAATCCAGTACTCTTACCGCATTTCCGAGTCGACGCCTTTGCCATTAACAAATCCTCCTCCGGCCTTCCATTCACTTCTACTTCTCAAACCATCATACTGCACGTCGAAGCAAACACCAATATATGAACATATCACGAACTCACATCTCATTGCAACAGATTAACATATCACTAACTTCACGGATCACTAATTCTCTGAAATATGAACATATCACGAACTCACATCTCATTGCAACAGATCAACAAATTATCTTAAGTTCAGAATGCATGGAGGAAGTTAAAGTGTTAAACTGAAGCCTCGTTAGCCAGCCCCTTGCATTGGTTGAGACGCTGGATGGTATATGTGGCCTTGGTAACTTGGGGTTGCGGCCTTGCGGGATGTGCGTGCCTACCTCAACTGCGTCTGCATCGAGCTCGAGTGAGCTGCTGCACCGTCGGCGGGAGCCAAGAGGGTGGTGGCGACTGATGTCGTGAATCGGACGTGCGCGCTTGTGGCGTCGTCGCGTCGGGTAGAGAGGAGTTGGCTGGTGGCACTGGCCGCTCGCGTGAGAAGGCGATGGTGGCGTCGCCGGCGCCCGCGAAACAAATCTTCAAGGACCAGTAATCAGGACGACGTCCAGCTGGGGATGGCCGGCCGGTGACAGCGCAGCCAGGCTCGTGTGAAGGGCGGCGGCCTGCAGGGCCTCGGGCCACGTCGAGGCGAGGTGTGCAGGACGTGTCGTCGCGATGTTTGGAACGGGATTGGTCTGGTACTCTCGTGCACGGATTGTCCGTGTAGGATTTGGTCAAGCAATTCGTGTTGGATTGGAGTAGGACTTTTCAGTTTGGAAAATATGGGCGACCTGGACGGAGTGACGGACTCCAGCGGCGGTAGCTTCTTGACGGTGATTGTGAGCACGCCGTTCTTGCAGCACGAACGAATCCGTGGCCGCGGCGAAGAGGAGGGTTGCGCCCAGGCCATGATCGGCGACGAGCCGGCGCGCAAGCTCGGCGAAAGGGATGAGGTGGCCTGCACGGGCTACAGAGGAGCAGCAGCACGTGCGGCCGGCCGCTCGCCGGCAAGGTCACCTCCCATGGCGCCGCGTGCGAGGTGAGCGGAGCTCAAAGTTGTTTGGTGCTAGACATCGGGACAATCTGGATCGTTGATCGAAAAATAAACGGACAAGATTTAAAGTGCTTGCTGCTCGACATCAGGACAATCTGGAACGTTGATCCAAAATTAAACGGACACGATTTAAAGTATCCCAACATGTTTGCTCTTTTAATAGTATAGACTAAACCATTTGTACGCTCTACTTGGCCATTTGCCTGCGGGTGTGCTACTGAGGCAAGATCTAGGCGGATACCATACTTATAACAGTACTCCTCGACTTCGCCTTGCGACCAGTTAGTGCCGTTGTCGGTGATAATGTTGTGAGGCACCCCGAGCCGAGAGATTATTCCCACAGAAAGTTTGCGGCTGTGGCACCGTCTAGCTTTTTGATGGGCTTAGCTTCAACCCACTTGGTGAACTTGTCTACAGCCACAAGTAAATGTGTGTAGCCACCAGGTGCCGTCTTAAACGGACCAACCATGTCCAAGCCCCAAACTGCGAAAGGCCATGTGATGGGTATTGTTTTAAGTTCCTGAGCCGGCATGTGTGATTGTCTGGCATAAGTTGGCAGCCCCTGCATCTTTTGACGATGTCCTCTGCATCTTGCTTGGCTGTCAACCAGTAGAAACCTTGTCGGAAAGCTTTGAAACAAGGGCGCGTGAGGAAGCGTGATGTCCACACACTCCAGCGTATCTCGTCCAACAGTTCTCTGCCTTCTTCAGGCGAAATGCAACGTTGGTAGACACCAGTGGTGCTACGCTGTACAATTCGCCTTTAATTATTGTGAATGCCTTGGCTCTTCTTATGATTTGCCTTTTCAAAACCTCATCGTCCGGCAACTCCTGATTGATCAGGAAGTCCAAATATGGCGTCGTCCAATCCGGCTTTACCAGGTAGACGGCATAGCTAGCATCTTCGACTGGTTCTGCCGACTCTGGGTCAAGGAGGTCTGCTCCTTTTATTGACGGCTTGTGCAGGTGTTCCAGGAAAACATCCTTTGGTACCTTTTTGCGTTCAGACCCCAATCTGGCAAGTGTATCTGCCGCCTCATTTTGAGCCCTTGGGATGTGGCGGACCTCGTAGCCTAGGAAACATTTAGCGAACTCGTCACGGTAGCGCGATATGCCGCCATTGTCTGCTTTTTGCGTCCCAAGTACCACGTATCTGTTGCGCCACCAAGTCTGAATCTCCATAGCAGAGGACGCGCTGGACGCCTAGTTCCTTGGCAATGTGTAGACCAAGAAGAAGAGCTTCGTATTCAGCAACATTATTAGTTGCCTTGAAGTGAATTTGTAACACATAACTAAGCTTGTCTCCTTGAGGGTTTCTTAACACAATGCCAGCCCCCGAGCCCTGAAGCATTTTTGATCCGTCAAAGTGCATGATCCAATATGCGTCTTCAGGGAGAGGTACTTCGTCCATGGCTCCGTCCAATCTGCTACAAAGTCTGCTAAGGCTTGAGATTTAATGGCGTTCTGGGTTTATACGTGATGTCGAAGGCGGCAAGTTCGATGCCCCACTTGGCAACTCGGCCTGTCGCATCTGTATTGTTGATGATATCCCCAGAGGTGCCTTGCTCACAACGCGATTGAATGCTCCTGGAAATAGTGCCTCAATTTCTGGCGGCGTAGAAAACACCGTAGACCAGCTTCTGGTAATGCGGATAACGCTGTTTTGAGGCGGAAAATACTTCACTGATGAAGTAAACCGGACGTTGTTCCGGCAAGTCTGATTTTTCCGTCTTGCGTTCCACAACCAGACCACGCTAACAACCAAGTTAGTTGCCGCGATGTAAAGCAGCATTGGTTCCTGCGTTCGAGGAGCTGCTAAGATTGGCAGACGTTAATGCTTCCTTGAGCTGCTGCAAGGCGGCATCTGCTTCGTCTGTCCACTCAAAGTTGTCGGATTTCTTCAGAAGCCGGTAGAGAGGTAGTGCCTTTCTCCAAGACGGCTAATGAAACGACTGACGGCAGCCGCCGAGCCGGCAAGTCGCTGCACGTCCTTCAGGTCCTTGGGCCTGGATATGTTGAGGATCGCTCTGATTTTTTCGGATTACCTCTATTCCTCGTTCGGAAACGATAAAGCCGAGCAATTTGCCGGCAGGAACCCCGAAGACGCATTTTTTCGGGTTGAGCTTCATCCTATATACCCGGAGGCTATCAAAGGTTTCTCTCAAATCGTCAAGCAAATCTGCCTTCTTTTTGACATGACGGCAATGTCGTCAACATAGACGTGAACATTGCGGCCAATTTGCTCGTGAAGGCATCTTTGCATACACCGCTGATACGTTGCGCCGGCATTTTTTAGGCCGAAGGGCATCGTGATGTAGCAGAAGGTCCCGTAGGGCGTAGTAAACGATGTTTTGATTTGGTCGGATTCTCGCATTTTGATTTGGTGGTACCCGGAGTACGCATCCAAAAAGCACAGCAGCTCGGAGCCGGCTGTGGAGTCTATGACCTGATCTATACGAGGCAAAGCAAAGTGGTCCTTAGGACAGCACTTGTTCAAACCGGTATAATCAATGCACATTCTCATTTCCTTATTAGGTTTTGGAACCATTACAGGATTTGCCAACCAATCAGTGTGTACTACCTCCCTAATGAACTTGGCTTCTTGCAACTTGATGATCTCCTTCCCTATTGCTGTCCGCTTCTTCTCACCGTAGCGCCTTATTCCTTGCTTCACTGGCTTGGCTCCTTCGTAGACATTAAGAGAGTGCTCGGCAAGTTCCCTCGGGACACCTGGCATGTCGGCTGACGACCATGCAAAGATGTCCTGATTCTCACGGAGGAACCTGACGAGCGCGCTTTCCTATTTGTCATCCAGGCCTGCCCCTATGGTGACTTGCTTGGAGCTGTCACCTGGGACCAGTCCGCCTTCTTTGTGTCTCGGACGCCTTGAAAGTGTTTTTGGGCTCGGCGGTCTTTACATCCTCCGGCAACTGCGACGTATCAAGCCTTTTTCAACATGGCTAATTCCTCTGCGTGGAGGACTGCCTCAGCGAAGGCGGCGTTGCCACGCTCGCACTCCTTTGCTTTCTTGACGGTGATTGTACCGTTGGGTCCCGGCATCTTCAGCTTGCTGTAGATGTAACACGGCCGAGCCATGAACTTGGCGAAAGCTGGCCGTCCAAAGATGGCGTGGTAGGCACTCTTGAAGGGGACTACTTCAAACCTGAGATACTCCGAGCGGTAGTTTGTCTCAGGTCCAAAAGTAACCTCCAAGTTTGATGCTTCCCATTGACTTGGCTTGCTTTCCCGGAACGATGCCATGAAACTTGACTTTGCTGTAGTCAAGCTGGCTTTCCGACAAGTTCATGCGCTTCAGGGTGTCCGCGTAGATGATGTTGAGGCTGCTGCCGCCGTCCATCAACACCTTGGTGAGCCTGAAGTTGTCGACAATTGGGTCGACGACAAGGGCGTATTTGCCGGGGTGAGGTACGTGATCTGGGTGATCATCTCTATCCCAAGTGATTGGCTCTCCGACCAGTCTAAATACTGGGGAACTGGCACTGTGGCGTTTAGCTCGCGCATCTCCGCCTTTTCTTCCTTTGCCGAAGGAGTGCCCAAAAAGCACACCAATTGGCCATGTACCTTGGGTATTTTTTTCCTTGCACGCCAGCTTAGGTTCCTCATCCTCCGACATGGAATTGCTCCATCATCGTCTTCCTTTTTTGTCTTCTCAGCCTTTTTGCTCTTTTTTGGCTTCCAGCCAACCTCGGGGTCCTTCTTGAAGTCCTCCATGAACCGGCATTCCCCTAATGTGTGGTTAACTTTGCCTAAGGACGCGTGGATTGGGCAGGGCAAGGCTTTTGCCTGATCGTATGTCAGGCGTTGCTTGCTGGAGCCGCCATCTTTACCCTTTCCTTTCCACTTGCGGTTGCCGCCTTTGCCTTCGAAGGCGGCGGCGACCTCGTTTGACGGTCCGGCTTTGTCGTCCTGGGGAGCCTTGCGTTTGTGACTTGCTCGCCTGCTTGGCGCCATGTCATGTGCGCCGTCTCCATCGCGTGCGTCATCATCCGCCTGTGCGTACATGGCTGCTACTTCGAGCATGACTCCGAGATCTTTGACTTGCATGTGCACGAGCTTATGTCTGAGACTTGAGCCCTTCAGGAGGCCTGTGGTGAAGGCATGGATTGCTTGATTGTCGTCTACGTTTCACAGCTTGCCTTCGTCTGAATCCACCTTGCCAAGAAGCTTGTAGCTGTTTCATCCGGCTTTTGCACGCAACGAACCAAATCTGTGTATGTATTGGGTCGCTTGTATGTGCCCTGAAAGTGCTGCGTGAACACCTTCTCCATGTCATGCCAGCTATGAATGCTTTTCTCCGGCAAGTTTTCGATCCAGCTTCGGGCTGTCCCTTCAAGCATGAGGGGAAGGAAGCGTGCGGCGACGAGGCCATTGCCCCTGGCAATTTCGACTGCCAGCGCGTAGTCCGACAACCATGAGTTTGGCTTGTCCGCTCCATTGTACCTTTGATGAGTTTTTGACACTGATGTCATGTCTCGGGTACTTGAACGTTGCGGATGGCTGGGCCAAAGCACTCAGGCCTAGGTAGGCATCCTACTTTCCAGCCTTGATGTCATTGAGATGATGTCGTGCGTCTTGCGGACTGAGCTGCTTGCCGGATCTGTCGGCATTAGGCTCGTCCTGCGCTGCCCGGCTGTGCCTAGGCTCGTTGTTGTGCTCCCGGCTTCCACCTTCGTGCCTGGGCACTGGTGGTGGGGACTGTGTGCGGTCCCTGCTTCTTCTTGGCGGCGGGGTGTTGTCACGATTGCCGCCACTCCTTGGCGGCTGCTTGCTTCCGCCTTCATCCCGCCTAGGCGGAGGAGGCGAGGCCTTGCGTCTGTTGCCGGTTCTGGACGCCTCGTCACGCTGCCTTCTGGGAGGTGGTGACTTACGCGGGTCCTTCTCCTTATCTTTCCCTTTTCCGTGGCTACTGGAGCCGGACGGATCTTCGGGGTTGCCACCGGCCGCAGCTTTGCAAGCGTTGGATTTGGATTCCAGCATTCCTCCTCTTGCGTCCGCCATGTCGCGCGAGAATCAGCACGGGCCTGCTGCTCTAAAGCTTTATCAGCAAGGATCGATGCGTAGTAAATCTTCTCGTCCTTGTCGTAGTCATCGTTGTTGAGGATGTCCAAGGCGGCTGCAGTGTTGAGGACAGGGGTGGCGAGGATGACGTCCCCGTTCTTATCCTTACGCTGCGGCGCTGTAGCCCACTCGAAACCAAGCTTTTGGGCAGGGGATTTGAAGTTGTCGGGTGACCGACCCCAGCCTTTCTTGCTTTTCTTATCTGCCACAGGTCCTGCCGGCTTGGGCAATGGAGTAGTGGTGAAAAGATTGCGCTTGGGGTCTAACTTAGCGGTTATCTTGGCGTTTTCCTCCTTGGCTTCGTCGAGGAGACCCTGGACCTCTGCTTGCTTGCTTTTGAGGTACTCAATTTGCTCCACCAAGATGTTTCGAAGTTTCTCCAAATCAGCTAGATTGGTTTTGTCGGTCACTGGCGTGTGCAGAACTTCTGCCAGGGCCGCCATGTTCCCTATCTTGCTGGGCTCGCCTTTCTCTAGAACCCTCTTCATTGGAGCCCGGAGGCTCCGAAAATGGTGTAGCGGTTGCCGGGGTTCCAGCGTTGGCGGCGTCTGTTGCTGCCACCTGCGCTAAAGCTGCACCGGTGACATCCGCCACAAAAACCTGCTGCATGTTGACGGACGAACCTGTGACCTCCTCCGAGGGAGGTGGAGGCTCGGGTGCGTTGAAGCACCTTTTGATCCTTTGTTCAAACATGCTTGCAAAATCTTCTTCGGAGTCAGAATCTACGTTGACTTGAACAGTAGATCTGGATCCGGCATCCGACATCGCATCAGCCTGGAGTGCAGGAAGAATAGATTCGGGATCTTGACTATTGGGCTGGGAGTCGGATCCCAGTCCCGTCATGCTGACAAAGTGTAGATCTGAATCTGCGGACTCCAGAGAGGAGGCGGACTCAGATCCGTCTTGAGCGTACGCCTTTTGATTGCAGGGCGGGTGGGATGGCGAATAAATTCGCGGCAACCCATACGCCTCAGATGTGTAGCCGATGAATCCATCGACGCCGCCAAACGGCACAACTCCACATCCGACAATATAGTCGTCTGCGGGGATGTAGGACTCGTCGCAGCTGATGTAGTGGTTGTCGCCGTAGCGCACGGCGTGGCCGACGGCGATTGTTTCGCCGATGCCGCCTAGGGTTCCCGCCTGGAATGTGACGCCTGACGCCTTAGGCCCCACGGTGGGCGCCAACTGTCGTCGTATCGGCATCTGAGATAGGAGACGGGGTCCTACTAGCCGAGGGTGAACATAGGGCAAGAAGGTGGACGTCGTCGAGGTCGGGATTGTACACGGCAGTTTACCCAGCTTCAGGCTCCACGGCGGTGGCGGAGCCCTACGTGCTGCTATAACTCACTATAAGGCAGATCGCCGTGTTACAGGTTACAATGAGCTATGGGAGGCGTGAAAGTATGAGAGTATGCCCTAAAGGCTTCCCGCGGTCCGGCTTATATAGGCGGCCGGGCCTAGGGTTACAAGGTGATTACGTATCCGGCAAGCATATGGAGTTCTAAACCTAGCCGGCAAGTCTACCGCCTTTCGTCTTGGTCTTGGTGGCTTAATGGGCTTCGGTCTTGGGCCTCCTCCTTGCCGGCATCCGCCTGCCTTGGTCGTCAGCTATCTGGGCCGCCCGGTAGGCAAAGCCTTCACCACCACTGCGGGCCACCCTGGACTAGCTGGATTGATCCATGCTGGTGATACCCCTAGTTGGTATATCCCCAACACAGTGCGACATATCTCTCGCCGCCGCCGTCGCCTGGCCGAAGCCCCTTTTCTTTCAGGCCGCAGTTGTTGTCCACCGGTTACACCGCCGCCGCCTCCCAGGACCTCCCCGCCCGCAAGGTGTTCGTCGCATTGTGCAGCTCATTTTATTGCTAATTTTGTTGCTTCGTCTTTTTGCTTAATGTAGCTAATTGACTATAGATGGATAGCGACGACGAGCTCGAGATGGCCGGCGCATTGCTCACCGCCCATGCCGCCGCAACCGCCCTGCTCGACGAGCACATGGCGGTGCTCACTTGCCTGCTCGGTTTGCAAGCCCAGCTCAACGCCGCTCCTCGGATTGGAGGTTCGAAGCCGGGGAGGAGGAAGAACAAAGATCGCAATCGGATGGAAGGACATATGACGCTGTGGCGAGACTACTTCGTCGACGATCCCATATTTGGGGATAAGGAATTCCGGCGGTGGTTTAGGATGAACAAATATCTCTACATGACTCTTGTGATCGGTGTGCGGGGGTACGACGACTATTTCAAGCTGAAGAGAGACTGCACCGGCTGGTTGGTTTCTCTTCTATTCAGAAATGCACGGCTGCTTTGAGAGTTATTGCATATGGAGCTCCCGCAGATGCAGTGGACGAGTACCTCCGCATGGCCGAGTCCACATGTATCCAAACCATGTATCGGTTTTGCATGGCTGTGGTTGCAGTGTTCGGGGCAGAGTATTTGAGACAACCAAATGAAGCTGCTAGACTGATGGCACAAAATGCGGCTAGAGGATTTCCTGGAATGCGTGGAAGTATCGACTGCATGCATTGGGCATGGAAGAATTGCCCATTCGCCTGGCAAGGAATTTACAAGGGTCATGTTGGAGAATGCAATGTCGTGCTAGAAGCTATTGCTGATAATGATCTGTGGATCTGGCATGCTTTCTTTGGTATGGCTGGAACTCACAATGACATCAACATGTTGCAATGCTCTTCGGTTTTTAACCGACTTTCTGAAGGAAGCTCCACCGTGCAACTACGAGATCAATGGCCATGCGTATGACAAGGGGTATTATCTAGCTGATGGCATATATCCAAGTTGGTCCACATTTGTGAAGACCATCTCCAACCCTCTAGGGCACAGTCAATCCCATTTTCAATCAGAACAGGAGGGTGCCAGAAATGATGTCGAGCGGGCTTTTGGCGTGCTCCAATCTCGCTTCGCTATTGTCAGGTATCCTGCTCTAACTTGGTCCAAAGATCAGATGTGGGAGGTGATGATGACTGTAACATCCCAAATTTATAACAAGGGTAAACAAGACCCAAATTTCAGAACCAACAAAAACTTTTTGAATTACTTCACAAATGATTGTGTTTTCCCTTATCTTGTTCTGTTAACCTTGTGTAACTTGTTGGTTGTGAGTGGTTGACTAGTAAATGTCAACTCAAGAAATCAACCTAAGTAAAAATATATTTACAACACTGGTGACCATGTTATGACAAGAATATATTCCATATATCTTTTCCATTCTTATGTTGGCCAAAAGTTTATTTCCACAATGATTTGGTTTTGGCAACAAATAAAATATCCTTTAAATTGAGACAGTAAAAGTATTTCCCAAAAACTTCATGCTTATAAAGTATGGAGAGCTATCTGTGATCTCCTATCCTTTCTTCCACCTTGACAATTCCAAATTCCTATTTTTTAAAAAAAAACTCCTAAGTTTCAATTCAGTTTTAAAAGAAATACTAGTGGGAAATATATTACCTCACATATTTCTCCTGATCAGACCATTTTGAAAACTATTAAGTTATGGGTGGGTTATCCCTTAAACAACATCTTGTCATAATTGAGTGTGACCATTTTTACAAAGTAGCATTGTTAGTTATGGAAAAAGGTGTGTGATTTATTCTGGTGGTTTGAAGTGTGTGGTCTTGTTTGAGTTGTGGATATGGTTGTGTTGTAGGTATTTTGGTGCTATTGCTATTGCTGTGATTTTGCTGTGTGTGTGATCTTCTTGTGAGGATGATTCCTCAGTGGAGTTGTTACCACTTTAGGACACCCTTGGCCACCAAACTTGGAGGGTGACTTGAAGAGGAATAAATCCTCTACAATTAGGCACCCCAAGTTAAAATCCTAAAATTTAGGGAGATGGTTTCAATAACCCTCCCTCTTTATCTATTCCTCTATTTTATGAAAACCAATATACTTTCTTTATCAAAATTCTAGAGAAGGAGGTGAAATGATAATTCTCTCCAATTCATATCACTCCCTCCTCTAGTAAACCTACTTGTTGATTTAAAAACAAACCCCTCCCTTCTTTTAAAGAAATGAAGGTCATGAGTTAAAATGATCTTCATAAATAATTTCCCTCCCAATTCCTCTATTTTCCTCCAAAGCAAATGTTTTATTTATGGAAAGATAAAGTATTTTGAAGCTACCTTATTTGTCAAGAAAGCTCCAAAGGTTCTACAAACTATTTTATCTCTGGTTTTAAATATTAAAGGAGTCTCAAATCTTTAATTTCCAAAAATAGTTTATTTAAACCCTATGAACAAAAATGGAGCAAAACATTTTATTTTGTAAAACCAATTTTTGTGGAGCTTCTACACGTATATAGGAGACTCCATGAATTTTCTCAGAATATTTGAAAATGGTTAAATGCCCCAACTAAAATCCCTAAAACCTACTGGTTTTAAAAGAAATAAAAGAAATAGACAAAGGACTTAGTTGTAAGAAAGAAAAAGAATCTAGGGGGCGTTTTGCAATTTGTGCATTGACTTCCTGTGGCGGCAGAGCAACACGCCACCGACGCCGTGCTCCCTCGCCGAGCTCGCCGTGCTCTCCCTGCCTCCCCCTGACGCAGACCTCGCCCTGGAGAAGATCAGGCCACTCCACGCCACCCCCCCCCCCCTCTCTGCTCTCCCTTGTCCCCCATCTTCCCTGTTGCAGCGGTACGGCACGGCACAGGCGCCGTGTTCCTCACCCCGTCGTCGCCGTGTCTCCCCGCGTAATGTCGACACCACCTGGACCCCGCTCCTCTCTGCTGCCCTGCGAGGCGATAAGAAGCACCACACCGCCTCCTTTGCTTCCCTGCTCACTCACTCTCTCGCACTCTCCCCCTCTCCATTTTTTTCCACGACACGAACCACGGCCGCCGCTACCGACGCGCCTCGCCGGCGATAGAGACCTTCCCGTCCAAATCCAAGCCCACCAAAATCCTTACCGCGTCGCCCTCTTACACCCCGTGCAAGGAATCGAGAAGAGACGCCCGGGATCGCCGTCGTCATCCTCAACTTCGTCCTCCCCGGCCGCTGCTTGTCGATCAAGCTCGCGATGGCCACCGTCCACCATTCGTCGTCATTGTTGTGCCATCGAGCTCCCCTCATCGCTCTCTCTCTCACGGGCATCTCCTTTTCTTTTTAGGAGCCCGGAACCGCCGATGCCATCCTCGCCGTGATTCCCCGCCGTCCCGTGCCGTGCTCGCGTCGAGGAAGAAGACGCAGGCCCGGTACCCCTTCGCCAGCGCACATGGGCCGCGAGATGGGCCTCTCCCTGCGCCGTGCATCTGATCCAGCCCGTTAATCTTTTTTTTCTAAGGTTGTTTAGTTATTTCCTTATAGATCTGTTTCTGGCAGTGTAGGTTTAAATCATTTGTGGTGGATCTAGGGTAGATAATTGAGTGATTCAAATTTTGTTGTGTTCCTATGAGTTTTCTTAGACATACAGAACTGGTTGCTTGCCAAAATACATTTTTACTTGTTGTGTAGATTAAATCTTGTAGAAAGTATATTTTCCACTAAATATTCAATAACTAGAGTTTTATAACTCCAAATATTGCAAACTAAAATTCCCTGGAATGCTTGAAGTGATACCTTTCTAGATCTGTTGGTCTCGTATGCAAATGAATCCTAAAACAAAAGTTCTATTCATTCTTGTAAACACACCAGTAGCACTTTAGTGATTTTTGTAAATTATTTGGTGATGATTTTTGGAGTGAATCCACTTGTGTGAGCTTCTGTATGATTAGGAGTACCTAATCCTAGCTTGGTGTGATTTTTAGAGCTATAGATTATTTTAGGTGTAATTAACTAGGTGGTATGCTTTTCTGTCCTTTATTGTTTATAGTTTTATCCAACTATATAGGGTGTGCTAGTGTCCCTTTTATATTTTCTAGCATGTATAAGTGTGATACTATTTATTAGGAGTGTGTTAGCTCTGTGTCTTAGCACTTTGGAAAAAGTTAGTATTGCATGTGTTAATAGTACCAGGGTAGGGTTTTTATAGATGCTCCTAGTTAATAGGATTTATTCTAGTAGAAGTTCTTTAGTGTGTTAAGATTTTAGTTAGCCTTGCTAGATCATCAGTAGCATGCCATCTTGCTACTGGTTGGATCACTTGCTAGGAAGAAATTAGTGTTGCTAGATTTTATTGGGGAACAATATCCCTAGTATGGGTATTTCCTAGGAATTCCTAACTCTCAGGAGTTGTGTGCTAATAGAATCGTTTGTGTGCATGAATTTCAAAATTGATGTTGAAATATCAGTAGCATTTCCTAGCTGCTGATGTTGTAGCATGTCATCCCTTTTGCTACCTATTGCTTGGCCTAGCTTGTGTCGAAGTGTTAGACCCCTGAGTTGTAAAAGACCCTTACGAGTGTAGACCCTAATTGGTTGCTTGAATAATCAGTTGATGCTTGTGGTTATTAATTGTTTGTGCAACACTTGTGGTTTTGTTTGGTTTATTGAATGGTGTTATTCCCTGTTGCGACGCTAGATAATACCGATACCGGAGTAGTCCGTGGAGAGGATTTATTGGAGGAGCATCGGAGTTTAATTCTTTAATCAGTGAGAAGAAGACCAAGGACGTTATGCTGAAGCCAGGCAAGCTACTTCACTGAGCTTGCACCTATATACATCTATTTTGATTTACCTGTTTTACTATAACTAGCATAAATGATTTATGTGGTGTTTGCCACGAAAGCTATGACTTTGAAAGCCCTTTTCCAAAATACAAGTAGATTCTTGAGACACCCGATATAGAGGTGTCAATGGTCTACAACGATTTCGAAATGAATTTGTTTTACTCCAAAGCCTTCTATGAAAATCTTTTGGTGGGATTACGAACCACCCAAGTTTGACTAAAAGTATTTTGCTATGAGAATTGGAAATGATTGTGAAAACCTTTTCAAAAGCTTATGAAAAACTATTTTGCCACTCTATGTAGAAATATCAGTTTGTTTAAATAAAACTATAGGATGGGAAAAACATTGTTTATTCAAAACTCCTTTGAAAATCCTTGGATGAATTATGGTATGCCGAGATGTCGGTGATGAAATTGAGAAGTGGTGAATGGTGATGTTTCTGAAAAATGCACATTGTGTCTTTGTACCATGACTACCAGCCGATAACCTGTGCGACCACATTTACCCACATATGGGCAAGGGCGTAGTCATATAATTTGCTCGTGTTAGTACTGGATACCTCAACAACGAGGATGACCTCGTTCCATGAGGGGATGGTCTGAGGACCTACCCCCTGACCTGGGTCCTCTTCATTGTAGTCTACCGGAAGCCGGTATGAGCGTGTCGGAGGAAGAGGATTGAAGGGCTCCCTTGGGTCCGCCGGGCAGAACTACGAGTCCCCACACTTAGTTTCTGAGGATTTGAGTGTCGGTGGAAAGTGTCGTAGCGGCAGGGTCCTATACTAGCATGAGCAAAGGACAGGCTATGGCCGGGAACTCAACTTCGCATACCTCTGGTATGGCGGGACGTGGCTGACACGATGAGTGACCGGATGGGTGTGGAAAAGCGTACTACCTCTGCAGAGGGTAAAACTATTCGAATAGCCGAGTCCTCAGATATGGACAGTTGGGAGGCTGTCTTAAGACCATGTGCAAGTTTTACAAAGTTTTGAGTTTGAAAGGAAAATGAAGTGAAGATTGTTTTAGGCAACTATACCGAGGGGGTGGTATGATGTTGCTGGAAAATAAGTGACCAGGATGGGGCTGAGGACAGGACGGTGATTTTCGAGGAAAAAGTTTTAAAAGAAATTTTCTTACCTTTTTAAACGAAGGTATATTTTCGGGAAAAAAATTTAAAAATACTTCTTACCTTTTTCAACAAAGTTAGTGAGAAAACTACTTTCCAACATGTTTTGTCTTCAACAGGATTAAAAATCTACTCTTCTCCTTTTAAATAGAGATTCAGTGAGGTTTTTCCTAAAAATAAAAGTCTTTGAAAATTTAAAACTAGTGCATGTTCCTGTTGGGGTAGTTTGCGAGTACAATCAAATGTACTCATATTGGTTTCGTCCCTGGCTATTGTCTTAGCCAGATTTTGGAAGAAGAAGCAGTTCGAAGAAGAGGGGTTCACTGGCGTCTTTGCGAACTAGGGCGCTTCCCAGTCAGCTGCCTGTAGGGTTAAGGCGAATGACTTGGGCTCCACGTTGTTTGGTGATTCCGCTGCAAGCACCTGATGAAGCTGATCACTTCCATCAAGTAAGTAAATACATTCGGTATTTGTGGGTGTTCTGTGATACCAACTCAAGTTATGTGCAACAGCACACTGATCATGGGACTGTTGCAGGAAACATAACGAGTATCTCGGATAATTAATCCGGGGTCCTCACAATGACTTGTGTGATCTTGCACAACATGATCATCGAGAGTGAACGTCTTGATCCTCCAGAACATGATAACCATCCATACTATCATCAGGGTCCTCTTGCCCAGCCTAATCCCGATTTGCCTGATGATTTACCCGAAGATTTTGCCAACTACCTCACAATCAACGCTGAAATCCGAGATGAAGGAGTTCACGAGTAGTTGCGAAATGATTTAGTTGCGCATCTGTGGGCAATCAAAGGATAAAATGTCGGCCAGCCTTATTGACTGTCCAATTAATTTAATTTGGATTATTGTATGATTTTTTTTATTATGTTCACGAACTATTTGTAATAATTTGGATTTTATTCGACACAATTCTGATTTTAATTCTATTGGGGCCGTCTATTGGGAGCGACCGATGGGGGCGACGCTCCCAAAACGCGGCAACAGTTGCCGGCGCGTCCAACAGCGCCTGTCCGGCAACGTTGCCGGACGCTGTTTTGGGCACGCCTGTGGAGATGCTCTTAGACTGTGTTTTGGTTGAGTGGCTATCCCCGAATGGTTAGGGATAGCCTCTTTTTCGGTGGTTGCTCTATGTCTGGTTTAGGAGATTAGGGAGATAGGGATAGCCAATTTTCGGGAATATGCTCCCGAAACGGCGGTTGAGCTCATCTGGCCAAAAGTGCGGATGAGGCCAACCTGTTTTTTCTCGCGCCCTTGCTAACCCATGACGCTCGTTTTCATCACTAAAAAAAAACTGTTAGACATATCTATTCCCGTTCCTCTCTTCCTCTCCTCCTCGAAAGACCAGACGGCAGCGGCAAATCCAGTGACACGAGCCCGACAGCTGGACCTTGGACAACTCTAGATAAATCCTGAATGGCGACGGTGGTAGCTGCACAATACCTCTCCTCTTTCAATCTCGATCGACAATGAGGGCTGATCTGTTTCTATGCCGGAGGCATGATTACGGGGAGATTGAAAGGGCGGCGCAGAATGGCGTCGGCCCGGATGGGCTGGAGGTCTCTCTTACCTTGCTTGCCATGCCCTCATGTCCCTCCTGTCTTCGACCTTCTCAATCTCTCTCATCTCTGCTAATTTCGTCGCCGATGGATATCGAGCATTATTAGTTCAGCACGGAGCGACCAGTACTACTTGATTACTTGTGCATCCTCCTAAGAGAGCTACCTAGTGAAATCGATTTTTTCAATTCAGATTTCCTTATCTCATCTATTTACTGAATCTATCGATCTCTTTTTTGTTTGCACAATAGTGGCGGTGACTACGTAGAGAGGAAAAACTGGCTCATCTCACACATTTAACCAAACAGAAAAACTGGCTGTCCCTAACCAGGTGGATGGAAATGTCTTTATCTCCCAAACCATATACTCTGAACCAAACACACCTTAATTAGATGGATTCGGCGGAGGGTTTTTGGCCGGACGCGCAGGGTATAGCACGGCAATGGCAACGTTGCATGATACATGCTCCCTCCGTTTTTTAATATAAGATGTTTTACCTTTTGTCCACATGCACATGCACATAAATGTATGTAGACACATTTTTATGTGCATGTTCACTCATTTTAATGTGCATGTACACAACATTTGTACCACCTAAAACATCTTATATTAAAAAACGGAGGGAGTACATAGCATTGACCATGGAACCAATATTTTGGTGTGACATGTCATGCAGACAAGCAGCATCGATCGATCCAAGTCATGTACCTTTTCGTCCTGATCCCATGGATGCAACGAATGGAGACGAAACCTCCCAAACTCCCAACCAAGCGGCGTAGATGTTTTTTTCGTACCGGAAAGTACGTGTATGTCACATTCTGCGATACATATATTTGTAAGATATATTGCCCGTCCAGCTCAGTCGGTAGAGCCCAAGACTCTTAAGCTTGTGGTCTTAACTTCGAGCCCCAAGGTGTCTTTAAAAAAAATGACTTCGAGCTCCAAACGGGGCGTTTTGCTCCTTTTATGCTTCTTCGATTTATTTATTTTCCTATTTTTGCAGCATAATAAAACAGTGGTAGAACCTTTACGGAAGCGGTGTTTTGACTCATAGGAGTAGATACTCCCATTATAAAAATAAAATTTACAATGTTAAAATATTCTGAAAAATATTCGGGTATACTTCTAAATATTTTATGTTCACGCACCCGGTTCACGAATAAAAAGACATTTTGTATGGTTGGTGTAAAAAACAAATTGGGGTATTACAAAACGACTTGCTGTGAGCAAGGAAAAAATAGCGGGCTTTAGCGAAATAGCGCCGGCCTTAAAATACGCTATTACCGTGTTATATCGCGGTATAGGGTATTATTAGCAAGAAATTGTACACTGATTGATTTAGCGATGCAATTCTCAAAACGCTATAGCGTGCTATGAGCGGCGCTATAGCGCGCTATATTTTCCCATGGTTGTAAGACATGTTTGTGTCTTTTTAGTACAAGGCACAAAAAATGTTGTTTTTACATGAAATTTTATGTGCTCACAAAGAATATTGAGATGTAAAAAAACTGACCAACAAACGCACAATGGGCTGTTGGATTCGTCCCGTCAAGCATGGCTGGGCTTTGGGTTGGCTCTGGACCAGATGGGCTTGCTTGTACTAGGTGCAAACGGGAGGCTATCGAGTGCAATAAAGTTCCCATTAAAAAAATCAACAAAGTGTAGCTAAAGGCGTTGGTATTCCTTTGAGACAAAGAAACTCTTGTTTTTTTTTTTGCGAGGTACAAACAGTGGTTACAGCAAGTAGACAGAAAAGACCAACAGAAAGATTAAAATTACACTCAAGTCCTTCTGCGTCGATGTCGCCGTCGAAGAGGCCGTGGCGAAGATGCGCCGCCGCCGCTGCTTCCTGGAAACTCTGGAACGGAAGCAGTCCCCCAGCGGACGGGGAGTCTTCAAGCCTCGGGTCCCGGAGGACCACCACCCATCTCCATCAGCAACACCGCTTGCACCGCCACCGTCTGCACCGAGATCGTCAACCCAGACCCGCCGCCACGCGGGATCCAGGACGGGGAAGGCGCTCCCAGCAGATCCGGAGATCCCAGGGAGCGAAGGTAGCAGGAGCGACACCGCGGAACTCCAGCGAGCTCCACCGCCGGAGGAAGCACGCACCTGCACCAAAACCGCCGCCGGCAACCCAACCTCCTCCACTGCGCCGCCGGAAGCCGAGCCCTCAAACCCTACCCTATCTACAACCGTGAGACGGAGATCCCCCGCCCTCCCGCCGCCGGAGCGGCCGACGGAGGACGGGGGATCCGGCGGATCGACGGTGCGGAGGTGGATCTGCGAGCGGAGGGGAAAAATCGCCTCTCTCAAACAGTGACGGGAGAGAGGAGACGTCCAGAGTCGTCTAAAAAAAGAAGAAAAAAAAAACTCTTGTTATCTTGTTACAATCAGTGTCGTTCGTTCTCGTGTTATCGCTTGGATTCTTGGAAGCTGCTTGGATATTAAAGATCACCGGGATGGTTGTGATGACTGGTGAGGAAGACAGTAGTCGTTTTGACCACCACGAAGTGACAAGAATGTTGCTTGATAAACATTTGCATGCACCCCTTTGTTATTTTGGAGGCAAAGAAAGATGGAAGTGCATGAAAACTTATCGGTGTTGGGAAAGAACACACGGGAAAAATTGTACGGAGTAGCATGGAGTTGCCTTATATACCTCTGATAGACACCTCGATAGTGTATGTATTCTGACGTCGTGAAAGTATCCTGCACAGAGCAAGTAGGTCAAAGCCCAAATTCATCGCCATGGCTAGAAGAAGACAGGATTTGAAGATAAAGCAGATCGCCGACAACTAAAATTTCCCAAACACCTTTTGGACTGTAATTTTGAACTGATTAACTACCGATAGCTTATGAGGCCGAACTTCAAGATGAAAGACTAGAGCGTGATGGAGACGATGTTGGACATGCTAAGAGGATCCATGCAGTTACCGCTCCACTGAGAAGTTAGCTGATGTCAGCCACTACTAAGTCTATATTATTTTACGCTTGTTACAATCTATGTTTGTATGTATTAAATTTAAACATATTATATCCTTGGCATGAAGCTTGTAAATTCTAGTCTCGTAGGGTTGGGGTTTTAATAATGCTAAACCGTACAATCGAAAACGGTACAAAAATAGACGAATTTGTCTCCACTTGTCTTGGAGGAATCGGAAACGAAATTGGGAACTGGAAACAAATATGGAAGGGAAAATCACTGGAGACGAATACGAAACGTATTCGATACGAAAAAAGGATGTTTGTCAAGACACCGTAATTATTTGATTCCTTAGTCCGTACAGCAAAAGACACATATAAAAAAAGTAGGAATATCTCACAAGATTGACAAACAAAAATTGAACATAAAGTAACATACATATAGTTCAACACTTCTAAAAACATGATTTCACATTGGCACTAAGACACTCATAATCCTAGTGAAAAAATAATATTAGAAACATTTACATAGGCCAAGCGGCAAAAGAAACACGGACTCAAGTAGGACGCGAGACTAGCTAGGTCATATTTCCGGAGATTTTCTGTATTTTATTTTCACGTAACTTTCATGTCGGTTCCGATTCCTTTGGTATTGGCTTCCTTGTTTGTTTTGCCGTTTCTGTTCAAAATATTTCTTTTTTGTTCCTCTTCTGTAAAATACCGGTTATGTTTCTGTCTTTTGCTTCTGTTTCTTTTTTCCTTCGAATTCAGGTGTTTTTGAATTAGAAGTATGCTCAGCCTCATAGGTGATTGCCTTAGCGTTCTAGTGGTCAACTATGTCTAGTTTACTTTTAGGTTCGCCTTTGGTAATTGTATTGCCATGCCGTCCAGTACATAGTATAAAAGTCGATGGCAAAGGGTGAATGAAATTGACAAATGGTATAACTACCAAGGCTAAGGAAAATGAAGCATGCCCAGCTAATTTTGTCTGCCCCATTTTACCACGCATTGGAAACCTACTTGAATGGCACCGTATGTATACCATGAGCTACTTGACTTTACCATTTGATTTTAGGATCCTATTTGATTTCATATAGTTGTATATGAATAACCTCTATACATTTGGAAACCAAACTTTACTAGCTTTAACAACAAAATATCATGCTCTTCTCTTAAAACTTTTACATTAATTGAATTGAAAGCTTAAATAACCAGTAGAGGGTAGACAGATCGACCAAGTAACCTATTTGAGCAAAAGACTCTCACTAAAGCAATAGAAATTAGCAAAAACACTAGACCATTCAGCACACCTTCATGGTCCATTCACCACGCCTTCCGGTAGATGATCTTTGCATGACCTCTTCCTGCTTTGCCTTCTTCTGCAAGACCCTCGCAAGCACCACGTCCCTCTCAGAGTCAAAGTACGTGAAGTCGGTGTCTAGTACGTCTTCTATGTCATTGAGTCCACCACGAGTAATGTCGCTTGAGAAGCAGTCCATGGAATGATCCAGATATGCGATATGACGAGCGGACTTCTTTCCATAATAGCAACGACCTATTCACGGAATCAAATTAGCATTTTTGAAATGAAAAAACTATACAACACCTACTTAGATGCAAGGGCTCAACATATTTTTAAGTGGGAGGCGACGTTTTCGTCGACAACGAGTCGTCTGTGGTTACTTCGTCAATTTCAAGACTCGACCCGCCGCTCAGTCTCTCGGAGGTGCTCATAGGGGTAGGGTGTGCGTGCGTGGGTGAGTGTGTGCATGTATATGTGAGCGTCTGCGTTTATACTGTGTTTCGCAAAAAAATTATCTAGGAAAAGTAGCTTACCCATTTCATATGGTTGGGGCAGTGGGCAACATATAGATGGTTTTGACTGATCTCCACGCGCCAGCCGAAATTCACCAAAGAAGAGCCTCTTCTTGCATGTCGACTTGGTAGCCGCCATGAAATTAACATGGTAGCATTGATCCACGTGACCAGCTCTGGCCACGCCACACACAAAATCCAGGTCATAATTTGGCTCCGAAGGATGGCAAACGGCATAATCCTTCAGCAACTTTCTGATCTTGCCGCGAATGACCTTCTGCTGTTCAGAATATGATTTCCTCTTCCTCGTGAGAATGCTCAACGCCGTCTTGCAGAGTTTGGGAGGACGTAGCCACGGCATTGTCGTTGATGAGGTTTCTTCTTTGAGGATTTTGTATATCCGGGTCAGAGACTCGTGACACAGTGGAGTGTTGGTGGCGATGGCACTCATCATCAATGGCCGTAGTTGGTCCTGTTATACCTCTAGGATCATCTAGTCTATATCTAACCGGTAGCAACAATTGTACTCGAATCTGTCTAGGCATCTGAGAGTGTGAGAACAGAGAGATGGGAGGGAAAAGGAGTACCTTCTCCTTGGCTCGATGAGCCCGACGTGTCGGCCATGGTGGAGGGCGGCCGGCGATGGCGGGGAGTGGGCGAAGTGGTGACGGCACTTCCCGTCAGCACTGCGCTTGCCCTAGATCGGTAGGGTGTGTCGGTGGGGTTACGGCTCGCGACGAACCTCGTGTTGCGTGCCGCCGGCCCCCACCTCTCTATATAGCGAGGTGACAGGGGCCCGCCAGCCATAGTGGCCTGGGCGCCCCCGATCAGGGCGCAGGTCAAAGGGGCCCGGTGGGCCGTTGGGCCAACACGGGAGAGATCAATCTAACATTCTCCCCCTTGATCTCAACTTTTCCTTTTTAACCATGTACTTTTACTTTACTTGTTTCATCACGGATCGATACATAGAGCATGTTTCATCGTCACAGCTCAATTGCTGATAGAATCAGACATCTACAACATACCTCTCTGTTTTGAAACAAAATCGGCTCCTTTTTTGGCCTCTCATGATCCACGATTCATAGGATTTCCCTTAAACCCATGCCGGCTAAGTATTCCATGAACACATTGGGTGTTAAGCCTTTCGTAAGCGGATCCGCAAGTATATCCTTTGTCCTTATATGTTCGAGACTTATAGTGTGATCCTGGATTTTATCTTTCACAACATAATACTTTATCTCTATTGGTTTGGTAGCATTACTCGACTTGTTGTTGTGAGCATAGAATACTGCGGGCTGGTTGTCACAGTACATCTTTAGTGGTTTGTCAATGCAATCTACCACTTTCAAGTTGGGTATAAATTTCTTTAACCATATCGCCTGCCCCGTGGCCTCATAACATGCCATAAATTCTGCATACATCGTGGATGATACAACTATTGACTGTTTGCAGCTTCACCACAAAATAGCCCCTCCAGAGAGAGTGAACACGTATCCAGACGTGGATTTTCTATCATCTCTGTCTCCCGCAAAATCTGCGTCTGAATACCCTCTTATCTCTAGGGAATCAGATCTTCTGTATGTTAGCATGAGGTCCTTTGTGCCTTGCGCATAACGCAATGCTTTCTTTACCATCTTCCAGTGCTCCATGCCTGGATTCTCTTGATATCTACCGAGTACCCCGGTGATAAAAGCTAAGTCAGTGCGAGTGCACACTTGTGCATACTGTAAGCTTCCAACATCCGAAGCATATGGTACTGCTTTCATTTGATCGATCTCGTACTGGTTCTTGGGACATTGAAATTTTTCAAAACTGTCGCCCTTGACTAAAGGAGCAGGTGTGGCACTACTCTTATGCATATTATACTTTTTAAGAACCTTTTCTAAATAGGCCTTCTGTGATAGTCCGAAAACTCCATTTTTCCTATCTCGGTGAATTTCTATGCCCAAAACATATGATGCTTCACCAAGATCTTTCATATCAAAATTTGAGGATAAAAACTTCTTTGTTTTTGTAATAGATTAACATCACTGCTAGCAAGCAAGATATCATCCACATACAAGATTAGGAAAATATATTTCTCATTTTTAAACTTTGCATAAATGCAGTTATGCTCAACATTCTCTTTAAATCCAAAACTTTTAATTGTCTCATTAAACTTTAGATACCACTGTCTAGAGGCTTGCTTTAATCCATAAATTGATTTTTTCAGGCGGCATCCCATATCTTCCTTGCCTTCCATGATAAAATCCTTGGATTGTTTCATGTAAACATTTTCTTTTAAATCCCCGTTTAGAAATGCCATCTTTACATCCATTTGATGTAGCTCTAAATCAAAATGTGCAACTAGTGCCATTATGATTCTGAAGGAATCCTTACATGAGACTGGAAAAAATGCCTCATTGTAATCTACCCCTTCTCTTTGTGTAAATCATTTTGCCACAAGTCGTGATTTATACTTTTCTACATTCCCTTTAGAGTCATACTTAGTTTTGTAGACCCATTTACAGCCTACTGTTTTGGCTCCTTTAGGAATATCTTCTAAGTCCCAAACATCGTTGGAACTCATCGATTTCATCTCGTCTTCCATTGCCTCCAGCCACTTCGATGAGTGAGAGCTTCTCATGGCTTCTTCATATGAAGTGGGATCACCTTCCATATGAGCTATTTATGTGTTATAAACTTTATAATCAGTGGAAATAGCTGATCTTTTAGCTCTTTTAGACTTTCTAGGGGCCTCATTTTCTAAAAGTGGCTGCTGCACCTCCCTTTCATGCTCAACCACGGGTTCAGTCGGCTCCTGACGGACAGGATCCGGATCTTCACCCATAGTTGTCACGGGTGGTGTTACAACAGGTGCTTGCACCTCAACCTCAGGAATTGTCGGTGCAGGTACAACAGGTAGTGTGAAAAAATGGCTCCTGAATCATCGAAAAAGGAGCACACACCCTCTTCTCCTCAAGATCAATTTTTCGAGCTACCATGCTCCCTGATACGTCTTAAACGTATCTATAATTTCTGATGTTCCATGTTGATATTATACCAATTGTTACATGTTTTATATACACTTCATAGCATTTTTATGCATTTTCTGGGACTAACCTATTAACAAGATGCACAGTGCCAGTTCCTGTTTTCTGCTGTTTTTGTATTCAGAAAAGCTAGTCTGGAAATATTCTCGGAATTGGACGAAACTTGGACAGAACCTCCTATTTTTCCAACACGACACGGAGTCCAAAGGAGAGACGGAGGGGAGCCACGAGGCAGCCCACCATGGGGCCCGCGGGCCCCCCTGCCGCGCCGTGGGGTGGTGTGGGCCCCACGGGCGTCTCCAGTCGCCGCCCTTTCGCCTATTTATTCCTCTCAACGTGAAAACCTAAATACCCGAGCCATTATCCACGAAAAGTTCCAGAGACGCCGCGCCGTCAACCCTAGCTCGGGAGGGTTCAGAAGCTCTTCCCGGCACCCTGCCGGAGAGGGGAATCATCACCGGAGGGCTCTACATCACCATGCCTGCCTCCGGAGTGATGCGTGAGTAGTTCATCCTTGGACTACGGGTCCATGGCAGTAGCTAGATGGTTGTCTCTCCACTTTATGCTATCATGTTTAGATCTTGTGAGCTGCCTATCATGATCAAGATCATCTTATTGTAATGCTACATGTTGTGTTTGCTGGGATCCGATGAATATTGAATACTATGTCAAGTTGATTATCAATCTATCTTATATGTTATTTATGATCTTGCATGCTTTCCGTTACTAGTAGATGCTTTGGCCAAGTAGATGCTTGTAACTCCAAGAGTGAGTATTTATGCTAGATAGTGGGTTCATGCCTCCGGTAATCTGGGAGAGTGACAATAACTTCTAAGATTGTGGATGTGCTGTTGCCACTAGGGATAAAATAACCGATGCTTAGCTTAAGGGTGCGCCGTTAGGTCTAATGCATTTGTTTACATTACGCACATTACTTAATGCGATTATCCGTTGCTTGCAACTTAATACCAACGGGGAACTCGGATGACAACCTGGAGGTGGATTATTAGTCATAGACGCTGTTGGATAACGGTCTATGTATTTTGTCGTAATGCCCACATGAATATCATAGTAATCATCATGTCATATATATGCATTGTCATGCGCTCAATATTTTGTCAATTGCCCAGCTGTAATTTGTTCACCCAGCATGTTAGTTATCTTTTATGGAGAGACACCACTAGTGAACTGTGGACCCCGGTCCATTCTTTTACACTGATAATACAACCAACTGCAAACATTGTTCCTTTTCATTCTCTGCAATTTACTACTGTTTTCCACACCATACGTTTAATCCTTTGTTTTCAGCAAGCCGGTGAGATTGACAACCTCACTGTTTCGTTGGGGCAAAGTAGTTTGATTGTGTTGTGTGCAGGTTCCACGTCAGCGCGCCACTGACAACCTTCAGAAGTGATTTCTTGCTCCTACTGGTTCGATTAAACCTTGGTTTCATACTGAGGGAAACTGCTGCTACACTGCTTCATACCTTCCTCTTGGGGTCTCCCAACGAACGTGTGATCCACGTCATCAAGCAACTTTTTCTGGCGCCGTTGCCGGGGAGCAAGAGGATTTCTGCAAGGGGAGTTTCACGCTTCCAATCTCTTTACTTTGTTATTGTCTTGCTTAGTTTATTTTTATTAGTCTTGTTTGCTTTATTTATCAAAAACACAAAAAAATTAGTTACTTGCATTTACCTTATTTCGGTTTACTTTCTTTTTATTTCATCATGCTTCTCCCTAAGTTTACTTTAAAAGATATACGGTGGGAAGTGGGTCTATCATTGGAAGAGATAACATTGAAGAATTCTTTAGTCATGTTAGTAGACTTAAAGATTTTGAAGACAGATCCTTGGTAGAACTTGCCCCTAATTATGAAATTGCTGCTGCCTCTTTGGTTCACATGTTGGAAGCTAGGTTTGTTAATCTTAATCCTATAATGCAGCAAATGTTTCTTAAACTTCATGATATGAAAGAGGGTGAAAAGAAAGATTTTGTTTTAGAAACTCTTCTTAAAGAATTTGGTGATGTTGCTGGGGAGGCTAGAAAAGTTTTCATTCGTTATAAGATGCTTGGCTATTTTATTGATATTGCTAATACACTTGAGAAGCTTGAAAAAGATAGGCTTAAGTACACTAATGAACCCAATTATGAGGGAGAAGTCAAAATACCAATACCTTTTAAGCTTGTAGGAATGCATGAGGCACTAGAAAAGAATTTTGATTGGATTGTTCCTGAAAATTTATTTGATGAGGATAGTGTGCCTAAAAGTAATGAAAGAGGAGTTTCTGAAACTTATATAGATAAGATACAATGCATTGTTGAGAAAACTTCCAACCTTTCTATTGATGCTTCATCACTTGGAAACACTTGATTCTTACTTTCTGCGCCTAGCTGAAAGGCGTTAAAGAAAAGCGCTTATGGGAGACAACCCATTATTTTATTTCTGCAATTTTTCTTTTCTTTTTGAGTCAAGGAGTTGTTTACTTCTGTAACAATTCCTTTGTATCTTTATTTTATCGCATTGTTGTGCCAAGTATTGCCTCTAATAGGAAGATGATGCTAGATTTGGATTTCTGCGCAGGAACAGATTTCTGCTGTTCACCGTTTTACTTCTGTAAAATCACAGAAAAATTATTTAAATCTGCAAATTTTTGTGCGTGATCCTCAGATATGTACGCATCTTTCGTTAGTTTAAAGTTTTTCGATCTGAGCAACGTAAGTGCCTCGAAAAAATTCGTCTTTACGGACTGTTCTGTTTAGACAGATTCTGTCTTTTATTTTTCGCATTCTCTCTTTTACTAGTGTTGAGTGGAATTCTTTTTTAGGGTGAAGAGCTTCACATAACATCAGTGGCAGTAGTTAATGTTAAAAGTAACGGTCATGTTTGTGTCCTTATAGAACATGTGAGTTTTTGATTGTGCACTAACCCTCTAATGAGAATTACTCTGAGTTTGGTGTGGCGGAAGTTTTCAAGGGTCAAGAGAGAAGGATGATATAATGTGATCAAGAAGAGTGAAGAGCTTAAGCTTGGGGATGCTCCCATGGATCACCCCAGCATATTTCAAGAAGACTCAAGCGTCTAAGCTTGGGGATGGGCATCCCCTTCTTCATCAGCAACTTATCAGGTCATCTCTAGTGAAACTATATTTTAATTCTTTCACATCATATGTGCTTTACTTGGAGCGTCTGTGTGCTTTTATTTTCAGTATTTTATTTTTCTTATGGTCAACTTGATTGGACCCTAGCATTCTTGATTGGGAGAGAGACACGCTCCGCTTTTTCATATGAATACTCCTATTCTTCACTTATACTTGTTGAGTATTCTTATCTAGCTATTGCTATGCTTTTAGCTCCTGTTTTGCATGCATCTCTTATTCAGAGCTGTTAGTTCTTTTAAAGAAAGTACTCTCTTGCTTCACTTATAATTGTTTGGAGAGTTTATGTTGAAATAAATTGATTGGTGTTTGGTTGGAACAGAAAATGTTGCATGTGGTAGATGGTATAATGGAAAAAGCTTACATATTCTTGTAGATCACTGTATTGGATAATTTGATACTTGTCAATTGTTTTGAGTTATCAAGTAGTTCATGTTTAAGCTTTTGTATCATGTAGTTAAAACCTATTAATGAAGAACTACCGTAAAGCTCGTTGAAATTTGGTTTGCATGATTGGTATCTCTAAGGTCTAGATATTTTCTAGTAAAAGGGTTTGGTTAACAAGGAAGACAGTGTAGAGTCTTATAATGCTTGCAATATGTTTTCATATAAGTCTTGCTGTGTCGGTTGATATCCTGTGTTTGCTTCAAATAACCTTGCTAGCCTAAACTCTGTACTGAGAGGGAATGCTTCTCGTGCATCCAAAACCTTGAGCCAAAATCCATGCCATCTGTGTCCACCATAACTACCTATATGTGGTATTTCCTTGCCATTCCAAGTAAATTTTTCATGTGCTACCTTTAAACTATTCAAAAATTATTACTCCTTTTTGTGTCAATGTTTACCAAGCTCATGAGGACGGGGTGGATGTCTTTATGTCAACTGTCAAACAGACTTTACCACCGGACTAGCGGCATATACATCCGCTTATCCATTAATTTTGCAAAAAGAGCTGGCAAATGGGGTGCCCAGTCCCAATTAATTACAACTTTAACCGCTTAATTCTCTTCACATTTTTGCCCTGATTTATCAGTCAAGCAATGACAAACAGTGAAATATCTGCATGTGTAAACAAAAGAGAAGAGGGATGATCTGCCTTGCTGGTAGAAATAACGTCCTTCATGGGAGCCGCTCTTAAAAGTCTGGTTGGCAGGGGTCATATTGTACTTTCCATTTTCTGATTCGTTGACAATTAACAAACACCTCCCAAAACTTATTTTTACTCTCTTATGATTTCAAAAACTTAAAAAGCTCTAGCACATGATTTAATCCCTGCTTCCCTCTGCGAAGGGCCTTTCTTTTACTTTTATGTTGAGTCAGTTTTCCTACTTCTTTCTATCTCAGAAGCAAACACTAGTGTCAACTTTGGTGCAACAATTTTTATATGCTTGTATATTGCACTTATTATATTGCTTTGTGTTGACAAATATCCATGAGATATATATGTTGAAAGTTGAAAGCAATTGCTGAAGCTTAAATCTTCCTTTGTGTTGGTTAAATACCTTTTACTTAGAATCTATTGCTTTATGAGTTAACTCTTATGCAAAACTCTTTGATGCTTGTCTCGAAAGTACTATTCATGAAAAGTTTTTGCTTATATGATTCAGTTGTTTGCTCATTATCTACTTGCTAGCAAACTATAGACCATTGACCTGGATCACTTCATTCATAACATGTGCTTTACAATACTATTTGATCAAGATTATGATTGTAGCATGTCACCTCAGAAATTATTTTGTTTTTATCGTTTTACCTACTCGAGGACGAGTAGAACTAAGCTTGGGGATGCTTGATACGTCTCAAACGTATCTATAATTTCTGATGTTCCATGTTGATATTATACCAATTGTTACATGTTTTATATACACTTCATAGCATTTTTATGCATTTTCTGGGACTAACCTATTAACAAGATGCCACAGTGCCAGTTCCTGTTTTCTGCTGTTTTTGTATTCCAGAAAAGCTAGTCTGGAAATATTCTCGGAATTGGACAAAACTTGGACAGAACCTCCTATTTTTCCAACACGTACATGGAGTCCAAACGAGAGACGGAGGGGAGCCACGAGGCAGCCACACCATGGGGCCGCACGGGCCCCCCTGCCGCGCCGTGGGGTGGTGTGGGCCAAGTAGATGCTTGTAACTCCAATAGTGAGTATTTATGCTAGATAGTGGGTTCATGCCTCCGGTAATCTGGGAGAGTGACAATAACTTCTAAGATTGTGGATGTGCTGTTGCCACTAGGGATAAAATAACCGATGCTTAGCTTAAGGGTGCGCCGTTAGGTCTAATGCATTTGTTTACATTACGCACATTACTTAATGCGATTATCTGTTGCTTGCAACTTAATACCAACGGGGAACTCGGATGACAACCTGGAGGTGGATTATTAGTCATAGATGCTGTTGGATAACGGTCTATGTATTTTGTCGTAATGCCCACATGAATATCATAGTAATCATCATGTCATATATATGCATTGTCATGCACTCAATATTTTGTCAATTGCCCAGCTGTAATTTGTTCACCCAGCATGTTAGTTATCTTTTATGGAGAGACAGCACTAGTGAACTGTGGAGCCCGGTCCATTCTTTTACACTGATAATACAACCAACTGCAAACGTTGTTCCTTTTCATTCTCTGTAATTTACTACTGTTTTCCACACCATACGTTTAATCCTTTGTTTTCAGCAAGCCGGTGAGATTGACAACCTCACTGTTTCGTTGGAGCAAAGTAGTTTGATTGTGTTGTGTGCAGGTTCCACGTCAGCGCGCCACTGACAACGTTCAGAAGTGATTTCTTGCTCCTACTGTTTCGATTAAACCTTGGTTTCATACTGAGGGAAACTGCTGCTACACTGCATCATACCTTCCTCTTAGGGTCTCCCAACGAACGTACGATCCACGTCATCACTCCCCTCATCATTTCGTCCTCTTAAGAAGACTGCATGTCTCGTTTCTACAAACCTTGTGTATCTGTCTGGACAGTAGAAACGAAAACCTTTTGATCTATCAGGATAGCCAATGAAGTGGCAACTGACTGTTTTGGGATCTAACTTTGCAATATTTGGATTAAATACTTTTGCCTCAGCTGGGCTCCCCCACACCCTGAAGTGTTGTAGAGAGAGTACTCTTCCTGTCCACAACTCGTACGGTGTTTTGGGCACCGACTTGCTTGGTACTCTATTGAGAATGTGAATGGTGGTTTTAAGCGCCTCCATCAACAATCCCAATGGCAAGGTGGAGTAACTTATCATGATGCGCACCATATCCATAAGTGTATGGTTACGCCTTTCAGCTACTCCATTTTGCTGAGGGTCGCCCGACATTGTATACTGGGCCACTATGCCAGTCTCTTGTAAGAACCTCGCAAAAGGTACAGGGACTTGGCCATATGGAGTGTGCCGACAGTAGTACTCCCCCCCACGGTCAGATCTCACTATCTTTATTCTTTTATCATGCTGATTTTCTACTTCAGCTTTGAATATCTTAAATTTATCCAACGCTTCAGACTTTTCTTTGATTGGATAAATATAACCATATCGGGAGTAATCATCTGTGAATGTTATAAAGGAGTCATAGCCATCCATACTTTTCATAGGAAATGGTCCACAAATGTTAGTGTATATGATTTCTAGTGTTCCTGTGCTTCGGTTTGCACCCTTTTTGATTTGTTTTACGTACTTTCCTTTAATGCAATCTATGCATTGTTCTAAGTCTAAGAACTCTAATGGAGGAAGAATTTCATTTTTAACTAGACTTTCTATTCTCCCCCTCGAAATATAGCCCAAGCGACAGTGTCATAATTTCGATGAGTCATGAGTTCTCTTTCTTTTCTTTTGTTCTTTATCCGGCGCGGAAACGTGCTCATTCACATTACACACAGAATACACTTTTTCACGTAGGGATAATAAATAAAGCTCATTGCGAAGTAAAGCAACACCCACATAAGTATTATTAAACCATATGGCACAATTGCCATGTCCAAAATAATGTTCATAACAATCTTTGTCCAAAATGAAACACTAATCAAGTTTCTGTGTAATGAAGGAACAAATAAAACATCTCTAAACAGAATCGTGAATCCATCAGCTAACTCCAGGGAGATGTCGTCGACAGCTTCAATGGCTGCTAGACCTCCAGTTGCAACTTCAATGCATCTTTCGCCTCTTTGCGAAGTCCGCGTCGAATGGAATCCATGTAATGAATTTGCAACATGAACAGTTGCACCTGAGTCAATCCACCAAGTAGATTTCGAAAACTGTGTATACAAGGATTCATTTACAAAGGAAACAATGTTGTTACCTCTCTATACACCAAACTGTCCAAAAATTGCTATTGCCATTTGGTACCCAATTATATTGATAAGTTCATTGGTAATTTAGTTTGTGGAAATTTTTTGTTGTGTGCATATATTTTAGGTTCACACATTATATGACATGTAGGACAAGCAAAAGCTAGTGGAATCCAAGAGTCGGCATCTGAAAAAAATTCAGCCCGCCAAAAATACAAGGATTCAAGCTATAAAGATGCACACATAAATTTAAGCATGATTTAACAATGCAACTATCGTGTCGTGAAAAGTGCAAACGAGAAAATAAAAGGATAAACATAGAAACTAGTTGCACTTTTTATCGACGAGAGTTGCTAACCTCGGGTGACCTGGTACGTCCCAAACGTATCTACTTTTTGTAGACGTTTGTGCACTCTGTTGCAATCTAACTTGCAAGATTTAATAAAATTAATCCAAACTAACGATTTTTTCAGCAAAGTTTATTTCATGTCTATTTTTCGTGCATAAAGTAAATACATTCATAAAAGTATTCTACATTTGCTTTATAAGTACCAGCATGCATAATCACGTAACCATGTATAGCATGGCGAAAAATGACAAAATTTTACTATTATCTTTCAACAAAGCCCACAGGGATCACGGACAAATGAGTTCGGACAGTTTATAAAACCCAATGCATAAGCAGATCTCAGGCTGTATATACATAAATTCTGGGGGAAAGCAAATATTCTTAATTCAACATTGAGTGCACATGTACTGGAATCGATATTCATGAACAATTGAAGTAATTATTCACCCTCTAGAATCAAGCACCGAAATCTTTCGTACAAGATTCGTTCATCTAAGCTGGGTGACATATTTATGGACCAACAAATGCCCCCAACCAAACTGATTCTATCGATCCCTTGGTGCTTTATATAAGAGCAAACAAATATGTTTTGAGGTTCATCCAACAGTATGCCTTCAAGAGAGCAAAGTGAGAAATTCACAAAAACTGGGCTGTGTGCACTAAGAATGGGAGATATTTTTTTGAGTTTTAAAGCGGTCGTATCCGCTATCCGATTAGATAGAATAGATGTGTGGTGGTTATGGAGAGAGAGGAGACGAAGGATCTTCCGCGGTGTGGAGATCTCGCCTTCGGAGGTGGCGGCTTTGGTGCACGAAGAGTTGGCTTTGCGAGCTTTCGCCCACACGCAGGACCCCGGAGACTAGATTTTTTGTTTTGTTTTGTCTGTTTAGGTTTTTTTTTCCTAAACCAAGAATGGGAGACATTGCGGAATAAACATGTTCTACCGCTTGAGCAGAAGCCTCGCTCCAGATGCGGTCATGTAGCAGGACATTTATCAGCTGAGCAAGGATTGTTTTGTAAGGGACTTGGGTGAAGAAGTCTTGTACACAACTCAACGACCTATAAATGGTTGGGACACACTTTGCCGCTACTACAAAAATATGTTGGACCTCTTGGCCGGCCGGACTATGGTACACATGTTAAGTTCGATCCAATCCATGTTAAGAATATCTTACTAGCATAATTTCATGAACTCGGCCAATCCAAATGTTATTGTCAATTCTAGCAGCCAAAATGTTCCGATTCTAGTAGCATTATGAAGGCAAACAAAGTGATACTCTGAATTTCTGATGGCACGTCAAAGAATCCTCTCTCCTCCTCCCAAACAATTGTATTTGTTTAGTCTCTTGCAATTTTGTGGAATTACGCATTCTGACAGTATGGTACATTTCAATCTAAGGTATAATATAGTTTTGGCAACAAGATATATTACCAGATAGAACAAACGGACCTCTCCTGCCGGCAAAGGCTGCTACAAATAACTAGACATAAATTATGATCATTTTTAAACCCACAAACAAATCATTTTAACTTTTAAGATCATTTGTCTCGGTTACAAACATTACGTGAACAAAATTCTGAACTATATGCACATTTTCTAAAACCATGTATATATTTTTAGTTATTTCTCGAAATATCATTTGTAATTAAAAATAGAAAGTTTAACATATACTTTTGGGATTTATAAATAAAAACAATGAGAGAAAGCTAGTGCCCGTTATTGGGCCGTGATAAAATGCGGCAAGGCTAGGATTCCTTTCAGACATTGCCTCCCTAATGGATGCAAATGCAATAGATGCTAAATAGGAGCTCCCCAGTTGCGTGCGCTCACTTATTATTCATTATCTGTTAGAACTATATGCTTCGAGAATAGGCATGTGATTTGGTCGCCAGTCTATATGTTCATTTGGACGATAGTAAAATTGCAAGGCGCGGCGCAGTAGAGCACATTGGGCACGTGATAGGGGACAGGGCGCTGATGCAGGGCCATGATGGTCGTTGCCTCGCCGTACCGTACGGTCTCGCTGCCGCACCGAGCAAAGCGAAGCAGGCCGACGGGGCGATCGAGGGAACAGAAGACCCACCATAGGAGGCAGGCAGAAGCGCCGGAGCTAGGTCCTGTGTCGCCGCGAAGTAGATTCAGGCCCATTCCTCCGCCCAGACACAGGTGTCTACCAGGCCTGCCCATCCCGCAGGCCTTCCCCACTGACAGCACTCCGCAGCAGGCCTCCCGCTCGCTGACAGCCCTGAACCATATCCCAGCCTTTTCTTTTTCCTGTTCCCCTATTTTTTTATGTACTTGACGAAATCTTTGAGCGGCATCGTCTCACCCACGCTAGTCTATTTTAAACCTTAAACTCGTGATGAAGGTCTGACGGATTAAACCCTGAAGTGGAGATCCCTATCGCTTGCACCCTGAAATATTAAAATCCGGACTAAATTGAACCATGTACCTGCTTTTCAGGAAAAAATAAATTCTAAATTGCTACTACCGCTGACTAAGTTGGCCCACCTGTCATATATGTCTTCTTTTCGTGCCCCCACTGTTCTCAACGCCCGCCACGCTGATCGCCACTGTCCATCGCCAAAAAATCCGGTGTCATGCACTGTTTTATCTCCCCGTTCAGGTGCCCGGTGGCGCATGCGATTCAGGACGGCCATATGCTTCGCCACGCAAACGCGGCGATGCATGTCCGCACGTGGGAGCAGTTCGGCACGTAACAGGCGGCGATCATGGTGTCTCACGCGCCGGCATCGGTGATGGCGTGGTTGTGCGCGCAGACAGGTGACGCTTCCCCGGCTTGGACTGTTCTATCCACCCGGCTTAAGTGAGTTTATTAACGTTGAAAATATACTTTGTTCCAAAAGAAAAGGTCAATTTTGAGGCGCGACGCGAGGCATGGCCGATGGAGCACGGGCGTGGGACGAGGTGCGGTTCACGTGGACCATGGTTCGACCGACGCGCATAAAAACGTGGCAGTTTGCTCTTGTTTCGGCGCTGGCACTCGTCACGTGAGGAGCTCGATGGATGGAGGCAGTGGGGGACGTGTCGGCGGGGCGGGAGGCGCCAGAGCCTGGGCCTGGCTCGGTGGTGGGCAGCGCATTTACCCATTGACGAATGAGCTCGCCGGATTAATCGATCTCGTCACGGCCGAGGCCTGCTGCGTCCACTGGCTGCAGGGATTAGTTATTGCGGTCTCTGTCAGGACGCGGCGCGTGTAAAGCAGATGACAAAAGAGACAGTCCGGTCCCCTCTGCGGGGCTCGAGGCACTGCCACGCGCGCCACGCATTTTCCTCCTCCTCCTCGGGAACCGCGCAACGCAGTGCCGAATCATCGTTGATCCGGAAGCGTCTTCTGTCTCGTGGTTCTGAAAGGTTCTGGCGCAACCTGTGCGTGTACATACTCCCTCCGTTCCAAATTACTTGGCACACATTTGGCTACAAACGGATGTATCTAGCCACTAAACAAGTATAGATACATCCGTATTTGGACAAAACCAAGTCAACTAATTTGGAACGGAGGGAGTACAACGGAGCAGCCGGAAATCCATGCTCCACATACGGCGCACTTGCACTAGGTAGGCAGCAGCAGTGCATTCGGTTCAAGTGGAAAAGGATCCTATGCCATGGAAGGTTCAGTGGAGCATACATATATAGAGAGATATGATTCACCCAATTATTGCATTGCCTGCCCTCCTCGTCGGCGTCGGGTCTTCTCACGCCGCTTACCGTAATCCCATGCGTTTCAGTGTGCGCTGATGCATGCATGCCGAAATAGTTGCGACCCTCGCACAGCACATGCACCTCATATGGAAAGATGTCCCCCGCGCGATTCCACACATTTGGTCTTGTCATTTCGTTTCACTCCACTTGGGAGCTGCGAGACACTGTACGAAACAGGTACCTGCTGGTGCATAAATAAAAGATGCCAAGAAAATGACATCCCGATTCATCGTGGAGAAATGATGTTAAAACTATGCTTGTACCCGATAAAAGCCATATCATTTGGCTTTACCCAAATGATTTAGAAATTTTTGATACCGAGTTCCACGTCCGCACGAAAGTTTTCGTAAGGCCATACTTTAACTTAATATCCGATTAAGGGCCATTTAGTAAAAAAATACCCAATCCGAGCCACACCGGCAACCATTCGAGAAAGAACAAAAAAAATTACACCGCCCAATCCATTAGCAACGATCGATTGGTCGATCTATTCCAATCATGACGAGCACGCAGTAAAGTAAAACTATGGAGTACGTACTACGGATTAATAAAGTTGACTTATTACGTGGTTCTGGCCCATCATGTCGACGCACCAGCTGCACACTGCTCGCTGTGGGTTGTTCAAACAAAACACTGCTCACTGTAGTTTTTCCAGTGGCGCGAGTTAATTTTATAAGTAGGGGCCGGCCTGCGTCTGAGCCCGACACTGATCAGCTCTGTCTTTTTCCGGGTCAGACTGTTAGGGACCAATGAGCACCGGAATGATGGAATTAACCGGGCAGAAAGGCCCGTCACGGCGTTGCCGGCAACTGGCTCTAGTGGGGCTCTCGATCTTACGGAAGATACTCTACAGCACAACACAGGAAAAGTATACACCAAGGGACCTATGTGTTGGAATTTTGTCCTAAGAAGCTCATTATCTATTTCCATAATTCAAGAAAATCTCAAACATATCATGTATGGTAAGAGATGGGGCAAAAGTTTAGTCCCACTGTCGTGTCTCGGGTGACGGACACCGGGAGTAGATGATACCCCCTTTTTAGGTTCGGCACGGGGCGCGAAGGAGACAGGAAGACGCTTTACCCGGGAGCAAGGTCGCCAAGTTCTTCGGCGATGGGAGAGAGCAAACCACACAGAAACACACACGGAGTTACCCAGGTTCAGGCCGTCCGGAGGCTAAAAGCCCTACTCCTGCATGTCTGGATTGAGAGGTTCATCATGGTGTGGTATACAAGGGTGTTCTGGGGTGAACCCGGCAGAGTTTCGGCCGGAGGTAGACGAAGAGCAGATCCTGCCCTGGGGAGATCACCTCTCGCTCTACACTCCGAACCCTAGTCTAGTCTTGCCTGAGCTCTAGCTTGCTTCCTTTCTTTCTCCCCTCCTCGGTGCCATAGTCCTCTTTTTATAGGCTAAGGGGATCCGACATGGGCACGCAAGAGGCGTGAAGGGTCTTGGCGGGAAAACCCCTCGGCGGTCCTTGGAGGAGACGTGGCGTCCTCTCCTCCAAGCATTCTCCGGAGGGCGGCGTGGTCGTCCGCCCTTGGAAAAGGTGGGACGGACAAAGCCTGTCCGCCCCACCAACCGCGCTCGTGGCAACGTCATGAGGGCACGGCCTTCATCTTGGCGCCCAAGTCTTCCACCAGCTTCCGGCGAGCTGGCGATTGCTAGCTCTAAGTTGACAAGGGAATATCTCCCCGGCAACAGTGCCAGAAACTCTGCTTGTACGTCACGCGTTGCCATCATCGTCTTCCTCTCCGGCCCGGAGGAGGGAGGGACACGATGTGAGCCGCGGCAGTAATTGGCACGCCGTCGCCGGGTACGCGCGCGCTAGCTAGCCTCCGGAAAAAGAGCCGCGCCGTACCCGTACGCTCCAATAATTTCTTCCATTCCCTTGAGTAGAGTTGTACGTCGTGTGCTTAATTGGTAGCCGCACTGTACGCCGGCCTCTCACGTCCCATAAATATGGTATCGTCGTCTTCTTGCGAAGAGCCTGCACTTTGCGGTGGATCATGCATGGTAGGTAGGTACGCGACGAACGTGGACGACCGCGCCCAGCATGTAGCGTCGGCAAAACCCTCGTGTCCCGCTAGCTAGTTCACGTGCGAGATCCCACCAGATTTTTTTTTTTTTTTTGCGAAAAGATCCCACCAGATTCTCTCAACAGGCATAAGCACTATTTGCAGGAGCTCCTTTTCTTGCACGTTCAAGGTGGTTTTCACAAAATTCATCGTAAATTAATTAGAGAAGGACGTGCAAAACAAATCATATTGTTATTACATTGTACACACGCACCAAAGAGAGGTGCTAAGTTAAGTTAGCTTACAACAAAACATTCAATTTTTACATCCGTCGACTGTTGCTCAAGTTAGTAAGTTATTTCTGTTCGTACACCACAAATCGACACAAGTTTGATCCTTCACGTCAAGAACCAGGTAAATTTGACCAAGGATCCAACAAAAAGTGGTTCGATCTTTGATGAACGACATAGCGTTGGATTCGTGTACTTGACACTTCCAAAACAATAAACAACGCAACGAAAAATCATACACAAGAAAATTCAGAAAACAAATTATGTTTGCAAAAATATAGATACATCACCGAAGACTCTTTACATATGTTTTAAAAGGAAACCTAATGTATTCATGGAAGCAAGGAAAATTATGAACCTCTTCACAAACAAATTATTAAATGTTGAAAAAAACACATCTCATGAACAATCTCTCCTTATTTCAAACAAATTTGCCTAGCTTCATCCTTTTCTATTTTTCGGAATATTTGTCTTGAAATTATTATTTGTCATTGATTTTCATGATATTTTAAATGATCAAATATGTAAATGTTTTCCCTCTTCCTTTTCCAAAAATTACATTGGATTATTTTATTCCCTTATAATTGTTGTGTCACCATTTATCGTATTTGATATGGATATGAAAGCCAAAGTGTCAAATCTTAAAAGTTGAGGATTTAGTTTGTATAGCTTTGGAGTTTTAGATACCAAAAGCTACATTCGACTAATAGTAATCGTCCGATTAGATTTTGTACTATTTTAAATGTATGTAAATTTACATGAAACTTTGTGCGTGCTAAGGACATCTTTGGGTGCAGTTAATCAAACAATGAAGAGTGACAATGTATGAGAAAAATTATATTGCCTAACACACTCGAATACTATAGGAGTAATAATCATTTGGACGTAGCACTAAGAACTATTAAAAAGTATCTAGGTACTACACGAATGGATCTATGAATGTCATGTAAAGGGTTTAGTGCCTATGAAAAAGAATGTTTTATTACTTAATAGTCACAATGTATATGTCTACAACTTCTGAAAAAATCAGATCCAAATTCAAAATACACATTGAAAATTAAAAATGACAAATCTAGCATGAATAGGATCATAAAAAAGGCCAAAGCAAATTTGACACTATTCACATACGAATTTGCCTTTTTTTGTTTTTAGTGTGCCTTTGTAATTTGGATCTAAGTTTTTTTTGGAGGTGGTACATACATTCCTTATGAACATTTAAAAAAATTATATTTTTTGAAACATTAAAAGTTGTTTTTTTTAAGTAAAAAGGAGCACGGTATCACTGGGTATTCTCACCCAACCTATAGATTGAATTTAGCACCATTCATTTTATGTAAAAGACATTAATAGAGTTAAACACATCCAAAGCACAGGAATCTCACAACAATCCTGCAAACGTCCTGCAACCATACTCTATTCTACTTAATTCATGAATGAGATCGACGGCGTATATATATATATTTGTTTAATTCATGACCATGGAGGTGGGAGAACATTTTAGGTCCCGATCGATCGATCCCTGCTTTGAACTTGTGGAGCTGCGCGGCGTGCCGATCATTCGTCCCCCACCCCATACTCTACTCGACTTTATCATCGACGTGAGGGCACAAAAGGACAGAAGGCTCGTTTAGTTTAGCTAATCGTTCTCTGACGAGAGCGACTGCACCGGGAATCTCACTTGGCTTTTCTCACGCTCACCGTCAAGCCGCCTCGTGCATGACGTGGCGTGTTCCCGACACCATATTCTTTTTTTTGAACTGCCGTCACCACACATCTGGAGGGAAAGAACAGAACTGGCCGGTGTTCGCTCACAGGTAACAAAAAAAGCAGCCGAGACAGTGTCTCCAACACAGACCTGCACAGCAAAGCTCCTCTTTGCGTCACGTTAAGTGGGACCCAGCCTCTGCCAATTCCTCACGTTTCGGGGAGTTTGTCATCTTTGACAAACTTTACAGCGCTCGCCAGATCCTCAGGTGACATGGATGTTATGTTTTGCTTGGCGTGTGAAACATGTTATGCGTCGCCTTAGCATTTCCGCCGGATTTCCTTCTAGCTCCGGCATGCATATCTTTTGTTGGGCACGCTTTCTCAGCTGGCGTCCAAAGTAGCGGCGCCGTTCGATCAATTCAATCATCACGGGAGCGAGCGAACCATGGTCCTGTCCGAGCTGTGCCCGCGGCGTGTGGGCACATGGACGTGGACCTTTGCGGCTTGCTCGATTTGTCATGCCCGTTCACATTGTACGCACGTTTGTATACGTACGTAGTGCATGCGACCAGCTGGGTATACGTACTTGCATGGCCTGTCCAATGTAGCTGTTTGGGAGTCGTACGTATACGGCATTGTCACTTCCTTTTTCATCGTAGATATTAATTCTCATATTCATGGAAGCCAATAGGGAGGAAAACCAAAGCTAGCTCTAGTAAACCTGCCTAATATGCCAAGACAGTTGTGGCTCGTCTAAATCCACGCGGAAAGAATTCCCTCCATAAGGGCTTGTTTGGTTGTCCGGGTTAAATATTCCCAGGAAAATAATCCCGGTCGAGAATCTGAAGAACCAGGTGTAAAACCCCGTGATTTTATTCCCGACCTCCGGACTAGGGGAAAATTCTCCCCGGGAAAAGGCCGGGATCCCCCGGGATTGCAGTTACCATACAAGCCCTAACTGTGTGCAATAGGTATGGTATGTACAGACTCATGAATAAAATAGCCATCCTTAGAACAATCCTGAGATACCAGTCGACAATGATACACATTTGTGTTATACTACTTAGGACGGATAATTAGATGCTAAAATTGGTTACGAGTTTTCATGGCCTCATTAGATCGCAGAAATTAAGAAATTGTGATGTCAGAAAAAACACATAATTGAGATGCCATGCATTATGGATTACTACGTGCAGTACCTCAAAACGCGTTTGTGTGGTCATATAAAAGTGAAACATGGATACATGAGGAACAATGGACAAAAGTAGAGAGGTAGCCACGATGTGCAATTTACTTCCTATGTACCTTGTTTTTTTATGTATGTATTGATTATTTTTATATATAATTGAACAACTTTATATTGTTTGATTTTGACAAAAAAAAATACATGCAAGTAATTTGACAAAAGGAATATAAAAAAGGAATTTGTTTCGGAGCTCATGTTAGATCTCACAGTAGGAAACCAGGGATCAAAGAATGCACCCCTAAAAAAAGCACGTTAATCCCATCATAGGCCTAGCTAGAGGGTTTTTGTTACAGGTAGAAAAAATTCCCGAGGGGGTCAGGATTTCCGGTTACCGTACGGATTGGAAAATCGAAATTCGAAAGTTAAATTTTTTGGTTCCGAGTATATATAACCGTCTACCGAAAGTTTTCGTGAAAATTCGTAATTTCTTGCCCGGTATGACTATTTCTCGGGGGTGCTCGGGATACCCGATTACCGACCGGTAACCAGGTTTCCCGAACGGTATCCAAAACGCTTGTTTTCATAAGAAAATATTGTTATAATTAAAATCCCGGGAAAATTCTACTCCATCAATTTTTTAAGAACAGTGCTACGATCCAAATAGCCTCGTTTCTTGGCGAGATTAATCATGAGGAGGCCTAGAGGGAGCAGGCGGCAGCAGTGTGAAGAGTCGTGCATCGCCGGCGGCCAATCATCAATCGCCAGTCACACTGTGTGGCGCTGTTGTGAACAGTTATTCCTACTGGTCACTCGCACTCTGCCAATGGACGTACTAGTACGTTTCTGCTGGCTGGTTTGGCCTGTTTCTTTTTTTTTATCATGGCAGAAAATGGAAACGGAGCGTGTCCATATTTGTCACGTACCGGTCGACACCGGCGCGTACGTGGACGGTTGTGATCCACCAGCTAGCGTTCGTAGATCCTCCCGACTGTTAACGCGGCGGCAGAAGAAGAAGCTGGTCAGTGCGCAGTGAGCAGCGTTGGCCGGCGTTTCAGAACAAGGCTGAAGAAGCAGGTGCAGCACAAGTGTCAGCAGGTCGACAAGGGAAGCCAGTAAAAGCCCCTTCCACCGCCAAAAAGACGGTCGGATAGCGAGTGATCATCATCCTCGACCCACCCACCACCACATCTCTCTCTCAGAGGAATTTCAGAGCCCCCACACCACACTTGAAAACCACTACCCACTCTCTTCTTCTTCTAGGAGTATCCTTCTCTCTCTCCATCCATGTAAGCAGCAGCAGCAAAGGTTCCTCCTGACCTAAACTTGGTGCTTCCACACCATCATTCTATTCTCCACTGCCGCATCTGCATACATGCCATAAATCGATCACAAAGCGCGAAAAAAAAGAAAATGGAAAGTGGGGGCGTAAAGGCGGAGGAGGAAAGAGACAGAGAAGCTAGGTAGCTGCTGCTCCTAGATTGATAGGCCCAGCCAGGCAAAGGTACTATATAGCCAGCTACAGGCTAGTGAGCTACGAGCCGCTGCTAGTAATTGGAGCGATAGAGACCGACGCCGCAGCCTAGCTAGCTACCACTGCGCTCGCTATCCATCCATCATCTGTTCCGATTTCTACGGCCGTCACGAGGGAAAGGGCAGAAGAAATCCTCAGTCTCAGCTCAGCTGCGTGACAGACGGAGTGAGTCCTAGTGGAGAATTTTTATTCTTCTTTCTTCCCCCGGATCGCCGGCCGGCTACCTGCTCTCTCGCTCGCGTAGGAGCTCCACCAGTAGCGCTAGCTCTCTAGCGAGAAATCTATCTATCTATCCATAGCCGGCGATTTCCGCGGGCTAGTCCATTTTTAATCCACCCATCTCGCCGCGCGCGGCAGTGGAATTCGCTGGCTATAAGTGTGGCTTCCGGACGGCGCTTCCCATCCGACACCGGCGCCTTCGCGGACTGGGTCGCCTCCTCCGCCGCCGCCGGGGGAGGAGGCCGCGGGGACGACCTCTCGCTCGGCTTCAATGCCAGCGCGGCGGCTGCGGCGGCCGCGGCCGCCTCCGGCGCCTCACTGGGAGCCGGGCTCTGGGGGCCGGCGAGCTCGCGGCACCACCAGGCCGCCGCGCTGAACTACGGGATGGCGGCGGGGGACGTGGGCATGGTCGTCGTCGCGCCCGCCGCGTCGTTCCACCACACGCATCACCATCACCACCACCACGACGCGGCCGCCGGCAACGCCGACCCCATCTTCCCGCTGCTCTCCGCTGGCCCGTGCGTGCTCGATACGGACGCGGCCAAGGCGGCGGCGCAGGCCGCGGCGAGCAGCGGCATCCAGTTCTGGCAGTCCTCGCAGCAGCAGCAGCAGCCTCACTCGCCGTCGGGCGGCGGCGGCAACAACCCTAACCCTAGCCTCGGCGCCTTCTACCTGAAGAAGCCGCTCCCAATGCTCGACACCGGCGCCGGCGGGTCGTCCGGGTCCGGCACCACCACGTGCCAGGACTGCGGCAACCAGGCCAAGAAGGACTGCACCCACAGCCGGTGCCGCACCTGCTGCAAGAGCCGCGGCTTCGACTGCTCCACCCACGTCAAGAGCACCTGGGTGCCCGCCGCACGCCGCCGCGAGCGCCAGCACGTCGGCGGCTCCGGCTCCTCCCCGCCGACCGCCTCCACCGCTGCCGCCGCTTCGAAGAGGCCTCGCATCCTCTCCTCCCAGGCCACCACGTCGCACACCTCCACCTCCAACGCCACCACGCCACGCAGCTACGAAACCACCTCCAGCCATCAAGGTAACAACGATAATGCCCGTGGCGACATATATACTCAACTACTCCCTGTGTACGCATGCGTAATTCGGTACAGTTCGCTGATGAACACCTCCATATATATGCAGACGCGTCGTTCAGGGGGAACCTGCCGCGGCAGGTGCGTGCGCCGGCGGTGTTCAGGTGCGTGCGCGTCACGTCCATCGACGACGGCGAGGACGAGTACGCGTACCAGGCCACGGTGACCATCAACGGACACGTCTTCAAGGGCTTCCTGTACGACCAGGGCATCGACGACGGCCGCGCCAGCAATGACCTCGACTCCCCTGCCGGCGTGCCCAACATGTCCGACCTCCACCTCGGCGGTGGCAACAATGCCGCGAGGGGCGCCGGCGAGTCCTCGTCGATGATGCCCTCAGACATGTACGGCGGCAGCGGCGCTGGCGGAGGGGGAGGGCAGCACATACTTGGCGGCGCTGGCTATGGTAACACCATGAACTGAGCTACATCTAGAGAAGTAAGGTCACATAGATCATTTACCATTCTTTTACTTTTCTTCCTTTCATTGCTAGTACAACCCTTTCATGGCCGAGGAGCAAACAATGAAACAATGCATGGTGTTTGCTGTTCATTTGTTCATCATTGTACGAGTAACATCCAAGAATCAATAGGTCTTAGTGTAGTCCTTCTAGTAGTGGTATCTTAATTTTCCTGTGTACGTAGAAGAGTATAATAAGCAATTGTCAAATTAGGAATGTGAAACAAGATAATGCAAGATCAAATCATAGTACTAAGCATAATGTCTTGCCTGCTGGTTTATGCCCTGCGGTTCATTCTTATCATGTTCCCGATGCCTACCATGCCTTTCTTTCCATATATGGGGATGTGTTCAGGGTGCTGCAAGCCATGTAGGCCGTGGGTATCATTTCGAGCAGGCAAACAGAGGCGTGCACTGTTCATTCTCCCCATAGATTATGAGAGGGTGAGCTGAAAAGTTTGACTCTTGTAACACTTGCTTGGCTTCCACTCTTTGCGTGCCTGGTTTGGCATCCAATGCATGCCACGCCTATCTATCTTGCTCCTCTCCACTGCACTCACAACACTTGTTTTTCCTTATCTTTTTCCACGGGTAGGTAGGAACGGAAGGCATATGCATTCTTGGCATGGCTTTGTGCTTATTATACACCATCTTATCTTATACTACTAGTACGTGTTAAACTATGTTTTGCATCTTCTTCTTTTGATTGACATGTTTTGTATAGTGCTTGGAGAGGATGCATGAGGAGGAGGCAGGATCATGGTGCCTTCCTCCTCCATGGTTTTTTGTGCTAGCCCCCATATTTATTCCCGTGCCGGATCCCATCAAGCATTGACAAGATGTGAAAGGAAAGAAAGGCGTGTGAAAAGCGAAACCCATGCATGTTTGATTGATTTTGGTTCATTGTCTTGGATTGCACTGCTTTCTCCTTTGCTTGTTGGGTGAATTTTTTGGTCGGCTAGGCTAGCTTGCTTATTCCACTGTAACAAGTTACTACTCCACTACCACTAGCTAGCAGCATCATGCACATGGGTCGTATCGGCCGTGTACAACTTTATAAAATTTGGGATTGGTGCTAGTCGCTGGGCAATCTTGTCATCATCAAAGCTGCTATTATCTCATGTGTGTGATGATGGAATTCGACCATGTCGCCTTGTGCACTGTTGTCATCCTTTGGGGAGCAAAAGTTACTGTTCAGCCTGCTTCTTTATTTCATCAATTCTAGTAGATTGTAGATTTGGCTGATTAGTAGGCCTTGACTCCATGAATTGTGCTACTGCTTGACCAACTGAACATTTGCTTAGCTATTACTCTTGGACTTCTTTGCTTTCTGATGTGCTATCTTTATTTAACTGCAGAATAGATAAGGCACTGTTGGTTTGTCATTCAGGCACTGTTGGCTTGTTAGTCTGTGTGTTTTCCTTTGACCTTGTCCTTGTGCTATGTAAAAGGTCAGAATTCCACAATTTGAATTATTGCCCTGGCCATTTTCATGCTTACATAAGCAGTATTAAAATGCAAGGAAAAGAGTTATTTGGGTCAATAATGCTACACGTACGTGTGGCATTTGACAACCTGTGTGTTGAGGCATATGATTGGCACAATCGTTTGATTTGTAGTGTAGATGTGCTCATGTGCATCTGCAAACTGCACGTTCATCACATGTTTTTCTGAAGCCAGACAATCTTCTCTCACGTCTCCTTTCAATGTACAACAAATTCAACGCACCTAGTAATGTGGACATGAGCTTATTGTCTTTCTATGATGACAGTGATCCAATCGACCCGTCCAACTCTCACATGGTGACATTTGTTAATCTCCTATTAGTATGCTCGAATCATTCCTGTGTATGTATTCATGTTGATCCTTATTCTAACTTAATTAGAACTTTCATTAAAGTTTCCAAAAACAACTAAACCTTTTTCCTGGTGTGTGTGTTTTTTTATCTCACATGCAGTTAAAAAATAATCTCTTTATTGCACAATTATTGTACCATGGAATTTATACTAGCACCAGGGTTGTAACCTGTTTGTTAGAATGTAACAAAAAAGTTCACTTGGAAACCTAGATGTGATAAGAATTCTAAACCTTCCCTAGAATCTTTGTTTGACTTATGTACAATCTGCGATGGTGAACTAAATATCAATGTAAATTGAGAGTTTTGATATTTCAGTTTATGTATAGTTTTAGTATGCTATGCTTCACCACGGGCATTTTTTGTGCGTATTAAACACTCATGACATCACACTTTTAATTATAAACATAATCATTTTGTACTGTTACTGGATCCGTTTTAAAGTTCACTGATGCAAGTTTGTGTTCAATAGGAAATTCTCAAGAATGAATCACTTCTGCATTTTTTTTATAGTACTTGGAGCTATTCCGTGTCACTTATGTTATCTTTTGAAATGAAACTCCTATGGATTTTTTCATGGTGATTAGTTTTTTGTGTTCGTTGAATGATACATGCTGTCTTTGTATTGGCAGTGCTCCAATTCGAAAAAAAAGTATTGGCAGTTCTTGGTCTTTCCTAACACAGGAAGTGCTTATTACTCCATCACTGTTGACATCCACTTTTATCTATCCAGATTACTCTGTTCATACTGGAACGAAACCCTTTTTATCTGTTTAAATGTTCATTTGGTACAGTGTAGCTCTCAATATTTGTGTGCTACAGTCGATACCCTCATTCTTGTTGGAGATCAAGTCTGTTTGGAGACTGCTTTAACACTCACTTGGATGGTCTAAAATCTTTTAGGTTTCTTCTAGTTATGTTTGCTGGCTTCTAGTTATGTTTCGTTGCTGGATCATATTGGGTAATTAACATTGCTTCAAGTTTCTTCTAGAACCCCTGGTGCGCTACTGTGTCTGTCAAATCTTTCCACATTGGGTGCCGTTTGTTCAGTGATTGGTTCGCACGATGCATGGTTGTTTTGTTGGAGAATATGTATACAGTATTTGGGATCACATTGGCAGCTTTTTCATCTGTCGGTTAAGCTGAACAAGGTACAGACGTGTGGGTCCAGGCATGTAACACTTGCTCTCATTGTTGCTGAGGACAATGATGAGTTTGGTTTTGCCTGTACCATATGGATGTTTGCCTCTTAACCACTGGACATGAAAATCTCATCTATAGTCGCCGATTTTATCTACTCAGCCCCAATACGTGTGTTATGTTGATTTATATCCGTTATTTTGCAAAACAAACGTTTTTATGTTTGTCTTTCCGTTTCATCCACATCTCAATATAAGGCACCTGACATTCGCAGTGGATGTTTCTGTTGAAGGTCAGAGGCACGTCATTTTATGAACTGTATCTTCACGATTTATGTGTAGGCACGATCAGTCTCCCATGATTCATGGGATAATGGCACAGGTAGTGCGACATGATGTAGCAATGATTCGTGAGCCACTGGCACCCATGCGAATGATGCAGCGCCGTAACTTTGTTGGTTAAAGCTCCACCGGTTGCTTGCGAAATTGACGAGTCAGGCTGTGAAGTGCCTGAACTTTTAAGGAACCATCCGAATAATGTTGGCACGTTGGCTTGATGAATCCATGCTTTGTCTTGCCTGTCGTCTCGCTTTGCTGGTTCCTGGTTGCCATGAATAACCGGCTCAACTGACGTACAGTACAAACAACTGTTTTGCTGCCTTGGCTGATACTAGTACGTGCTACGGGAACCCTAGGCCAGCTTGCCTGATTGCAAGCGACGGGCAGACGGGTCTCGTCGCCACGAGGGGTTACCTTTTTTGCCACCCACGTTCGCCGCCGTCGCAGCAGCATGCAGTAGTACGTGTACTGCGTCTCTCGGCTGTGTGCGAGAGCGCTCATGCGCGAATGGTGCCCAGTCGTCCAGTCTACGCCTGCCGCTTCGTGGCGGCGCGGGCAAAGCCAGCCGTGGAGCATGTGCCGTGTGACAATGCTTACAGTTGATTTGGGGCCTCTTTGGACCGCAGGTTGAAAAAATTACAAATAGGAAAAATATAGGAATCCCACATGTTGGCTGTGCAAAACTGAGCATTGTAAAACACATAAAGACTACAGGAATAAGATGAAACATAGGAATCCAATGCCTAGGAATTTGGGTAGCACAATTCTATTGATCCAAAGGCAATCTTTAAGAATTTAAATCTTACATAAAACTTATGAAATTCTTACAATCCAACGAGCTCCCCAGCTAATTCCAAGGAGCATTGTTTCATCTATTATCTATTATACTCCTTCCCTTCTGTCGAACAAGCCGTACATATACATTTTATCAGAAGTTAAAATCATGTGAAGTTTGACCAAACTTTTAAAAATATTCAAACTCTACAATGTATGTTATAAAAGGAAACATATCAAGAAAAATGATACAGATACACCGATGAAACAATTATCCTGAGATTAGGAAGCATACAAATAATATTGACTTAAGAAATTAAATATATGCATCCACAATATGCTCTCGTGGTTACTACACCTTGCAAAAAAATTATGTTCTGTTATATTGGAGATGTTGCTTGCACGAATTTTGCTGATATTTCCTTTCCAAACAGGTGACGATGACGACAAGGATTTCTAGATAGGTCGATGAGTCATTTGGTTGTAAGGAAGAATTTGAAAAATTATCAGAAAAATATCTATTCTCTGCCTGTATTTGCAACTATGAAACACCCAGCACCAGCAGCATAGCAGGGTCATCTCTGCTCTCTCATGCAGGAAACACAACCAAGCAAAATTAATCTCTCGACCCTGTGTGCTTGCATATTTTTGTATTTCTCGCAAATTAAAACAAATATGCGCGTGCGCTGCAAGCCTGCAACTAAAATTAATATAAGTCCAAACTTTGCAATGGACGAAAAAGTATCGATGGGATCTGAACTTCTGATCATCCAATTAATTGTTCACGTAACCAAATGCACGCATCGTGTAATTAGCTAGCTCCAGCCTCCAATTATCGAACTACGTACCGCCGTCGTGGAGCAGCCGGACAGCCAGCTCGCTGGCACCGGCAGCCTCTGGTAGCCGCGTCCTTGTAGGAGCAGCAGGTCATCAATTTTGACATCACGCCCGCGATCACTCATGCGAAGCTTCTGTTTCTTTCTTGTTGACGAAATTTGTTCTTGGCAGGGTTCGACGCTGCGCGGTTCTTTCTCTGTTGCACCGCGTGTGGAGACGAAAATAACTTTGCGTTGTATTGCTTCGCTAGGAACACACGTACGGTACCTGGTAGCCTGCCTGTATATTTGTACGTGATGCTGACTCGATCCGGTCCCTGTTCTATGTAGTATTGGAGTAGGACACTGTCTGCTACGCACCTTGGTCGATTGGCGTAAAAAAACAATTGACGTACGGGCTGGTCCGGTTCGATCCATCCACGTTTTTTGACGTACCATCGGCGACCATCACCAGTTTAAGCCGTATTATATAGTAGAGATAAGATGAAATACATAAAAGGGTCTCCGTGCTATGCATATGAGTCTACAAAATACTTACCTCCGTATCTTACAAGACATTTTAGTAGGCTAACTTAGCATACCAAAACGTCTTATAATTTGAGATAGAGGAAGTAGATTGGAGTGGGATATTCAAATTACAACGGAATGCCTAGGAATTTGGGTAGCACAATTCTTTTGATCCAAAGGCAATCTTTAAGAATTTAAATCTTACATTAAACTTATGAAATTCTTACAATCCAAAGAGCTCCCCAGCTAATTCCATGTAGCATTGTTTCATCTATCATCTATTATACTCATTCTGTTCTGACCAACAAGCCGTACGTCTACATTTTATCAAAAGTTAAATCATGTGAAGTTTGACCAAACTTTTAAAAATATTCAAACTCTACAATGTATGTTATAAAAGGAAACTGCGATCACCGGATTCCTAGTTTTGCTTTGCAGCTAGATCCATATTAAAAAGAGAGATACACTTAAAATTGCCCCAAAAAATTCTGGCCGTCAACAATCTTATTTTTGTCCATGACCATTAGATGCTCATAGCCATAGCAAAATAGACCCAAAAAATTCTGGCCGTCAACCCTCTTATTTTTGTCCATGACCATTATATGCTCATAGCCATAACAAATTAGATTAAGTGCAATCAAGATAGTCGTAACTACAAATATTGTAATTTGTAGATGTCCGACATTGTAGGTAAGTGAATTATAGTTTACATATAATCATATTGTACTCGGATTCACCTTGAACCCCTGCTTTCTTTATTTTTCTACTCCGATTCATTCCCCTGCTTTTGTACTCAGCCCTGTACGAGACGATGGTAATTATACAAAGTTGTTCAGGTTAGCCTTTGGCCCGCCGTAGTGCCGGTCAAAAATAATAATCATATTGTACCTGAACATATTATAGCGGGTATAGATTCATAAGTGTAATGAGATGTGTCACCACTAACAAAACATTGTATAACAGTAAGTCCACATATCATTGTTTTGATATATATCTTAGTAAGTGTACATAAAAATAAAAGCAAGATAAGATAGAATTTAGAGAGATTGACTAGAAAATCTCAGAAAAAGGAAAAAAAAAAAGGTCATTAATTTGGTGAACCCTTGAAGCATAATGGTGAGACCTTCATAGTCGCACCTAACTACATTGAGGTGAACCCATATGTTCTAGGCTAGATTAACACACGTACGTGCAAGTAAAAAAAAAGGTATGTATCAACAACTTGAACAACGTGTGCTTTTCATGTCTTCCATCCTTCCTCCTCTCTCTAATGCAAGTCTTCATGTTCCATCTCTTCACCGACTACACCATTTCATCGCCAAAAACCAATTGCATCAACGATGATTGTTGCGACATGGAAAAACAATGAGAGCTAGATCGGACTCATTTTCCACACCATATGCATGACTTTGATTCTCACAATATATTCAAATGTTTCATATTTGCTTCCCAGAGGAATCGAAATCTATTTGATAATCTTCTTTGGTTCAACGCTAAGCTTGATGAACTATCAAACTTACATTTTAGGGTTTGCACACGAGATAAAAATATCATCCTTAACTTTTGTATTTGTATTTTACTTTATATCTCCAAAGTATGTACACGACCGTAATAAAGTCGATATCATCTTTACTTTTAATCAATTTTTATGCACCCACACGTACACATCGTGTATATTTTTAATGTTTGTTTTTCTTAGGCCAAATAATATAAAGCAATTCCGGCTTCTGAGATACTAAAATCCAAAGGTAAATTATTTATATATTCAATATTTTAGTGTGAAAACACGCAAAAAAAACTTAACTCCCAAAGAAATATAATGTATGTTTTGTCAAATTGTTCATGGCTTACCATGACCAAGAGAAACATGTCTCCGCGTGAATGGAACAACACTAGATCCACATAATATTAATCTCATTGACCGGAATTTCTGTAAACCTCACCGTCTTAGATCTACATCAAGTCAGTTTCTTGTTATTTTGACCGATCATATATATTTTGAATATAGAAAACGAAATCATGTGCGTATATATGTCTTAAAACTACCGTAGTAGTATTGTTGTATGTTTAATTTGTATAATAGCATTTTGTAGGCACAACCAATATCTAAATAAACAATGGTATGGAAACATAAATTGGTTTAAATTGATGTTTGAGAGAGAGAGAGACAGAGAGATAGAGAGAGTGAGAGAGCTCAGGATGTGCATGGAGGTGGATGATAGGTCATTGGAATCATGTAATTGCAGGAGATCGGTGATACTATTGAAAAATCAATATCAGGAAACATTGTTATTGCTGAACGAACTCACCGACAAAGTTTCATTTCTAGTATTAGCAATGCAGATCTTCACCCTTTTTATTCAAAGATTTTTTCAGAAAATTGGAAGAATTCAAGTTCTTAGGAAATATTAATGTAGATGTTATTTGATTTGTGTTATCATAGGTATTTTGTTTTGCTTTGTAGATCACTCAATTTAAAAAAAAAACTTCTTTAATTCGAATCAAATATTGCTGTGGTATGGCGACGGTACTAGAGGTGTTGATGACCAGCTCTGGCAGATATTATGGTGCCATGGGATTTTAAAAGATTATGCTGCTGAAGAAACAAAGTAAAATTTATGAATGATAATGATGTTAATAATTATAATATCTGACACACGTGTAAAATATATAATTGTATGCAAAATTAGTATGTGTGACAATTTTTTATTCGTCGATGATGTTAATTCATAACAAATTTCAGAGTATGCCCACGTTGTCAATTTATCATTGAACCCAACTGGCAAGACACATTTGCCAGAAGTTCAATTTATGCTCCAAAACTTGTTGTAATTATACTTACCTCATAATGCACTAGAACCACTATATATATACTAGCTTTGTATGGTTTAGAGGTCCATATCATGATATTTAAGGATGTTAAACATATAGATCGACACACAAAATACATAGGCACCAAAAAATGCATACACTAAATTTATGCATTTGTGAAATAATATTTCAAGGAGATATAGCTTGTAAAACAAAGAACAAGATAATTAATGTTACAAAACCTTATTATTTGCTTAACTAGGATCTACTAGTAATAGAAATATGTACTCATTAAGATAATAGTATGAATCAAATAAGTTCAAAAGAAGTATGAAAATTTAGTATAAAATGTGTGTGAAAAATTTCCCGACACACAAGTTCGTGTCGGACAAGTACATATTGCCACTGGGTAAATGTCCTTATGACCACTTACGGTTGGTCTCAGACCCTCCTTGTCATCGATCTCCAAGGATCCCACATCGAAGGTTGCCAATAACTTTGTTCGAGATCATGGATGCCGACAAGGACCTTAGCACTTCTAGACAGTTCTTGCACACACGTACGTTGCTCTACTTTGCTCCATTGCCCGTTAATTCGTGTTACCGATGATCAGTTCTTACACACACGTTATTGAAGGTGATGAACCACAGTTTGAGGGAAGACGTGGTTCAGGGTTTTCGGGAAGTGGCGCGAACTTCTTCAGGGTGTCGGAGGATTAAAAGCTAAAGTACTACTACGTTAACAAGAGCAAGACTTTTTGGGTCATTTCTAGCTCATCATATCCCATAGAGACGCGAATGACGTGTACTACTGGCGCCACTGTCTCAAGCTTCGGTGCTACCCGTTCGATAAACTGATGCATGAGTGACGAATGTTTAGGTTCACTGGGTTTTGTTGTAAATGTTTAGAAACAAAATCGTGAAAATTAATATTTTCTATATACTATGCCCTATTTCGTTTGATATCATAGGACTATGTTAGAGTTAATTGATGACATTCTACCTAGCTTAATTTTAACTTAGTGGACTTATTAATGTGGCACTGTTTATCGGCAGATGAAAGTACAATGATGCCACCTAGAGGGGGATGAATAGGCGGTTTAAAATAATTACCGTTTAGGATTGAATAAATACGAAATATACTACTATATCAAAGCTAACCCATTACGGCCTCCGGTGGGCATGTCCACGTTGACGGTACTGTAGCAGTGCTACAGTGAGCACTTCTACAGTACCATCTGTACTGTAGCACTTTTTTTTCTTCCCAGAAAAATCCTTTTCCAAAAATCATTTTGACGAGAACATATATACGAAATATATGCGCGCCCACAAGTAGGTTCCATTCCTGTGATCGGTTTCGAGTTTTGTCGACTCTAACTCCTCAATTTTAGATCCCGGTTCACAAAAACATTTGACGCATTTTGTCAAATTCGTCGCACTCAGTCGTCCATTCGAATTTTCCTCTCACGGGTAGATGTATATCGCCCTTCCAAACAATTTCCATGTTCTAACCTTTTTATTTCGACGGACATATAGATGTATCGCTTTTTTGCAGTAAAGTCCTCCCGTTTTCCAAAAATTATTAATCGGCCCTCCGAAATAAAACATTTTTGAATAAAAGTCCCCGCGTCCCTTTTTTTCAGAAAAGTCCTTGCGCTTTCAAAAAAAATGTGAGCCGGGCTACCGGAATAAAACAATTTCCCAGTAAAGTCCCCGTGTTTTCCCGAAATTGCAAATCGGTGCTCCGGTACTATTGAACAATTTTCCCCCCTCCTAATATATTTGTCCCCTTATAGTTTAAACCTATTTTTTTCCCCACACTTCTTTTCACGAACATTATCTATTTTTCCGATCATGCGTGAACAGTCACTGTCCCTTACGAACTTTTTTTTTTGGCTTCTAATAGATGTCTCTCTGTTTTAATTTTCTCCTATTATTTATTTTTCCACATTTCTACTTACGAACATTGCGCACAAATAGCGACTTCACAATTACTTATTTATTTTTACTCCCTAATTATCCCCTACTATATCATTTTTCCCTACTTTTACCTCCCTTACATATTTTTTTTACTCTAAGACTGCTCGCTTACTTCCTATTTTCCCATTTTCTCCTACTCTATTTTTTTAATTTCTTATTTTATTTCCCACATAAATTTATTTTTGCAGACTTAAAATTTATTACTCATTTATTTCCAGATCCTGTTATCTTAATTCCCCACTTCTCTATACTCAAATTACCAATACTTTTTATTTTAACTACTTCTTAACGGTCTACATTAATTCCATTTGGATGCCTAAATTCACCAAATAAAATAACCTTCCAACACTTACTCCGTACAAAAAAACACTAAATATTTTCTACCTTCTCAATTTTTTGTTTCTGTTCCTAATTATTTTCTTTTATTTCACTCTATTTAATTCTCTGCTTAAGTAGTGCCTGTTTTGTTTTCACCTTTTATACAATACCTAATCCTATGATGCAAATGATGTTAGAAGAAAACTCCTTTGTGGCGACAATTAGTCTACACATTGGCGCCCAAATGAAGCATCAAATCCAAGGTATTTTCCACAATATATATCGCTTTTTTTGACACCCAGCTTATTTCCATTAATATCCAACCTGTGTTTGCACTCATGTCCAATGGATCACGATATCTTTTGTCCGATCGCGATAAATCTGAAAACTAGATCTTTTGTACAATCGTTTCGTACTTTTAGCTTCAAGTTATTTATATTTTGTCACCACACGGACGCGGTGTGTCGCCGCGCTAATTTTCCTAGTAAGACTAACGTCTAATTTATCAAGCACAAAACCTAAACAAGCTAGGTTCACCTATGTGCACCAACAACTTATGCTAAACAAGTTAAACAACTATGTGATATCAAGATAGATAACTTGAAGATCGATGGCTATCATAAAGGTAAATGTATACGTGAAGGGTTCAGGTATAGAAATAACCGAGACACTTGGAGATGATGATTTAACCCATAGTTCACTTTCCAATGAAAACTAGTCTCTGTTGGAAAGGTGTGGAAGAACAATTCAATAGCCACAATGGATCACCTTAATCTCCTCGTGCCCTCGCACAATGCAAGGTGCCATGAATCCACTATGAGTAGGTTTTGAGGGCGACTACCAAACCCGTATAAATTGCCTGGGGCGATCTCGAGAACTTAATTGGATGCTCCTGAAGCTTTGCCCGTTTAGGGTACACAATGCATCCAAGAGGAACAAGCTCCCGAGCACACAGTGCATCCAAGAGTAATAAGCTACTCAACTTCACCTCCATGTATCACCGTGGAGAACTCAAATCGATGCACCTAATGCAATGGAAAAAACACACAAAGTAGTCAAAGTCCTTCTCTCTCAAATCCCACCAAAGCAACTAATGCTTTGGAGAGAAATGGGAGGAAGAACAAGGAAAACAACCAATGAATCCCAAGATCTAGATCTAAATGTTTCCCTCACTAAGAGGAGAGATTGATTTGTGGATTATAGATCTAGATCTAAAAGTTTCTCCTCACTAAGAGGAACAAGACCCCTTAAATAGGTCACCAACAAATCCAATCGTTGGGGGAAGTTTTTCCTGTGCGGGCCAGAAGTTCCGGTACTTATCTCGGAACTTCTGGACCTCCCGGAGCAACCTGTGCGCCCGAGAAAGCAGTACTAGAGTTGTGCCGGAACTTTGCCCGGAAACTTCCCAGGGCTGGAATTTACGGCCTAAGGTTCGGACTTCCGCCTGTATGAAAAACTGCAGAAACAGCAAAACCAAAACGGACTTGAGCTAGATGATGATGATCTTGATCTTCTCAAGTTGGTCCACCTTTCTTGATTGCACTCCGCTTGGTGAAGACTTACAAATTGCTCCCCCCATACACAGTATGGGAGAGCCTCTTTTAGACACATCTTAACTTGACAATTATCTTGATGACGACCACCATTTGACGTCATCCTCTATGAGCTATGTGAAATCTTCTTTTTGATGCAAGCAATGGAAAGATACCTAACCCCACATCGAGATTACACACACATGTATATCATGAGTTAGTTCACGAAGCTATATGAACAATTGCTTACCATACCAATGGATCAATGATTCCACATGGTACATCATTTAGCCTTGTGTGTTGATCAAGTTGAATCCACTCTTTGCACTCAAACTTGTATCTTTACTTCTCTCTTCACAGTGATGATGTCTTGAAGGTAAACATGAACATCTAAACCATTCTATTCTTCAAGACATACTTGTAATATGCTCAACTCTACACATGACCATTCTGTAGGGTTACGTGCAGGAATTTTAAAAAATTCGTCTTGCATAACAGCCAAGATCTACTATACAAATATGAAGCACCCCATAATGCTAGATCTAGATACTTACAAACACCGTTGCGGAAGATGCCAATTGTCGATGACGTTGTCGGTGAAGCATGTAGTAGATTCTCACGTCCAAGCCTGGAGGTGAGAATGTTGCCGACTCCCTCATTCAGGATCACACGTGTAATCCCTCTTTTAGTCTCCACACATCCACTTGCGCTAACCCGTTAGCGCTCCGCCGTCCAGTACTCGGTGCCAACGATGAGAGACAGCCTTTTAGCGTTGTCAATGGTGGTACGACTAATCTACTAGATTAGATCTATATGAGATGTAGAGAGGGTTCTCAACACATGACATATAGGGAGAAAAGAGAGCTCCGCTAGAGGACACCTCGAAAACCGGGAGCAATTGATGTGTAAACCCCTTGGAGGTTTGGAGAGTATATATAGTGGGGAAGGGGGAGGCTTGCTTGGGGATGGGGTCTCCCCAAGCCGCCGGGCCTAGGGGATCCGGCCGGATATCCTCCCCAAATTCGGATTGGACTAGGAGTCTTTCCCTTTTAAACTTCCGTTTTCCTTTTATCTCTTCCTTTAATTTAGGGATATAATTAATCCCACCATTTAAATAAACGGAAAGAAAGAGGGAAGGTGGTGTGCCGGCCTTGGTGGGCCTGGGACCCATGCGGCTGCACCACCACATGTGGCGCAGCCCTAGGGCACCCAGTGCCCCTCCGACACTCCTCCCTGTCTGGTTTTCCTCCAAAATTCTTCCGGAACCAAATATACTCTTTAGAGAAAAGCATTGACTCTATCCACTGATGTCAGAAACACTTTCCAAAATCCCGAGACATCTCATGTCCGCCTTTATTTCTCCAAATAAAAAGCAAGCAACCAAGGATCCGAAGAACGAACTGAACAAAAAATATTATGATAAGGTCAAATGAATGTTCCGAAAGAAAATAGAGGCATGGGGGTCATCAACATGTTTACTAAGTATATAGATTAATTGGGTTGGAGTCATCAACAAGCGGAGTAGTTTCTGGTATGTGCTACCAGCCTACCACACAGAAAAAATGGAGCATGGCAGGTGTTAGGCCCAACTATATCCAGCCACCAGCCGGCCGCCTTTCCCTCGCAGAAAAAAAAAGTGCAGGAGTATGCCAAAGAATACTTCCGGCAGACGTCAGCAGGTTATTCAAGAGCCACGGACTGGAATTCATCAATTTCAAACGAGAACGGAGGAACCCATCTGTGTTTAACAGGCAGAATTAAGGAGACACAGATCCACCAATGTTTTTACAAGACATGGAAAAAAAGGGCACATCAAAGACAAAGCAGTTATCAGCACACTTGGACACAACAACCACCACCACCACCACATGTCAGTAAACACCGTGGATTCAGTGTAATTTTTCATTTCAGTAAGATGATTGCACATTGCCAGGAAAATCAGAACGGCAAGCAATCTGCATGCCCCTAACAATAGTATAACTTAACAGGTTAAACAGCTACCAGAGCTGCATCCAGAGCAGGACTACACAGTCCATTCGGACGGACAAAGGTTCTAACGACGAGCGAACTGGAAACTAAATTACTGTACAAATGCGGCGAAGCTGCCAGGATACAAGGTCCCCTTCCACTTCTTTAGGCCGGAAGATTATTGGCGGCCCTCCCACAGGCTGCAGAGTTACGTCACAGCACCATTATCTACAGAGGTTGGCGAATCACTCGATCGCCTGAGGGCCAACCTCAAGTGCTCCAGGCAGTGCCTTAGCCTCAAGTGGTGCTTCCTCAAGTGCTTCAGGCAGCACCTCAGGTATTTTCCCGCGGCCCAACCTCTGCAGGTGCTTGAGATGCTTCTCTGCAGCCGCCTTGTCAGCAGCTTCTCGCTTCTGAGCCCTCTTTGCCCGCCTCCCCGCAACATCCTTGGATACTGATCCTGACCCTGATGCTGATGCTGATGCTGATGCCTCTTTCTTCTTGGGAGTCCTGGATGGAACAGCAGCCTCAGGTGGAGCAGTGATCACCGGCCTGGCCTCTCTCCTGCCACCTCTGACGTACCCATTGTCGCCCCACCTCCTGTTGCCAATCCGAATGCTCGGTGACCTGCTGATGTATTCCTCGTACAGGTCATCCTCATCGCCGTCATCATATTGGTAACTGCGGTAAATTTCTTCTTCCTCCAGAACCTCCTGGTGAGCCACAAAGACCAGAGGCTCAAACCAAGTGGCCCTCAGAAGAAGGCAAACACTCTCATCGAACATGTAGTCGTGAATGCTGAAAAAAAAACAAGCATCAAGCTAACAGTCTACCTGAAATAATTGCACCCCCACGTATCGGAGAAACAAGGGGTTACCAGCCATCAAGAGAGCGGTGCACGCTGAGGAACTCGAAAGGGTGTTTGCATTGGGGGCATGATGGTGACTGCTTGTAGGATGCCCACCTCAGAATGCACGTTACGCTGCATGTACGGAATGGATTTAAACATAATAAGGTATCGAGTCATTTAGAACATTAGAAATAACAAAAGAGATGAAAAGGAAGTTGGCAAAGATATGTCAAGGTCAGTGGCCATTCTCCAAAACATTGTGATTTGTCAACTACTGAGGTTTCCAAATAAAGTGCATAGCAAATAACAATAACATAAGTTAGGTTCTTCAGGTCAATGGCGATGCATACAACAGACAGCCTACCCATCCCACATGAGGTGGGACACTATTCTAACATATCGTATCAGATCAAGCCCTCGAACCCATGAGAGATGTGGACAACAACACTTGAATATGGAACATGGTTGGTTGGGGAAAAACAAACAACTGCACATGGATACCAAGACGAAGATCATATTAGACATAATTCCAAACAACTAAAGAAATCTATTTGAAGATAAATAGAAAGCCTCTTCCTTTTTTTAAACCTTTAAAGCCTGTTGATTTAAATAGGGAAGGTGGGGCTAGCTATGCTAAATGCAACCGTCTGTGCAAAATTTTAGTGGATAATGGGTAGGCTGCACGCAAAGTGGATAAATTACTCGTAATTAACGCATAGGGGTGAGATGCTCCAATGTAAATCTACTGCTCATGATTGAGCAATCGGACACTGATCGGCACACCAACCAGCAAGTCCCAGATACGCAAGTGTTTGGCCGAAATTGCTCACCTGACTCTATTCTACCAATTAGATTACTAGAGCTATTAGATGATCTCCGCACAGACATACAAAGGCAGGAGAGAACAATCTACCAAATGAGCCTGTAATCCAGCGGGGCAAAAAATGGAGCAAGCTAGATGGAAGGGGACGAACCAGTATGCGTGGTCGCATCCCTTGACGAGCGCCGTGTCCTGGAGGGCGATCTTGTCGAGGCAGATCGCGCAGACCCCGCAGTCCCCCGCCGCCCCGTCGACCCCGCCGCCGCCCATGGCCGCCGCCTGACAGGAAGGGACGAGGCAGACGAGATCAGATACTAGGTTTTCCAGATGAATATAAACCGGACAAGCGGCGATTGGAGCAGATCCGAGGTTCGCCCTGTACCTTGTCGCCGCGGGGGATGGGAGCATGGAGGGAGGCTGCGGCGGAGGAGCCGGCGGCCATGTCGGTCGGGATAGGTTTTTTCCCCTGGTTGGTGGCGGGGGAAGGGAGAGGAGAGGAGAGGAGAGGAGGGGGAAAAGGAGGCCGTCCCGAAGACGCGACGCGTGAGGAGAATCGTCTGGGAGATGCCGTCCGTTTATTCGCCTGCTCCACGCGGGGTGCGAGAGAACGGCTTGGCCGCCACGCTTCGTCGGTGGTCAATGGCCGCGGGCGGACTTGACGGAAGAAAAAAATTCAAAAGCCCATGAGAGGAGCCCAGGGCCATATCCATATCCGATCATCGATCTCGTGCTTCGTGTTGGGCTGAGAAGAGAGGCGTGGCCAGGCTGCGTACGTTTCGCTGCGTGCTTTGCTTGATGACGCCGAGGCTGAGCCACTCTGGTCAAATTTCTGATTCTAAAAAAAAAACTCCAGTCAAAATTCCCCTGAAAGAAAAGTCAACACAGATTGCTCCGCCCGGTCAAATAAGTAAGTATCCCGAAACTTTTTCGTGTACCGCTTTGCCTTCCTTGCCATGGTAAGGACATGTACAACACGGCCGCTTTAGAGGGGCGCTAGGAATAAAATCCCGGCCATTATGCCCTGCGTGTGTTCGAATCCCGGTCTCAGCCTTAGGGTCGCCGCTTCAACTTGAAGCCGGCGCTAATTGCTATTTCTTCGGCCGGTGTGTGGATGCATATGTGAGCCATGACCTAGGGGCGGGACCCATCCATTATCTTCACTGGGGCCAGATAATGTGACTGGGGCATTCCTTGTATAAACCTGCAAAATTTGGGTATTTTTCTGTCAAAAATTGTGAAATACTACTAGAAATCAAAACTTTGAGTAGGGTCATAGGCCCCACTCGAGTGAACTTGGGTCCACCCCTGCCATGACCTTAACTAATTAAGCGCCCTTTTTTGCATTGAAGGTTGAAGTGCTGCGCGTGATTGTTTTTCTTCCCTATGCGTGTTTCCACTAGACTTGCCCTAAGAGCACCAGTGGATCTCTCCATCCATGCCTTGCCACATCAAGGGTCATGTGTATGCACGTGCATGTCTACGGTATGTCTCGTTGATCACATCAGCACGCGTGGTGCCGAGAAGAGCTAATGAACACATATGTAGTACCAAATTGTAAAGCTTTGTGCCCAACTATTTTGATTGAGTTGGGCTCCTTTGACAAAACGCATCGGAGCTGGTTAGGAAAATGAATAGCAGTGGACAATTTCTAGTCTTGATGCTGCGTGTGGAGAATGATGAGGACATAAAAGTTAGTGTAGTTGTTATTTTGTTGCTCTCTGGTGATGTCTTGATAAAAACTGTAATGATTTATGTACCTGGAACTGGTAGTGTTTTGCTAGATCTTGCTGGTGGATGCTGGATGAATGATAGAAAGAGGGAGAGTGTGACGGAGGTCTCACGAGGCTGTTCCTGGCTTTTTTGATCTACGGTTGTCATCATTGGCAAACACCAGATTAGACCTGGGTGCAACTGATTACCCCGATAGTGGGTGTTCTGTGCAACGAACCCCAAAAGTAAGTGTTCTGCGCAAAACTAGCACCAATAAGAGGTGGTTTGTGCAATTTCCTCGTTTCTACAGCCCATCTATACCGAATACATCGCATCAATCCTACATCACTTCCATTTCCGTCTAGCACGAGCAAACCGTACAGGCTAGGCTACGCTGGCTGATCTTCTATTATGTAGTACTCGTTACTACTACTTCGGTAATTTCCAACATCAATCCTATGTGTGCTTTCTCTACGGCCGGTCGCCATCTTCGATGGCGGCGGCGGAGGATGTCCTGGTGGTGAGGGAGGGCCTCATCTTGACGATCTGCTCGTCGTCGGCGACGCCCATCCTCTTGGCTGACATGCCGGCCTCGAAGAAGCGCCGTACGGCGGTCCTCATGTAGGAGGTGCCCTCCCTCACGTTCATCCTGTCCCTGATCCTCTCCTGCAGGCTGCTCAGCTGGTGGTCCCCGTTGAGCACCGACGCCAGCTGCACGATCTCCTGCTGGAACGAGCTCAGCTTCGCCTCCTCGTTTGCCTCTGTCTGCCGTATCCTCGTCGGCATCGGGAGTTGCTCTGCGTAGCAATTTACATAGAACAAATTCTCAGGATACAAAGCAAACCAAGTAGAAATGGCATGTCAGGTGTTGTTGTCAAAGTAGTAGGAATTTAGGAGAGAGTAATACCAGGACAATCTGTTCTCGGTTCAGTTCTGGTTTGCACAACGCCTTCGAAGGTCCCAGCCCACGCGTCTCTTTTGGTCAGGAAATCCTGTGGCAGATTGAACAATTTTTTCACGGTGGCGGGGATTGACGAATGCTCGTATTGTGATGTCGGGGTTGGGCTTCCATTTGGTCCATGGACAACTGAAACATCAACATTTAATCAGTAAGGAATACATGGTGTGGAAAATAAGCACTAGCTAGAAATTAGTTTGCTCAGAGGGACAAAGAAGTTCCTACTGACCTGTTCCCTTTTCGATCCAGGGAGAGATTATGATGGTCGGTACACGAACCCCGAGCCTGTTAAACGTGAAGTTATACGGCGCTGGACCAACAATGTCGTCAGGGCTCGGAACACCGTCGACGGGCGTTGGCACATGGTCAAAGAACCCGCCGTGCTCGTCGTAAGTGATGATCATGAGCGTCTCATTCCACTGAGGGCTGGCACGCACGGTCTCGTAGACCTCCTTGATGAACATCTGGCCCTGGTAGACGTCGTGGGAGGGGTGGTCGTCGCTGGCCGGGTGGTCCTTGGAGTCCATGTAGTGCTGCTCGACGACGGCGTAGTTGGGGAGGGAGCCGCGACGGGCGTGGTCGCGGAACGTGTTGTGGAAGGGGTGGAAGTTCAGGATGTACTTGAGCTTGCGCAGGTTGCGGTAGAAGAGCACGGCCGGCACGTCCTGGAAGTAGACGCCGAAGGAAAGGCCAGCGTCGTGGACGTTGTCGAAGATCGTCTGCTGTGGATATCCCATAGCAAGCAACCTGCATCATGCAATCTGAATTATTTTGTTGCCACATAAAGCTAGGATGGTTTGGCAGCTTGTGTAGCTTTTAGGCAAAAATTAGTATTCTCAAAGAATGCTCAATTCAAGTGAAGATAGCTTTCGGATGGTTGCTGATGTTTACTTTGCTGGTTTCAGGTTTCCTTATTTGTGCCTACTGTCCAATAGACTGAGAGCATAAATCTAAAAAAAAGCAGACTGAGCTGGGCTACGAAACAAGGCCCAAAACAATTGCTGGTTAGAGCTCAACCATGTCCTGTTGGGTTGAGGCCCGGCTACTTCTTTGGGCACGGCTCCGCTGTACTAGCAACCTTCCATCTTCAAAAAAAAAAAAAAAAAAAGCAACCTTCCATAGTTCCATCTCACTTCACCCCGTGTGCCGACAATAAATGTCACCTGTCATCAACAGAGCATAGGTCCAAACACGGTGTCTATCTTACTCTCTGGTTGAAGGAGAACAAGATAAAAGCTTCCACTGAGAGTGACACCAGTCAACCCATGTCCCGTGGTCCCACGGTTCAGCGAGGTGGGCCACAGCCTCGAGGTTGCGTGCCGTGCGAACAGCGAGCTCGCATCGCATCATTTCACATGGATGGATGATTGATCGTGCCCACCTTCGCCGTTTAGTTAATCGTGCTATTAGTACTAATCAAATCCAGGTTAGCCGCATGCCCCTCTGGTCCAACATGATATCCGGGGAGTCAGCAAAAGCAGAGATGCAAAAGGCAACGCATGGCCCATAAAAGAATTTGCGATAACAAAAGACGGCCGTTGTTGTGTCGGCTAATCATGGCCAGTCATGTGTCTCTTGTAGTCCTATCGAATCAATGTCATTATCTTGTTGGTGGTAGTACTAGTGTCCAGTGTGGCAGTGTCCTCTCACCGTGATGTACTTTATAACACTAGACACTACAACGTCAAGTTAAAGCTCTTGTTGCACAAAGTGCTAGTGCTACCACTGATACTCAGCAAAGAAAAAGGAGGAGAAAAAAAGGCAGTAGATCATAGGTCTAGATGTACCCACTGGTCAAAAAATATTTTTTTAAATGTCAAAAAATTATAATAATTTTTTGGTTATACTAGATGACATTCTATATTAGCACAAAAAGTTTCGCAAAGAAAAGACATTTTTTGTGGGCTGTGCAAAAAAGACAAATCCGGGGCTTTCAAAATGACTTTGTACGCGATTGTGTTTTTTTTTGTAGAGGTCACAAAAAAATATCTTTTCTACGTGAAACTTTTTATGCTAACATAAAATGTCATGATGTATATCCGAAATTTTATTTCAAGTTTATTTACATTTTGAAAAAAAATGTTTTACATAACGGGTGCATCCGCACCCGTGACCCGAAACGCCGTGTCCGAAGGAAGCCTGGTATAGTGGTATGGACAGAACCATATGGAATGCAGTTCGTCTTAAGAATGGATTAGTAGCATTTGAATTTCACAATATTTGAGCAAGCTTGCTCAACTTGCTGTGTCTGAAATCATTTTGCCTTTCAGAGCTTGGGTAGGACAAAATTGCCTAGAATGGCAGTGCACTGTGCGTGCACCCGGATGCTCTGTTTTCTGTCCTGGCCAGAAAAAAACCGGCCACTCTGCTCTACACTACGCCAGCACAATCTAGCTTCTTCCACATACGCAATTTTGACCCCAAAAAAGTAGCAGCCTAGTGTAAGTTTTTAAACGGCTGGTCAATTTGACCACTGAACTACATTCCAAAAAGTATTATTATACCCCTACTAGGACGTGATTACGTTCTACGTACATATGCCATCTATTAAACAACAAAGGTGCCTATATACGCACTGTATTTACGAACTACTAAAATCACAAATGTGTCTTGATCATGTTCGTGCTACTTATACGCTACTCCACTCGTGAGATCTTTTCTACAATTAGCACGATCACGACAGTTTTGTTCATACCTAGCGCGCAACACCCCCAACAACCTACCATCAATAAATCTTGGCGAAAATCAAAAAAAAAAAAATATCAATAAATCTTGGCGACCAACTACCTCTGCAACGCAATGCAGGCTGCCTTTCGCGACAGGATCAGACCACAGACGCAACGGATCAAGACGCATTTGGCGGAGCAAACCAGCCGCGATCGATCGATCAGGATAATGACGATCAGGATAATCATCACCAGAAATTAAAGCGCGAACGACGGAATTAAAGGGTGCGGTTAATAGAATGCACCAGGACGTACTCTGGGTTGTTGCTGGTGGCGCCGCCGGAGGTGCCGGAGTGGACGAAGAGGCGGTTGGGCTGCGTGGACGAAGGCACGGACGCGAACCAGCGGTCGCAGACGGCGAACTGGGAGACGAGCTCCCGGTAGACGGCGACGCTGTCGGGGGCGAAGCCGTTCATGACGGCGTCCGTCATGTTGCCGCCGCCGATGGACCGGGCCTGCTGCACGAACCCGTTCATCTTGGCCGGGCCGGACGCGTCGTCGGAGCCGAAGATCTGCTGCCGGATCTCCTGGTACGAGTGGCCCGGGTCCGGGTCCACGAACTGCGCGCCGTCGCCGAAGTAGACGCGCTCCGACGACGGGTCCGTGGTGTTGGCTTGGTTCCACTCGGTGCCGGTCACGCCGTCGATCGCCGGGTTGAGCCGCTTCATCCACCCCAGCATGTGGTCGAAGGAACGGTTCTCCATGACGACCACCACCACCGTCTTGATCGGACCGCTCACTTCCGCACGCGCCACGGAGGTGCCGGGGGAGGACAGGAGGAGGAGGAGGATGGCCAACGCGGCGGCGAGGAGCCGACGGTGGCCACGCGTGGGAACCGCCATTGTATTGATTGATCTGTGACTCTGTGTTTGTGGGTAGTGGTAGTGGGGAGGATTTTGGTGGGGAGCTCGTGAGGGAGATGGCCGATGGGACCCCGGCAGGCTCCGGTGTGGGGATGGAGGTGGTGGCTTTGTCCTTTTATCGTGGACGACGGTGGTGGACGGGCGGGCCAGCCAAATTAGGCAGTTTGCTATGGCCATGCAACGCAGCCCATTATGATGACGTATGAATTTGTGGCTAGCACAAATGCACAATTACTCTTCGTTAATGAATTCCTCCCCTATCTAGCAAATCGTAAGTTATATTCGTGGTATGAGTGGATAAGCTGGTGGGAGGAAGCATGAGTGGCGACGCGCGGGGCGCCCCCCCGCCGCCGACGCCTTCCGCCCGCGCCTCTCCGGCAGGGCTGTGCTCGCGCCCCTCCCTCAACGGCGGGGGCCTGCACGGCCGCTTCTGGGTGGCGGCGTCTTGGCCGGAGGCGGAGGCCTGCTCTTCCAGCGACGAGGAGGATGAGGCGGGGGCCCCGACCCCGACCCCGAGCGGTCCGGCGACGCTGGGGGACTTCCTGGCCGTCGCTCACCACCGACCGTCGCCGCGGGCTAGGAGGCGGCTGGCGCGAGCGCTTGGCGGCCGCGGGTCGCTTTTCCCCTCGCCGATGTCGTCCTCCCCGCCGGCGAGCTCTCCTTCGCGGTATCAGGTTCGTGCTCCATTCTCACACCGTCCCGGCGTTGCTCCGGAGGCCCTAGCGGCTACATCAGGGACGTCGGTGGTCTCCGGCGACCCCTCCCCGACGGTCGCGGTTCCCCCGCCGCCGGTGAACTCACCGCCACCTCCTCAGGCGGGCGATGCCCAGGGCGAAACCCTAGTGGCCCCTGTGATTTGGGCCGTGCCCTCCTGTGGGCCGGCCTGGTTCCCCTCGCGGAGGGAGGCCCACCCCCTGGTGGGCTCGTGGACGCCAAGGCCCAGCGTCGGCCCATTTCCTGGGTCGGCTGCGCGGCCCTCTTCTGGCCCACCCCAGGCGGATAACTGGCTCTGGATACCCCGTGGGACGCGTGACCTAGCCCATTCTTCTCCTGCCTCGGCTGAAGACGTGCGGCGGCGCGGTTCCCAGGCTCGATCCATCCGCATCCGCCCTCCCCCTCCGCCCCTGCTCGTGTCGTTCGCGCAGGCGCTGGCCATGAATCCCCCTCGCGCACCCGCCCCTGCGCCTGCCGCGCCTGCCCCGCCTGCCCAGGACGCCGGTGCTGGCCGCCGTCGCCATGGCAATGGTCGCGGTCCTCGCCGCCCGGCAGGGCCCCGTGCGGCCGCCCCGACCGCCCCGGCTGCGCCGGCCATCCCCGCTGCGCCGGCCGCGGCGCCGTCCCAGCTCGCGGAGGCCGACATGCCCGCGCACCAGAGGGGCTTCCTTGCCCGCGAACGCAAGCGCGAGGCGAAGCGGCTGGCGGCGCTGGCCGCCGAGCAGGCCGCGGCCGCGGCTGGGCTGGTTGGTGGCGCGCAGGTGGCCCCAGCTCGGGCCCCTGCCCCGGCGCGTGCCCCGATGCAGCCGCGCCCCCCGGCCCCGCCCCGGCCCCCGGGACCCGCGTCGGCGGAGAGCAACCCGAGGACTTCCCCGGCGTTTTGCTTCAAATGCGGCGAGACCGGTCACTTCCAATCCAAGTGCACCGCCTCCGCACCCGAGGATGTGTCCCTTCACCTCATGGGCCAAGCGATCCCCGGAGAGGGTTTCTTCTACTTGGACTTCGAGGATAGCGAGTCCGACATGGAGGTGGACTCCAACGAGGCCATCATCTCCTTTACGGGGGTGGGGCTATCGATCCAGGACCTCGAAGCGGAGCTTCGTCACCTGGTCGAGGCGTGGGACTGGAGGGTGCGGCAGATCGATCCCCTTCAGTTCTCGGTGACGTTCCCGTCTCGGGACCTGCTCACGATGAGTACGAGGTGCGGGAAGCTCTTCCTGCCTCTCCACGACACCGAGGCCTCCATCCGCTTGGCTGAGTCTGACCCGGCGCCGGCGGTCCTTCTTCAGCAGGCGTGGGTCTCCATCACTGGCCTCCCCAAGCGCTTCCGCAGGAAGCGGAGGCTGATGGCGGGGCTACGCATGCTGGGCCGTCCTCTGGAGGTGGACGAGAGCTCACTGGCCAGCCGTGGGCCGGTGCGCATGCGCATCGAATGTCGCGATACCTCCCGCCTCAACGGGTACGCGCAGATCTTCCACAAGAGCGAGGGCTTCAACGTGGGGATCCGTGTGGACCAGCCGGGAGTGCTACCTAACGCTCCTCCTCCGCCACCTCCGGCCAACGACGGCTCGGGGGAGGACTCCGACGAGGAGTGGCGTGTGGCGAGCGAGAGGGACCGTGCCAGGTACGGTGTGGGGGCTCAGCCGCCCGCGGGTACTCAGGCGGCTGGTGGCGCGCCCGCGGCGCCGTCGGCCCCCTCCTCGACCCCGGGTGCGACGGCAAACGACGCTGTGGCCCCTGACCCACTGATCCCGGATCAGTATGGGTCTCTCCTCAGGGGCTCCGGTTCGTGGCCCCTTCCCCTCTCGGCTCTCGAGCGGCTGAGGGCGACCGAGCCCGTGCGCGCCGAGGCGGCCCCATCCCCTAGCAGGCGGCTGGGGTCGACGGGGGCCGACAAGGCGTTGGCGCCTCTTGAGGAGCTCCCCCCCTCACCGGTCCCCTTCGTCGACGCGGATGACTCTCTCGGGTCTCTGGACTCGGAGGGCTCTCAGGGGGCGGCGGCCGCCGCGGACCTGGACGAGGTGTCGCAGGCGGCCCCCCCTCCGGCGGCGGCTGTGGCCGAGGCGGAGGGTGTGGCTACTCTCCGCGCCCGAGGCAAGGCGCCCGCTTCTGGCCCCCCGCGCAAGAGCGCGCGGCTCCAGGGTCCGGAGGCGGCCATGCCCTCGGTGGAGCGCGCCCAGTGGCGCACGGCGATCAGGAACCTCGAGGAGCCAGGTCCGTCCCGTTCCTCCTTTGCTGTGCTTCAGAACCTTCCTGATTCTCATCTAGTTTCCGTAGTTCACGATGTGGGCTTAGCTTTTGCGGTAGAAACGGGTCGGGAGTCGGAAGTCCTCTCGCTCATCCGGGCGAGGGAGGCAGCGCAAGCTGCGATCGCGGAAGCGGTCTCCCGCCGAGATGCGGCGATGGCTGAGGCAGCCACCGCTGCGTCTGGCGAGTCGGACAGTGTGGTTGGGGCCACTACTGCCAGTGCTCCGAGTCCTGGGGACGCCCCCCGGACAGCGGACCCAGCCAGCCCCAAAGCCACTGGGAGGGGTAAGGCTGTGAGGAAGGTGTGGGGACCCCAGACCGGCAGTCTGAGACCTCCAGTATGCATACATTCACGATCCCATGATCAGTCAGTCGTGAACAACATACTTAAGTTGGCATTGCAGATACATCATTCATTACATAACGAATACACGTTTCGCAAAATCTGGTCACATGACCCAGTCTTAAACAACCGCCACGCAGGGCAGAAAACACATATAGCAGCGGAAAACTTCAAACACAAACGTGGCAAAGCCCAAGTCATGCCTTGACTACCTACAGGCAGCTGACTGGGAAGACGGCCTAGTTCGCAAAGACGTCGACGAACTCTCAATCTTCCGCATACTCCTCATCCTCGACGTAGGTCTTCTAGTTGAGAATCTGGACATTGGAATATCCAGGGACACAGCCATGAGTACAATTACGTACTCGCAAGACATCCCGAATGAAGCTTATAAAATGCAAGTATGCTTATATGGTGGAATAGGTAGGCTGTACTTAGGGTTCACTACCCATGATGGATGAAAAATTCATCATGGTTGATTAACAATTTTATATCTCTGTTGAAAAAGATACTTCAAAATATTATAGTTTCTCTGGTGGATATTGCATACCCGAGAGATTTTGACAAAGAAGGTTTTAAGAGAAGAAAGATTTTCTTTGCAGAACTTCTTGTAAAACAACCTCCGGTTTTCCATCATCCGTACCTCCCAGGTACAAAGTTCACCTTTCCAGTACCTCCCAGGTACAATTCCTTTTCCCAAAACTTCATTTTGAAAACATCGACACAATGCTAGACGACATTGCCATTCAGCTGTCCATGACCGCGGACGCGGCTATTCGAATAGTTTTGACTCTGCAGAGTTTGTACACTTTCACCACACCATCCGGTACACCTGCCGTGATCACCACGGACTGTTCGTGACAGTATGCGAACATCAGGTAACCAATCATAACTTCCACTATGCCGATGCTAGTATGCGATTACCTCTTCAGTGGGTTTGTTCTCCCCGGCACCGAGTGAGCTAGCCGTATCGATCCGGTTGCCCCTAGACATCACACCGCCATGACAGGAGACCCACCGTTGCTTCCCGGTGGCACTCGTAGTCCACACTTTGTATGCCCATATCCAGCATTCGGTTCCGGGGACTCTAACCCCTTCTAGCCAATTGAGGTAAAGTCTCACACTAACACAAACAAGCTTCCATTAAGCCCGTGCCCATTTTGAGTAATGTGGTTGTACTGTAGGGCTGTCCGGACAAGACTAGTCTATGTGTCGTTTTCGAAAACACTTCCAAAAGCAATCTTCTTCACCATTCTCCCGTGGACAAGGTCCCACCTTTCCCGGGGTTTTCCGTAAAACCTTTGTTTTTCCAAAACACATTTGTTAGGGTGTCCACTTAGGGACTTCAAGATTACTATCTTGTGGTGGTAAATATACCATATGGTGGCTATGGGCTTGGCAACACCAAGTTGTGACTAATGGCAATATAATAATTTATATAATAACACTAGTAGTAATATCCATATCAAAAATAGTTTTGTTTGTCCAAATTTTGTAAAACTTCAGAAGTAAAACATGCATGACGTATAATGATAATTATAATAGAAAGCATTGGGATGGCTTGCCTTGGTCCTGGTTTGTCCCTGGTCTTGGGCAATATAAGATATCCAGACCTTCTCCAATAAATCCCGCAACTGTTACCTCTTCCTCGTCGTTATCTAACGTCGCAAAGAGGAAAGATAAACCTCCAATCAGAACCAAACAAAGACAAACATCACAAGCATAAGGACATACAGCAAGCAAACATCATCACACAACAATCTCCTAATTTTCAAAAGAGAAAAACAACTAGATACACATAGTTGATAAAAAAAGGCTATTAAAACTATGCCTGGGGTTGAGAAACCTATTCTTCAACCAATATGCAATGGAATCAGTGGGTGTTCCACTATCAAACCAAGGCATAAAGAGGTCAACTAGCCTCTGGTCACTTATAAAAATCACCTAAACACAAACTAGATAAAAAAAACTATCCATGCTAGTGAGTCACAAATATTCTTAAATACCATTCTAGCTATTCATGCTTGGCTAAAGGCTAAGTAATGTCCAAACAATGGTGACATGTTAACCACCCAGTAGCAACATGACTTGCTACTGATATTCAAACAACAATCTCTAAAATCATGCCACACAAATGATTTCATCCTCAAACAAATTCTAAAAACTAGGAAAAATCTAGGAAATAAGCATTCTAGTGATATTACTCCTTAACAACCACAAGCAACACCAAAAATTTTCTAACATGCTATTTATAAGAAGTAACACACTCATATCAGAGAGTATCAAACCTACACATGCTAGAAATCACAAAAAGAACACTAACACAATTTATAAAACTAAATAAAACTAAAAACAATTAATATCAGAAAAGCATCAAAACTAGTTTTGCACACCAAATTTAATCTACAGCTCAATAAATCACACCAAGCTAGGATTAGGTACTCCTAAACATATACAAGCCAACAAAATTGGATTCACATCAAAAATCATCACCAAATAAATTACAAAAATCCTAGAAGAGCTCACTGGACATTTACAAAAACACATGCCATTTTAATTGGGTTGATCTTTTGCAAGCAAGGCCAAGTGCTACTGCTAGGTATCACTTAGGGCTTTCGAAAACAGTTGAGTTTGCAAATTTTGGATCTGTAAAACACAAGTTATTTACAAAGTGGTGTTTCTGACCAGTGGCAACAAAACATTTTTCATGGATACACAAATTAATATTTTTGTGATCTGCAAGTTGGACATGGTTCTAGACTCATTGATTTACCACTGTGATTTTTGGTTTGCACAAAATCTAGATATAAGTATTTTAAACAGATTTAAAATGGAGGGTCAGAAACAGATCTGAGGAAAAAAAGAATAAACAGAAAAGGAAAAAGACTAAAACATCACCCAGCCCATTTTGTAACTCCTAAAATCATGAAAACCTAGGTACAGATACTCCTAAGCATACATAAGACAACACAATTGGACTCAACTCAGTTGGCCTTTTAAAACAAGCGCTAAAAATCCTATGGTCCAGAAAAGTTGCTGTGGGAAAAGATTAACTGCTCTTAGCCCGTTAAATATTTTTGGGTGAGGCCAACGCCAACGGCTTAGTATTTTCATAACCTTTCCACAGAATTTTGGTTCATATTATTTGGACTTATAAAACGCAAGATACACTAATTTTAGTGAGGGTCCAGTGAAGAAATCCGAAACCAAGCAATTTAAAGAGAGCAGTGCATGCAGCCTGCATGCAACCACTGATCAAGAGATCAACGGCCCAGGTGCCTCTTCAACCTCACGACGCAGGAACGCACAGGAAACAGAAATGGAGGCCTCGGCGGCTGGATTTCTCACCGTGGGGCTGGTGGGGGCGATGGGGATGGTGCAGGAGAAGTGCAGAGTGCTAGGGGAGGTTGGTGATGGCCTCAGAACTCTCCGACATGCTCTAGGTCGATGGCAGCACCGAGGTCGTCCGTGACGGGCATGGTACAGCGGCGGCAGCTCCGGGGTACCTAAAAACATACAGAGGTGCCCTTGATATAGATCTTGGTGAGAGGAAAACGTGGGTGCAAGAATGGAGATCAGAGGTGGACTGAGACGACGGCTATTTCCTTGGCAAGCTCGCAGTTTGGGCCGGAGAACTCGGAGTTCCTCGCTGACAGAGAGCTAGAGGGGCTCTGTGCTTTGGTGGGGAGGAGAGGTGAGTTGCTGGGATGCTAATGGGCAAGGTTTGGTCGTGGGAGAGGGCATGTGGCCTTATATCCAAGAGGTGGCCGGTCCCTGGTGGACTTGGAGCACAAGCTCGAGTGGGGAGGTGCACGGGGAAGGAGGTGCATGAGTGAGAGAGAGGTGGGGGCAGAGTGGTGGCGTGCTGGAGTGTGGAATGAGGGAGGGGGCACGGTGGCGTGGAGGAGTGGAGACAAGGTGGTGTGTGGGAAAAATAAGTCAACTTCTCCTCTTCTTCCTTGTCTCACTCTTCACTCTTCCTTCTCTCTCTCAAGTTGACTTCCAAAATCCATCCAATGACAGGGCTAGAGAGTGGGGACATAGGGGAGTAGAGTGGACAAAGTTTCCCTCCCTGGTTTACCCAAAAACAGCACGAAAACGTGCTCCCAAAAATCACCCCGAACAGTTTTCTGTAAAATTCAGAAATTTGAAAAACGGCTAAGTGTTGGAACTGCTAAGGCATAGCAAAAGTTCGTGCCTGTTTCACCTAGCGAATAAAATCCATTTGGAAAACTTTCAACTGGTAAATGATCACCAAGTTGAATACTTCCAGGAAATATTTTTGAACCATTTTTGAAAAATGCTAAAGGCTAGGGAAACATGCTGAACAGTGGGCTACTCTCTGTTTTTATATCTGTTTTCTGTTTCCAGTTTTTTTTTTCTGTTTTATTCTGTAGCCACAAAAACATGCATGCAACTAAGGGTTCCAAAAGTCCAAAGGGTGATCCAAGGACATGGAGTTGAAGTACATACACCATAGATCATCTCCAACTCAAAGATCCCATAAAAGCACATTTTTGCCACATAAAATAACAGGTCCAAAACAGCAAGTTTTAACAGATTTCAGAGAAGAAAAACCTAATTAGAAAATTCTAAAAATTTATTTTCCTCAAACCACAAGCACTAACATACCACACATAGATGATCAAGGCCACAAGCACAAGTTGGTTCAAACATAGGTTCAAAATTTGGTCTCCCACTTATATATTACAAAGGGGTTAAAATTTTGGGCTGTGACAGATCTTCCCCCCTTAAAATGAATCTCGTCCCCGAGATTCGTAAGCGGGTACTAAGAGAGTGAAACCAAACAAGAATGTTAGGAACTTCCATCTTCATCTCCAGTTGCTTGGTGGTTGATAGCGTTGAAGTACCAGTGCTTCCCCCCCTTTGATCATTTTTCGAAAAACTGCCGGTAGGTTAGTTTTCAAGGGGGTTGAGTGCCATACTCTAAACCTCAAACTTATTATACATAAAATCTGAAGTAACCACTCTGCATAGACCTCAAATTCTCGAGCCTTCTATCTACCAATCCAATATCTTTGGTAAGGCCACTATTATTAACTAGTTGTTCTGAACCATCACTTTTGCCCAAGCAAACATTACTAATCCACCATTAACTTCTTTGGGCCTAAACTCTTTTGTCACCCTGTAGTTCAATATATCAGATATCCACCAAGTTTCTCAAGCAAGATCTTCCTAGTACATTTTAGCACAAACCCTTGGTAATCCACTAATCATTTCTTGATTCTTTTTCCCCTTAGATAGGCATATCTCATATTATTTGGCTTTCTCAAGTAATCATTTTCTCGCAATCATATTATCAAGACTAAATCAAGAATCCAATAATCATGTAAACATATCATCCAGAACTGACATCCTTCCTATTCAAATCCATCATTTACACTCCAACCTAGGGCTTTGATCTCCCAATCACAAAATGAATGGTCCTTCTAGGAATAATCTGATCAGAGCATGACAAGCTCAAAAATAATATCTCCATAAATATCTAGCTTCTATCTCCAAGTCATTTTGATATCTAGAATCCGAAAATTGTCCATTTATTTCCACCAACTAATTTCCGGCAATCCAATCAATTATTTCACCAACTTATTTTTTTTTCCAAAACCGATCATTCTATAAAAATCCATCATGAAGATCACTTGTGCTAGGCATTATCCTTACCATTTCCAAATCAGAATATCCTTTTTAACTCACGTGCTCCTAAACAACCAATCATCATTATTTCATCAAGTGCTTCCTAAAAATCCAATAACTTTCATCTTAGTTTTCTAATCCAAAAATCTTTTTCTCACAGGTCGCACATTTTAGCTTCAGATAACCACCAAGGGTTGGGGTCCACAACTGGTTATCCCCGGGTATATATCAAAATATATCATCTGTCCAAACTCAATAATTTACATATCCATTCCAAGCTTTCACTTCTATTCTAAACCTCCAATTTTTAACAATACCAACAACATCCACCAATTTTTTTGATTCCAAGAATTAGATACACCAGAGAACTTATTGACTAGTAAATCCATAGCTCAATACTCCGATATTTTCTTAAACTTCTCCTTTCTACCAACTAGTTTTGAGGCATCCTATAGCACCTTTTTCCTTGCTCTAGGAAAAACTGTTAGTAACTTTGCAAATTTTGGGTTAGGTGTTAATCCAAAGTTAGATAAAGTACAATAGTGTTGTTAGTTTCAAATAGTTTTGTTAGTCTGACGAGATACAACTAGCGTCAGCCAACAGGGCAAAAAGAGTTTTTGCAGACAGACAAAAATAAAGCAAGAGATAAGAGTATGGTTACTTTGTGTTGCCGAAAGGGTGTGTTTTTGTGAAGCACACATGTAAACATCACAAAAGCATACATGACCAGGAAACGAGTAAACATCACGCAAGACTAGACCACACAAACAACACACAATCAAAGAACACACTAGGCACCTTTATTACTAGCAAACGTTGGATACCGGGAAAAAGGGGTAGCTCAAGCAAAACAACTGAGCTTATCCTATTGATCCCAAGGGTCTGGGTCAATCATGGTTGTTGAAGTCTTCATGCCTTTAGCTTCATCATAGGTTGATGTTGTTGAGATTGAAACTTGGTAGAGTCTTCGTTCTTTGCATCAAAATAACCTTGATGTTGAAGCCTTGAGAAGGAGGCTTCGTTTTCTTCTGATTGATAAATACTCAGGCCTTTCTTGGGACATCGTCAAGTATGTAACTTTGAAGGGAGAAAAGATAATAGAAGTAAAGTTTTGATAAACCTTTAATTGAGAGAGATAAGGGTTAGAATAAGTTGAAAAGATGAGAAGAGTGGAAGCTATACATAGGCTTTCTCGGATAAAAATATTTTAGGTAGTAATATAATGATACCAAAAATATTTTTCTTTCCTATCTGACGTCCATGCTAACTAAGGTCTCCTAAAGTCAGGATGGCTCTGATACCAACTCTGTGGGGACCCCAGACCGGCAGTCTGAGACCTCCAGTATGCATACATTCACGATCCCATGATCAGTCAGTCGTGAACAACATACTTAAGTTGGCATTGCAGATACATCATTCATTACATAACGAATACACGTTTCGCAAAATCTGGTCACATGACCCAGTCTTAAACAACCGCCACGCAGGGCAGAAAACACATATAGCAGCGGAAAACTTCAAACACAAACGTGGCAAAGCCCAAGTCATGCCTTGACTACCTACAGGCAGCTGACTGGGAAGACGGCCTAGTTCGCAAAGACGTCGACGAACTCTCAATCTTCCGCATACTCCTCATCCTCGACGTAGGTCTTCTAGTTGAGAATCTGGACATTGGAATATCCAGGGACACAGCCATGAGTACAATTACGTACTCGCAAGACATCCCGAATGAAGCTTATAAAATGCAAGTATGCTTATATGGTGGAATAGGTAGGCTGTACTTAGGGTTCACTACCCATGATGGATGAAAAATTCATCATGGTTGATTAACAATTTTATATCTCTGTTGAAAAAGATACTTCAAAATATTATAGTTTCTCTGGTGGATATTGCATACCCGAGAGATTTTGACAAAGAAGGTTTTAAGAGAAGAAAGATTTTCTTTGCAGAACTTCTTGTAAAACAACCTCCGGTTTTCCATCATCCGTACCTCCCAGGTACAAAGTTCACCTTTCCAGTACCTCCCAGGTACAATTCCTTTTCCCAAAACTTCATTTTGAAAACATCGACACAATGCTAGACGACATTGCCATTCAGCTGTCCATGACCGCGGACGCGGCTATTCGAATAGTTTTGACTCTGCAGAGTTTGTACACTTTCACCACACCATCCGGTACACCTGCCGTGATCACCACGGACTGTTCGTGACAGTATGCGAACATCAGGTAACCAATCATAACTTCCACTATGCCGATGCTAGTATGCGATTACCTCTTCAGTGGGTTTGTTCTCCCCGGCACCGAGTGAGCTAGCCGTATCGATCCGGTTGCCCCTAGACATCACACCGCCATGACAGGAGACCCACCGTTGCTTCCCGGTGGCACTCGTAGTCCACACTTTGTATGCCCATATCCAGCATTCGGTTCCGGGGACTCTAACCCCTTCTAGCCAATTGAGGTAAAGTCTCACACTAACACAAACAAGCTTCCATTAAGCCCGTGCCCATTTTGAGTAATGTGGTTGTACTGTAGGGCTGTCCGGACAAGACTAGTCTATGTGTCGTTTTCGAAAACACTTCCAAAAGCAATCTTCTTCACCATTCTCCCGTGGACAAGGTCCCACCTTTCCCGGGGTTTTCCGTAAAACCTTTGTTTTTCCAAAACACATTTGTTAGGGTGTCCACTTAGGGACTTCAAGATTACTATCTTGTGGTGGTAAATATACCATATGGTGGCTATGGGCTTGGCAACACCAAGTTGTGACTAATGGCAATATAATAATTTATATAATAACACTAGTAGTAATATCCATATCAAAAATAGTTTTGTTTGTCCAAATTTTGTAAAACTTCAGAAGTAAAACATGCATGACGTATAATGATAATTATAATAGAAAGCATTGGGATGGCTTGCCTTGGTCCTGGTTTGTCCCTGGTCTTGGGCAATATAAGATATCCAGACCTTCTCCAATAAATCCCGCAACTGTTACCTCTTCCTCGTCGTTATCTAACGTCGCAAAGAGGAAAGATAAACCTCCAATCAGAACCAAACAAAGACAAACATCACAAGCATAAGGACATACAGCAAGCAAACATCATCACACAACAATCTCCTAATTTTCAAAAGAGAAAAACAACTAGATACACATAGTTGATAAAAAAAGGCTATTAAAACTATGCCTGGGGTTGAGAAACCTATTCTTCAACCAATATGCAATGGAATCAGTGGGTGTTCCACTATCAAACCAAGGCATAAAGAGGTCAACTAGCCTCTGGTCACTTATAAAAATCACCTAAACACAAACTAGATAAAAAAAACTATCCATGCTAGTGAGTCACAAATATTCTTAAATACCATTCTAGCTATTCATGCTTGGCTAAAGGCTAAGTAATGTCCAAACAATGGTGACATGTTAACCACCCAGTAGCAACATGACTTGCTACTGATATTCAAACAACAATCTCTAAAATCATGCCACACAAATGATTTCATCCTCAAACAAATTCTAAAAACTAGGAAAAATCTAGGAAATAAGCATTCTAGTGATATTACTCCTTAACAACCACAAGCAACACCAAAAATTTTCTAACATGCTATTTATAAGAAGTAACACACTCATATCAGAGAGTATCAAACCTACACATGCTAGAAATCACAAAAAGAACACTAACACAATTTATAAAACTAAATAAAACTAAAAACAATTAATATCAGAAAAGCATCAAAACTAGTTTTGCACACCAAATTTAATCTACAGCTCAATAAATCACACCAAGCTAGGATTAGGTACTCCTAAACATATACAAGCCAACAAAATTGGATTCACATCAAAAATCATCACCAAATAAATTACAAAAATCCTAGAAGAGCTCACTGGACATTTACAAAAACACATGCCATTTTAATTGGGTTGATCTTTTGCAAGCAAGGCCAAGTGCTACTGCTAGGTATCACTTAGGGCTTTCGAAAACAGTTGAGTTTGCAAATTTTGGATCTGTAAAACACAAGTTATTTACAAAGTGGTGTTTCTGACCAGTGGCAACAAAACATTTTTCATGGATACACAAATTAATATTTTTGTGATCTGCAAGTTGGACATGGTTCTAGACTCATTGATTTACCACTGTGATTTTTGGTTTGCACAAAATCTAGATATAAGTATTTTAAACAGATTTAAAATGGAGGGTCAGAAACAGATCTGAGGAAAAAAAGAATAAACAGAAAAGGAAAAAGACTAAAACATCACCCAGCCCATTTTGTAACTCCTAAAATCATGAAAACCTAGGTACAGATACTCCTAAGCATACATAAGACAACACAATTGGACTCAACTCAGTTGGCCTTTTAAAACAAGCGCTAAAAATCCTATGGTCCAGAAAAGTTGCTGTGGGAAAAGATTAACTGCTCTTAGCCCGTTAAATATTTTTGGGTGAGGCCAACGCCAACGGCTTAGTATTTTCATAACCTTTCCACAGAATTTTGGTTCATATTATTTGGACTTATAAAACGCAAGATACACTAATTTTAGTGAGGGTCCAGTGAAGAAATCCGAAACCAAGCAATTTAAAGAGAGCAGTGCATGCAGCCTGCATGCAACCACTGATCAAGAGATCAACGGCCCAGGTGCCTCTTCAACCTCACGACGCAGGAACGCACAGGAAACAGAAATGGAGGCCTCGGCGGCTGGATTTCTCACCGTGGGGCTGGTGGGGGCGATGGGGATGGTGCAGGAGAAGTGCAGAGTGCTAGGGGAGGTTGGTGATGGCCTCAGAACTCTCCGACATGCTCTAGGTCGATGGCAGCACCGAGGTCGTCCGTGACGGGCATGGTACAGCGGCGGCAGCTCCGGGGTACCTAAAAACATACAGAGGTGCCCTTGATATAGATCTTGGTGAGAGGAAAACGTGGGTGCAAGAATGGAGATCAGAGGTGGACTGAGACGACGGCTATTTCCTTGGCAAGCTCGCAGTTTGGGCCGGAGAACTCGGAGTTCCTCGCTGACAGAGAGCTAGAGGGGCTCTGTGCTTTGGTGGGGAGGAGAGGTGAGTTGCTGGGATGCTAATGGGCAAGGTTTGGTCGTGGGAGAGGGCATGTGGCCTTATATCCAAGAGGTGGCCGGTCCCTGGTGGACTTGGAGCACAAGCTCGAGTGGGGAGGTGCACGGGGAAGGAGGTGCATGAGTGAGAGAGAGGTGGGGGCAGAGTGGTGGCGTGCTGGAGTGTGGAATGAGGGAGGGGGCACGGTGGCGTGGAGGAGTGGAGACAAGGTGGTGTGTGGGAAAAATAAGTCAACTTCTCCTCTTCTTCCTTGTCTCACTCTTCACTCTTCCTTCTCTCTCTCAAGTTGACTTCCAAAATCCATCCAATGACAGGGCTAGAGAGTGGGGACATAGGGGAGTAGAGTGGACAAAGTTTCCCTCCCTGGTTTACCCAAAAACAGCACGAAAACGTGCTCCCAAAAATCACCCCGAACAGTTTTCTGTAAAATTCAGAAATTTGAAAAACGGCTAAGTGTTGGAACTGCTAAGGCATAGCAAAAGTTCGTGCCTGTTTCACCTAGCGAATAAAATCCATTTGGAAAACTTTCAACTGGTAAATGATCACCAAGTTGAATACTTCCAGGAAATATTTTTGAACCATTTTTGAAAAATGCTAAAGGCTAGGGAAACATGCTGAACAGTGGGCTACTCTCTGTTTTTATATCTGTTTTCTGTTTCCAGTTTTTTTTTTCTGTTTTATTCTGTAGCCACAAAAACATGCATGCAACTAAGGGTTCCAAAAGTCCAAAGGGTGATCCAAGGACATGGAGTTGAAGTACATACACCATAGATCATCTCCAACTCAAAGATCCCATAAAAGCACATTTTTGCCACATAAAATAACAGGTCCAAAACAGCAAGTTTTAACAGATTTCAGAGAAGAAAAACCTAATTAGAAAATTCTAAAAATTTATTTTCCTCAAACCACAAGCACTAACATACCACACATAGATGATCAAGGCCACAAGCACAAGTTGGTTCAAACATAGGTTCAAAATTTGGTCTCCCACTTATATATTACAAAGGGGTTAAAATTTTGGGCTGTGACAGAAGGTGGCAACCCGTCGTGGACGGAGGAAGACCGCGGGTGCTTAATGCGCGCGGGATTCTACAATATCAGGGGTTTCGGGCGCCCGGGTCGCCGAACCCAGATTAGAGATTTCATATCCCGAGAACGTCTCGACTTTGTGGGTCTCCAAGAGACCATAAAAGCCGACTTCACTCCCGCAGAGCTGCGGAGCATTGACCCTGCGGGGCATTTTATTTGGCACTCCACCCCAGCGGCTGGGCATTCCGGAGGGATGCTCCTGGGAGTTAACGAAGATGCCTTCGAGGTGCAGAGTTGGAGCTCGGGTACCTTTTATATTCGCGCCGACGTCCTCCAGTTGGATTCATCCAAGCACTGGTCGTGCTTCGTGGTATATGGCCCGGCTGACCATAGGCGCACGGATGAATTCCTGGCGGAGCTCGCAACGGCGATTACGGCGTGCCCCTTCCCACTGGTTATGGGAGGAGACTTTAACCTGATTAGAGGATCAGAGGACAAGAACAACGACAACATCAACTGGCCCCGGGTGCATAAATTTAACGACTTCATCGCTAACCTTGCACTCCGGGAGGTCCGCAGAGGTGGGGTTAGATACACCTGGACAAATAGACAGTTGAACCCTGTTCGCTCGGTTCTTGACCGGGTCTTGATGACCCCGGATTGGGAGATGCTCTTCCCTCTGTGCTCGCTGGACGGCCAGACCATCATTGGTTCTGACCACTCGGCACTACTCCTCTCCTCCGGCGAGGAGTTTAGGAGGAGAAGCGCACGCTTTTTCTTTGAGAAGGCGTGGCTTGAGAGACCGGAGTTTGGGGACCTGGTCAAGGAGAAGTGGGCATCTCTCGAGCGCCTAGTGGGACCCTCGGACGACCCCATCACTGCTTGGAATAAGATCTCGGCGGGTTTGCGCCAATTCCTGAAGGGCTGGGGGGCCAACATAGGGAGAGAGGATCGGGTCTTGAAGGAGGACATCCTTGCTCAGATCCGGAGCCTGGACTTACAGGCTGACTCATCTGGTCTGGATGAGGAAGGCTGGGGCCTTCGATATCATCTGGAAGACCAGCTTACTCACCTGGCTAAGGTGGAGGAGGAATATTGGCGTCAAAGAAGCCGGGTGAATTGGCTCCTTAAGGGGGATGCAAATACGGCCTTCTTCCATGCCATTGCCAATGGCAGGAGGAGAAAATGTGCCATCTCCCGGCTTTCTTCGCCAATGGGACCCATCACGGACCCTAGGGGTATTCAGGAGCACATCTACGATTTTTATCGTTTGCTCCTTGGTGATGGAGGGGAGCCGTCGGCGTTCTCCCTTTCCCCCACCCTTTGGGACGCCCAGCATCGCGTCTCGGAGGAGGAAAATCACAACCTCATGCTCTCCTTCACCAGTGAAGAGTTGGACTTGGTCCTCAAAAGCATGAAGGTAGACACGGCGCCGGGACCGGATGGTTTACCCGTGGTTTTCTTCAAGAAGTTTTGGCATCAGGTGAAACCATTGGTGATGGCGATCACAAACGGGTTTGCTCTTGGGAGAGTGAACCTCTCGAGGCTAAACTATGGGGTGCTCACCCTTATTCCCAAAGTCCCCGGGGCAGAGGATATCCGACAGTTCCGCCCTATTGCGCTTATAAACGTCATCTTCAAATTTGTCGCTAAAGCGTATGCACTTCGGCTATCCCCTGTCGCCCATCGCACGATCAGTAGGACCCAATCCGCCTTCATCAAGGGTCGTACCCTACATGAAGGTGCTCTCTCCCTTCAGGAGATCGTGCATGAGATCAAGTCCAAGAAACTTGGGGGAGTTTTCTTGAAATTGGACTTTGAGAAAGCGTATGACCGTGTGAAGTGGCCCTTCCTCCGGGAGGTCCTACTTCGCAAGGGTTTTGACCCGGGTTGGGTACACCGCGCTATGGGGTTGGTCTCGGGGGGCCAAACTGCCATCACCATTAACGGGGAAGTGGGCAACTTCTTCCGCAATGGTAGGGGGGTGCGCCAAGGCGACCCCCTCTCCCCACTACTCTTCGACTATGTGGTGGAGGCCCTCGCAGCGATTTTGGACGCTGCGAGAGACAAAGGGCACATCCGAGGGGTGGTTCCACACCTGATACCTGGGGGGGTATCACATCTGCAGTATGCGGATGATACGATCATTATGATCCAACCGGATGAGTTAGCTATTGCCAATTTGAAATTCATTCTCCTCTGCTTTGAGAGTTTGTCTGGGTTGCGGATTAACTTCCACAAGAGCGAGGTCCTGGTTTTGGGGAGCCCGGACCTCGAACACCAGACAATTGCCAACATGCTTAACTGCAAGTTGGGGTCGTTCCCTTTCACGTACTTAGCTATTCCTATCAGTGACAGGGCGCTGTCGGCCGGGGATTGGGGTCCCCTTCCGGCAAAAGTGGGCAAGAGGGCCGACCCTTGGATGGGGGGCATGATGTCAGCAGCGGCTAGACTCACTCTTGTCAACGCCTGCTTATCTAGTCTTCCTCTCCACGCCATGGGTGTATGTATGCTGGGTGACGGGGTTCACGGGGCTATGGATAAGCACCGTGCCAGGTTCTTCTGGGGGAATTCTGGTACCAAACGGAAATACCATTGGGTACGTTGGCCTGATGTGTGCCCACCCAAGGCCTTGGGGGGTCTGGGGATCATGAACACGAAAATCATGAACAAATGCCTTATGGCAAAATGGATCTGGAAACTATATGCCGGGGAACAAGGTCTGTGGGCCGACATTCTGCGAGGCAAGTACCTCCGCGACAAAGACCTCTTGGCGGACACTCACACTTCCGGTTCCCAATTCTGGAGAGCCCTCCAGAAGGTCAAGGATGTATTTCGCTTGGGGGCGAAACACATCCTGGGGAACGGACTTTCCACCAGATTCTGGCTGGATTGGTGGATTGGCCCGGGCACTCTCCGTGAGAGTTTCCCGGAGATTTTCTCCATATGCCTTGAGCCGGAGGCCACGGTGGCGGAGACCCTGCAGGGGGCGATTGGGTCATCCCCTGTAGGAGAGTATTCGGGCCAGCGGAACAGATCCAGTGGACCAACCTCATGAGGGTCCTGGTGGACGCACGGACCTCTAACGTTCCGGACCGGATCACTTGGACACTGGAACCCTCGGGGAGGTTCTCGGTGAGATCGCTTTACCACAAACTTTGTGAGGGAACACCCCGTAGACATTTCTGCGAGATTTGGAGGATCGCGGTCCCCCCAAAAATTAAAGTGTTCCTATGGCAACTGATTAGGAAGCGGCTACCGTCTAGTGACAACATCCGTCACAGACGCGGCCCTTCCAATGGGCACTGTGCCCTCTGTGGCGAATGGGAGGATACTAATCACATCTTCTTCATTTGCCCCCTTGCCAAATTCATGTGGAGTGCTGTTCGGGAGCTTCTCCAGTGTAACTGGAACCCGACCTGCTTCGCAGACCTGTACCGTGAACTTGGGGGTCACGTGGGCCAGTCGAAACGAGTCCTCTGGACGTGCTGCGCGGCGTTAGTTTGGACGTTTGGACGACTAGGAACAAGTTTACGATTGAGGGTGTGTTCCCCTCCCAACCTGCTGACGGACTATACAAATTATCTATGTTTCTACAGGTGTGGAAACCAGTGGCTAGGAGACAGGACCACCAGGCGATGGAGCTGACGATTAGCAGGATTCGTCTGCTCTACACACAGACTCGGGTGACCCCAGATACCTGAGTGCTGCTCATCCTGCTCGTACCCCCTTTTTTAGGTGTTTCCTCGTTGGAGTGTGTGGGTGCCTCGGGGGGCCTCCCTCCTCCTGATGGCTGGTAGCGATGTGTCTCTCCGTTTGCTACCCTGCGCCCTTGTGTTGCGCTTTTATTTCGGGCCTGCGCGCCATGTTGTCGCTTGTCGGCGTGTACGAACATTGTGATGGATGTTGGCTTCATTAATTTAAAGCCGGGCTCCTCTCGAGCCTAGGGTCTTATATTCGTGGTATGTATCTTGGCCAGCTTATAGATATCGTGCAATTAGAGGATTTTATTTTAGGCATGCAGCTAATGGATTACGAGCATGCCTGTGTGCGCCAATCTATTTTCTTTTCAAAATTAAACGACGTCAAGTTACTCACCGGCATATATGTTTTCCTATGGGTGCGTGAATTATAGGTTCGACATTGTATATTTTTGACAAATTTATGGCCCTTTTGCGACGAAATTCAAATTTGAACTCTTTCGTGCCAATCGGTGAGCATGGATCCATCTTTCTGTTTTGCTCGGTCCACTGGATAAGCCTCACACTCGTCACAGTGCTAAACACAAGTGAAAAACAAAATACCACCATATTTGAAGTTGAATTCAGCACATTTCACTTTTGGTAACAGAAATCTATCGGTCCACGTTAAGTTTTATCTGAAGATAACACTGATCCCTTTTAGTTCGAATAACGTTGGTTCTGACCACTGGGACCTATTGTAAGGATGACGTGGCATTGCGAAAACGGCCAGGCGTTGGACGAGAGTATGAGAAACTGGCATATCATATTTTATAGAAGAATGAGAACGATATTTACAAGAAACAAAACCTGAACTGAGTACAGTGAGGATGGTCAAACGCCACTACACACCCAATGCTCCAATAAGCATGCCATAATTTTGAATATGCCGAAATTCAAACCATGTATGGTTGGAGGAGCGGTGAAATTAATGGTTATAGAAAACGTAGAATTTAAAATGTAACATTTCATAGAGTATGAGCCAATGGACTTTGTATCATTGTCCATGATTCAAAATTGACATTTTCTCTACACATACTTTTTAGTAAACATTGTAAAAATTAAATTCGGGAAAAGGTTTTCATAATAAATTAAATGATTTAATTTTCACTCACCATTCTTTTTTTAATGTTTGTAAATCAAGATTAAAACAGTGTGATTGCATGCTTTTTTAAATCATGTATGTACAAATGGAGGTATACAGCATTGTCATTTCCATCTAATCACATCTATTTTATTAATAAACCCCAGTACATAAAGAATACATGACTCTTCTGAAAGAATCTTAGCTAGAGCAAACATTATCAATCATACGAGTTTCTAGCCAACATCTCATCTTATCATCATCATTGTTTTAAGTCATGTCGTGTTGTTGCTATGGTGTCAAGGCTACTTGTTAGTGTTATCCTCCAGAAACATCTTCACATGTATTTTGATATATTGAGCGACATACTATTTATTTTTTGGAGTAGTGTGATATTTTGGTTTTCTTATACTTATCACAAAATCCATTGTAATCAAGAATTTCCTTAAACATTTTAACCTATATCTTACAAATATAATGATTTTTGGAAGAACAAAAATACTATGTCAGTTTAACCGAAGATAATGTATTCGTGATGGTAAATTACAATTAAGAACAATATGAAAAACACATAACTTAATGTGCACGTGAATGATTACATTGTTAATTTTGGTAGCAATACTTATAAATAATATCTAAAGTAATGTTTCTAGTGAACTATAACAAAACATGGCATACATGCATTTAGTAATAAAGATCAGTGATGACTAAGTAAAAAAGTTTAGTACAAATGGACAAAAAAGGGTCAGGTTTAACTAGATATGGGTCGACAAACTATTACCCAAATACTAAAATGATAGTGCTTTCCTCTCCGAGCGACCGCTTGTTACAGCCAAGCGATGAGACCGAGCGACTGAATCAGACAGGAAAGTGAGCGACAGATAATGTGTATCCAGGGTCTTGTCAAATTTGTTACATATCTATGAGATTTAGTGGTTAAAGGGGTGTTTATAATAGAGTAATCTAACTTTATCCTAAATAAAAGCTTAAAATAAAAGGTTGCTATGGTGGAGTTTTCCCTATAAAATGCAACTTTTCCATGCCAAGGGTTTTTGAGAGATATGCTAGAGTTTCTCTTATCCTGTCCCGCACCAGGGGACTGACAGGCCGGCTGCCTCGTTAGCCCCGACAAGCAAAGCATATGAGTAGAGTTCTCTTGGTTGTGTGCAATATTTCATCGAGATAATATTTTCCTTCATTTTGACATCTGATTACCTCTAGGTCACCCTAACAAAAACTACCTAAAGCACTATCAGATTCTCCCAAGTTGTCCAGTTCGGCGGTTACTCAGGGAAGGGCAAAAATAAGCCGACATGTGTTTGACAAGTGCTCTACACATGGTACTCAACAAAAAGCAGAGTGTTTATTGTCGAACATGGAAAAGACTACTACTAGATATTTATGTTTGAGGATTGATGGAGGACAAAGTTCAACAAGTTTACTCGTAACCTCGATGAACTCGCCGGGTGGAGCCAATTAATAGGGTTGTAATTGAAAAGGTTAAAAAAGTTTACTATGAAAATAAACGGTATTTTCCATTTTAACTTGTAGTGTGCCTGGTAAATGAAAGGACCGCTCATGTGTGTGTCTACCAATAGATAAGAGATGTTCTGTTGGTTGGTACATGTCAACTAAGGCGGAGGAACTGCAATTCCCTACAAGCATCGAGGCAAAGGCGACAGAAACTAAAATGCGCTATGCATTACTCCTAGCAAAAACTTCTTAGGAACGAAATGACAAGGTGGTGACTTATATAGGGAGGCCATGGATGATTTCTTGGTGATAAGAAGAATGCTTCACATTTTTAAAATATCACAAGAACTGTCAAGAAGATAATTTCACTCAAAAACTTGTGGGATTGCCTTTCATGGTTTGTTTGAATGTATGAAGGAATGGCCTTTGGTGAATGATTAGGAAGTAACAGGGGCTGCCTGTTCGAACTACGCATGTGTGTTATTTATGGATTTAATGAGGCGACTTGCTGGTGGTTGTGTTTTTATGTTTTTAATATATGGAAAATTCAAAAAAAAGAACAATCCACCCTACTTATCTATATCATCCTTAGAAAAAAAAGGTCAGGTCATGCCGATATTCATGTTTTGCATGGTACCGGCTCCTCTTAGGATGATTCCAACGAGGCCGACACAAACGGACACCAAATATGTCCATTTGGGTCGCCGTCCCGCCGGGTGGACACAGAGCGAACAGACGCATCTGGACAGTGCACCCAACGCGCCGCTACCATTTGGGAATTTGTCCTTTTTTGCTTTTTTATTTGGATATCAAGTACAACACCTCGAGCGCCGGCGTCGTGGCCTGCAGGCTGCAGCCATGCGAACTGCTGCCCTTTTCTTGCTCGTGAGCATTCCTTCAGCTGCCGGTGGTGGCCGTCTAGCTAGAGCTCGGGGCGGCGGCAGGGCTTGGAAACCAGCGACGAGAACGACCACGAGTACCTGGCGTAGACGTCGCCGCCGCAAACCGCCTCGCTCGCCCAACGCGCCGATACCCGCGCGCGCCTCAGACGACCTATAGGACATGCTCGAGGGCGTCGTCTCCGAGGCTGCCGCCGTCAGAGAGGGCCGTCGCGAAGAGCCTGGAGAGCAGCGACAGGCCTCTGCTTTTTCTGTTCATATTTTATAAATCGTTAAAAAATAATTTCCGTTCATGGAGTTTTTTCTGTTCACTTTTTAAAAATCGCTAAAAAATTAATTTCGTTCATAGAATTTTTCTGTTCACTTTTTAAAATCTTTCAGAAATCGATTTCGTTCACCGGCCTTTCCTGTTCACTTTCAAAATCGTTCAAAAATAGTTTCTGTTCACCGTCATTTTCTGTTCATTTTTTAAATCATTCAAAAATAGTTTCCGTTCACCGCCATTCTTTGTTCATATTTGAAAAAATCCAGATTTGAAAATTGTTCATATTTTGAAAATTTTCCATATTAAAAAAATGTTTAGATTCAAAAAATCATATTCGAAAAATAGTCATATTTGAAAAAATATATTTTAAAAAATTGTTCAGATTTAAAAATTGTTCAGATCTAAAAAATTTCATATTTGAAAAGTGTTCAGATTTGAAAATTGTTCATATTTTGAAGAATGGCCGTATTTTAAAAATGTTCAGGTTTGAAAAAAAATAGATATTTACTTTTTTTTAACGATTTTTGATGTTCTTATTTTTCATCATTTGTTGTTACTGTAAAAACAGAAAAGAAAACATGTAAAAGAACGGAATGAAAAAGGGAGGAGGACGGACCGAGTTGGTGGTCTGGCCCACAGGCTCCTTCCTGCGGGCGGAGCGCTCCGCCCGGGTCGGAGAGTAGGTGCTCCCTGATTTTTCCAATCCGCACACAATCGGAATTGATGTCTCGTTGGAGTCATCCTTAGCTCTTGCTAAGTTACCGTTGTCTAAACCAAAGGCCAAAATTTGGCACCGTAGAAAAACTTCTATAGGCACACACCGTATCCAAACTTAGACAACACTGTTTGATATATATGGCTTATTCACGATCAGAACCGTTCATTCACGATCCGTCATTTAAAAAACCTTCTAACTTAGGGTAAGTTAGAGGAGCTAGTTCCGCTTTGCATATACAACTGGATCCATAGATCGGGAAAACAATTTATTTTACAAATCATGGACCAACATTCTCTCTAGTTTTCATTTCTAGGAAGCAACTCATTTTTCCTAGTGCTCAAATAATGCTCAATCTGGTACTTAATCACTCTTTAGCTATTTTTAAGCGTGTTCGCCCTGAAAATAATTATATATAGCCGATAAGACTAATCCGTTGTGTATGGAATACATACATATTCTTTCAAAATTCATTCCAACTCAAAGCTACAGCATTACTCGCGCGAAAAAAAAAAGACCACTCCGTCAGCACTGCATCATCCACCGCTTTCAGATTGGATATCCTCTCGTGAGGATAAATTTCCGCTCTACTGATCGACAGATGGAATCGTGATGAATGAATTCGAGTTTGGTAAGGTGTCAGGAGGGCGGCGTGAACGAACCTAGGAAGAACGCCGGTTGCCTTGCCGGCCGGTGTGTGTGTGTGGTGTGCAACTGCGCATACGGACGAAGCTTAGCTTAAAGTGATGGATGCTCGTGACTATGGAGGGCCTAGGTGCTCCTTGGGGCAAGTGTGAACATGTGCTCGCCGCTTTCTCGTCGCACGTAAAGGACAATTCCAAGGAGCCATGCATGCACCTGTGCCCATGCATTCATGCAGACATGCGGCGTACACGGGTAGTTACATCCTCTGACTCGTTCGTCAGTGCAGATCCGACACTGCCGCTGCTGGCCCATGCATAGGCACATACAGTAGCACTCTTCGTTTTACTGCTTGCATTTGCACACATGCATATTGGTTTGCACGATACGAGTCCTCGAAAATGGGTGTGAGTGTATATATGTACATCCACGATTTATCCTGGCCGATCCAACCGTAAGATTGTACAATGTCAATGTGCGCACGATTGAGATTCCTTGCGTACGCGCGCGATGCGATCAGCTAGCTGTTCACCGAGAGCGGTTGGACGTCTCTCAGAACACTGGCCGGACACGCCTTTCGATAGAGGTGGCACCCTTCCGTCATAGACACAATGCCGACGTCGACCGTGTTAATGAGGCATGCCGCTGGAGTGGTTCGCGGCGTAAGACGAGCGTGCCCGCTCTAACAACAACGACGAGCTAAGATCTCAGGCTAAGACTTCGGTCACGGTCGCCACTCCTTGTCCTTTTGGCGTGACTATGGTTGTGCTGTGCGTGCATGAGTGCGTAGCTAGCTATCAGCAGCAACGACACGTACGTCAATGGCGGGACTAGCCTTACTCACCATTATTCTCCCTGCCCACACTCGACCAGCCCATCAACGATTTAGGAAGATGGAGAAGAAGACGAATATGACATGTGGGTCAATGTAGTCAGCCAGAGTAGTAATTTATTTATTTTAATGTTTTTTTCTGAAAAACAGGTGCAAGGTTCAATTTAGATCGAGATTCAATAGTTTAAGGTACAAACGACAGGGGTTTGAAGTTCAGGGTTCATTTCACGAATTCAAGGTTTTAAATGGACTTTTTCCATTTATCCTGGCTGCGTGCCAACCGTTAATCATTGCGAGCTTGAGTTGCGATCAGCTGTTCACGGAGAGCAGCTGTATCGGTCACGGTCGCCACTCCTCGCGTGACGACGCGTGCGTGCATCTTCATGAGTGCGTAGCTATCAGCAGCAACGGCACGTGAATGGCATGCACGCGCGCCCATCCCGTTGTGCCGTGCACGGCTGCTGCCGGTTAAGCAATAATAACTAACTTACTACTAGTACTAGGCACTAGCTCATAACTTTGTTGTACACGATCCGGAGATGTACTACGTCAGTAGTCGTTATTCTCTATCGAGTACTCCTGAAGCCGGCGGCGATGCAGGATTGCTGGTCGACGGCGAACGATGAACCGAAGCCGAGGGAGAGCTCGATCGACCGGTGTTTCTAGTTATAATTTGATAAAGTAGTTAATCAATGTAAACTCTGTCTCTCAGCTACTAATCGTATCCTCGCAGTGGCCGGCCGCGGTCGATCAGTACAATCTTTGCCTAAAGGAGCTAGCTACTGATCGTGTGGGCCACGCTGGAGGGTGGCATGTCGACCAGCATGCATGCACATAAACGACGACACTTGTCTTGGCACGCTTAGCACAATCGAGATGTTACGCATGCACTGTGTCAGTGGACTTAATCATTAGTTGTTTGCATGCTCGTGTTATTAAGATCTTTTTGATACGATCAAGTCCGCATTTTTTTTTTGAACAACAGATGGCGTCAAGTGACGCCAAATTTTCATTCAGCTCAAGTACATATTACAGCGTGGATTACAAAGCCCTGCAAGTTGGCATATCTGAGAGCTGAAATCATAGGACAACTATCAGAAATATGAGCTGAATTAACACACGCAAGGATAGGCTGATCTAGGCTATGCCCAAGAGCCTGATGTGCACAGTTATGTCTTATGTGCAACGCCAGTGAGGTCCCTTCTGATTTGAAAAACCTGCGGGAGCAACCTGGAACTAACACTGAAGAAGCTGGCCAAAACATCTCTGGTATCCCACTGCAGAAGCAGGTGGCCCTTCTTGTAGCACAGTTATGTCTTATGTGCACAGTTATGTCTTATGTGCAACCGTGATGGCCAGCGCTACCGCCGCGGCCTTGCCACTGACTCGTCCCCGAGCCCGCCGCCCAGCCCAAGAGGTGGACCTCCGCACCGTCGCCACCCGCTTGACCGTCCAAGATCAAGCTCGCCGTCCTCTGTGCTCCCGACGCCCTCAGACGACCGCGCGCGCACTGAGAGCGGGCCACCTGGGTTCACCGCGTCGCCTGTGCCACTTACTCCACTGCTACAGATTGAAGAGGCCAATGCTACCACTCCTTCAACGGTTCCCGCCACGCCAACTTCGGCTGCTTCAGCGACCCGTGCCTCTGATGCCAACAGCGCCCAGCCGATCTTCATGTCCAAGATGAAAGCCCTGCTCTCGACGCCGCCATCTTCTCCACCAAGGGCCCCTGCTGCCAGGCACAAGACGATCGTCGGTTGCTCATACCGCCGATCAAGCATCTGGCTGAACCTCAAGGGCCGCCGTGTGCCGGTGGCCAGGATGGCTGAGGAGCTAATCTGCCGCCGCATGGGAATCGTGCAAGATGGGGAGCCGGTCACGGAGCAGGCCGTGGCGGAGTTCGTTCGCCTCTTCCAGGGGCAGCTCCCGAGCACCATCCTCGCTGCGCTGCGGGCCCTGTTCCGCCTGGACTGCGCTGGAGCCAACGCCGTCGAAGATGCCCTCCTAAACCATGGTGGTGGAGGTGCTCTCGACCTTGCCGATGCTGCCAAAGATGAGGCCGCGATTGAAGCCTGATGATGACTACTCGAGCCTGCGACTACTCTAGAGTTCCTACGTGTTCCATGTTAGATCGATCTATGTTTTTTGGTTCTGTTGCTCTTACCACTGCTGAGTACCTGGCGCATGTGCTGGATACTGTTGCTGCTCTCTCCTGTTTGTGCTGATCACCCAGGCTACTGGCTACAGCTCCTGTTAGATGTTTGCTCTTATTTTAATGGATGATCTTATGAAACTGCTTTGTTTCCTCTGCTGGAACGTGAGAGGCTTAAATGACCCAGATAGACAAACTGTTGTTCATGACCTCGTCGCTGCTTCTTCTTGTCACATAGTTTGCCTCCAGGAGACGAAGCTTCAGAGCGTGGACCATTTCACTGCTTGTTACCTGGGAGGTGGTAGGCTGCGTGGCTTTGCCCAGCGCCCTGCCATTGGGACCAGAGGAGGAATCCTCCTTTTATGGGATGAAGATGTGATCACTATCTCCGATGTCCAGGCCACAAAGTTTTGCCTCTCGGCTAGGTTAACCTCGATGCACTCCGATACTAGCTTCAAGATCACAACGGTCTACGGTCCTACTCTTGCCTCGCGAAGGGAAGACTTCTTTGCCGAGCTCTTGGCGTCAAAACCTACCGCGGGCACAATGTGGTTGGTCCTCGGCGATTTCAATCAAATCTTTAGAGCGAGAGACAAAAACAATACCAACATCAATAGGCGGCGAATGAACAAGTTTAAAGCGACACTCGACAATTGTGACCTCAAGGCTATACACTTGCAAAACCGGCGCTTCACGTGGTCAAATGAGCAAGCAAACCCCACCATGTCTAGGATCGACGACGCTTTTTGCAATCCGGAATGGGATCTTAGCTTCGGAAACCACATCCTCCACGGCCTATCCTCCTCGCTATCTGATCATTGCCCCCTCTTGCTTGCCGATGATTCCGGGCCGCGCCGTCCACGCACTTTTCGCTTTGAAAACTTTTGGACGTGTCTCCCCGGTTTTAAGGACATTGTCACGGAGGCTTGGACCATGCATACGCCACACCAAGAGCCATGCCAAATTCTCTTCCACAAGCTTAGGAAAACGGGGATCAAGTTAAAACGATGGAGCCAAAGCTTCTTCTCAAACGCCAAGGTTCAATCGCACATGGCTCTCCTCATTATCCTCCGACTTGACGAAGCCCAAGACTTTCGGCCTCTATCCCCGGAAGAAAGAGACCTCCGTGCACGCCTCAAGCGGAAAGTTTTAAGCCTTGCGGTAGTCGAGCGCTCAAGGAAGAAGCAATGTTCACGTGTTACTAACGTTCGGGAGGGAGATGCAAACACCAAATATTTCCATATACGTGTCAATGCAAGAAGGAGGAAAAACCACATTCACCGGCTAAGACGTAATCATGGATGGGTCACGTCACATGAGGAAAAAGAAGAAGTTGTGCACGATCACTTCCATGCGGCAATGAGAAGAGGCCCACCCCGCGAGCTAGACTTCAATTGGGAAACATTTGTCCACCCAAATGTTGATCTAGGAGAGATGGATGCGCCATTTACGGAGGAGGAGGTGCTCCGTGCCATCAAGCAAATGCCGGCGGACAAGGCTCCGGGTCCGGACGGTTTCACCGGTGCCTTCTTTAAAGCAACTTGGGACATAATCAAGGCGGATGTCATGCGGGTCATCCACCTCTTTGGCAACCTTCACTCTGACAACTTCCATTGGCTAAACTCGGTGAATGTGGTCCTCATACCGAAAAAAGAGGGGGCCGAATGCATCTTGGACTTCCGCCCCATTAGCTTGATACACGCCATCTCCAAAATCATTGCCAAAGTCTTGGCTACCCGGCTAGCACCTCACATGAACACATTGATCTCTCCCACTCAAACCGCATTCATAAAGAATAGAAGCATCCACGATAACTTCATGTTTGTGAGAAACTTTGCTAGAAGACTACACCGCAACAAGACTTCGGCGCTCCTCTTCAAGTTGGATATCCGCAAAGCTTTCGATGCCGTCCGGTGGGACTACCTTATTGATCGCCTAAGACATCTTGGCTTCCCGAGTCGTTTTTGCGATTGGATCTCCGCCATTCTCCGCACTTCCACTTCGAGGATCCTCCTAAATGGGGTGCCTACCTCCCACATAAGGCACGGGCGAGGACTTAGACAAGGCGACCCACTCTGTCCACTACTATTCGACATAGCGATCGATCCACTTCAACAAGTTCTTGAGCTTGCCACGGCTAGAGGAGACCTCTCTCGCCTTCGAGGACGCGGTGCCTTCTATAGGATCTCTCTCTATGCGGATGACGCCGCCATTTTTATGGCCCCAATCAAGGAGGAAATTACCAAGCTCGCGCACATCCTCACTTCTTTCGGCGATGTTACGGGGTTGTGCACAAACATGCAAAAGACATCCGTTGTCCCCATCCGGTGTACCACCATTGACTTGGATGATGTTCTACAAGCTTTCCCGGCTTCTAGGACCGGTTTCCCTATGCGCTATCTTGGCCTCCCGCTCTCCATTTGGCAACTCAAGAGGGTAGACCTCCAACACCTTGAAGACAAGATTGCCGGCAAGGTTCCCATGTGGGCAGGCAAATACATCAACTCGGCGGGGAGAAGAGAGTTGGTTAGGTCGGTTATGGCCTCCCAAGGCATTTTCCACCAAACCTCTCTCAAGTTGCCTCCCGGTTTCATCACCAATGTCAAGAAAATCGAACGCTCTTTCCTTTGGGCGGCCTCCGACAAGGTTTCCGGTGGCAAGTGCAAGGTTAATTGGAAAAAGGTGTGTCGTCCAACTGAGCTTGGTGGTTTGGGGATACTAGACACGGAAAGATTTGGGGCGGCCCTTCCACTAAGGTGGCTTTGGCTTGAGGGGACGGACACCTCAAAGCTATGGATCGGCATGGGCAACCCATGCACAAGTGAAGACTACGACCTCTTCTATGCTTGCACCACAATCACTATTGGTAACGGTCACAAGGCGCCATTTTGGGACTCCCCTTGGTTGGATGGACGAAGGCCACGTGACGTCGCTCCCCTCATCTACTTGATCTCGAAGCGGAAAAAATGGTGTGTGCAAAAGGCCATGCAAAATGATGCATGGATAAATCAAATAAACACCTCCGACGGGGTCACTCTAGCCCACATACAACAATTCGTTGCCCTATGGACCTCTCTACAACATGTGCACCTTCATGAAGACGTCCCCGACACGATCACATGGAACATGTCCTCCACGGGAACCTACACGACAAGTTCGGCCTACCACGCGCAATTCATAGGCACCACCTCAACCAACATGAAGACGCTAGTGTGGAAGGTGTGGGCGCCTCCCAAATGCAAATTCTTTGCTTGGCTCATCATTCAAAATCGGGTTTGGACGGCGGACCGACTACGCCGGAGGGGTTGGCCAAATTGTGATCTTTGCCCACTTTGCAAGCAAACGAGAGAGATGGCCGCTCACCTTTTGTTCCAATGCCGGTTTGCTAGGCGCATTTGGTGCATGGTGAAGAATTGGCTCCAATTCTCATGGTTGGACGTAAACTCTTGGGACAACTTCAATTGTGTCCAAGATTGGTGGACTCATATGACCATGAATAACTCCGCTAGGAGAAAGGCAATAGCATCTCTCACAATGCTTATCTCTTGGGAATTATGGACCGAGCGCAACGCGAGAGTTTTCCGGCACAAGTCCACCCTTCTTCGATCATCTTGGGGAGGATAAAGGAGGAGGCACAAACTTGGGTCAAAGCGGGTGCTAAGCATTTGGAGTTTATTTTACCGGGAGATTAATCCCCTATCTAGTCTTTTTGGTTTGGACCTTATGGTCGGTGATGTAAACAATGTTTAAGCCTCTAACTCCTTCTTGATTAATATATAGGGGCAAATCTTTTGCCTCATAAATTCAAAAAAAAAGAGAGACTGAAGTTGTGTGCGTCGTGGTCGCTTGGATCATGACAGAGCTGTGGCAGCCTTCCGCGCCCATCCGAATGAAGACCCCTATGCCTGTCGCTATTTGACCTGCAATACCTGGAGTTTTTGTACCATTCCACGAGGCATCCAAAAAGATGGTTGTTCCTGCGGTTGTGGACACGGCGATTTGGCTCTAGGGTGCAGCTGCACCCACTGTGTATTTTTTTTTTTTAGTTTTTTTTCAGAATGTCAAAAAATTCCATAAAAAATCCGGGTGTACATTACAACATGATGTGTTAGCACAAAAAATGGCAGGGTGAAAAAACTTTTTTTGTGATCTGTACAAAAAAGAGAAAAAACTGACACGTATGTATACGTTTCGGTTTGTCCGGATTTGTCTTTTTTGCACAGGTTGCAAAAAAACTTTTTTCTTCACGTAAATTTTTGTGTCAACATGAAATATCATGAACTGCATGCAAAAATTTTATTTGGAATTTTTTGACATTTGGAAAAATGTTTTCTGGGTAGTGGGTACACCCACTACCCGTTATGAATATCCGGTTGTTCCTGGGATAGTTTCGTCGGTACTAATGGTGGAGCCTTGTACAAGAGCATTTACCTGTGAAGGAACCTGCACCAAATATTGTTCTTGCAAAGCAGAGTTAGCCGTGTATAGTAATTCATAGTTGTTGCGCATGGCCTGGCCTTGAATATTTATTTGATACGGCTCCCTGTTGGCTCTATCAAACAACATATCACTCATCGATTTCCAAATGCACCACATGAAAGTAAGAATATTGGACAGGGAAGCGTATGGGTGATTCATATTCAGTATATTTAAGATTATCTGAGTTAAAGAGTTGGTATTTTGAATGAGATCATCAATGCGAATAAACCAAGGATAAATAAACCATGCTGCCTTCACGAAAGGACACGTGAAAAACAAATGTATATCATCTTCCTCTGTACCACATCTGCAACAAAGCTTACCTATGTGCCTGGAAAATCTGCCAGCTCTTGCTACTGTAGGTAGAGCCTTGCAAAGAAATAAGATCTATGTTCCAGCATTTTTGGTTCGGAATCCACAGGTCATTAACACTCGCAGGGTAACAAAACCCAGGTTGCTGAATGACTAAGTTGTCATAAATGGAGGCCCAATCTGGGCACCACGAAGAGCTCCAAATTGATATGTTGCCCTGGGTTAATTGATAAAATGAATGGGTCTTAAGAATGGGAAGGACTTTAAGAACAGAGGCCAGAAAGTTGATTTTGGCACATTAGGACTGGGGCGCCAGATGGAGGAGCCCGGGAAATATTTAGCTTGAAGAATTTTGTGGAGTTGCTGGTCAGGATATTGGGCTATACGCCAGGGCAGCCATAAGAATAAGACTTTGATTTACTGCCTGCAAATTCCTAATCCCTAGTCCACCCTCCTTTTTGGCAGAGCAAATGTCCTTCCAAGCTTTAAGGCATAGAGTAGTCTTTTTTTTAGCATGAGTAGTCTTTTCTCTCTCACCCCCATCCACCAAAAAGTTCTAATGATGGCAGTGTGCTTAGCAATGAATTTTTTGGAGAAAAGGATATTTGACATGTAATAAATAGGGATGGACGAAAAAACTGATTTAATGAGCTCGAGGTGTGTGCAGCATGAGACAACTTATCAGCCTTGTAAGAAGTGAATTTGGATTTGAACTAGGTAAATTTGGTGCGGCGGCACCGCCGCACCCGTGTGGTAAAATTCAAATTTGAAATCGTTGACTTTTAAAAATTGCGTATATTTGAGGATCGTTCGAATGCAAAGAGAGTTTTTGTTTGAAAATTGTTTAGGTTTCGAAAATTTGTCGAATTGGAAAGTTATGTAGATTTTAATTATTTTCACGTTAGTAAAATGGTTAGTTTTGCAAAGCAGCTGAAATTTTTAAACATTCAAATTTGTTTGCCGTGCTATGACGATAGGATCGAAATTTGAAAATAGACTTGGATATTGTCGGAATGCAAAGAAAGTTTATGGTTAAAATTTGTTCAGATCCCGAAATTAGTTCGAAAGATTTGGAAGGCATTTGAAAGTTTCAAATAGCCAAATTTGAAAGTTGAATTCTGTTGGTGTAAATTTTGCGGGGCCGCGCCCGTGCGATTAAATTCAAATTTAGAAATGTTCTTGTATTAAAGGTGTGGAAATTTGGAAATCATTGAAATGCAAAGAGAACGTACTTTCGGGAAATTGTTCAAATTTCAGAAAATGTCTCTTGGTAAAATTCAAATTTGGGAAAATATCCTTTTTTAGAGAGTGTGGAAATTTGGGAAATTATTGATTTTATATTAGATGTTTAATTTAGCTCAATAATTAGAGGAAATACATTATATGAGAATTTGTGGAATTTTATTTAAATCCAATGCATAATTAGGGGATATGAGTTTGTATTCTTTGCAGTTATTCATCTAGTCAAGCATTAGTGGGAAAATTTATCTTTATATGTTTGGAGGAAGTGCATTTTTTTTGAAGTACTGAACGTTTTTGGAATTTGAAAACATTTTTTTTGCCATAAATAGCAAGTATTTATTTCTTCTGATCGGTCGGATATATTATTCATATTTTGCAGGTGGATAGATTAAAAAATATATTTTTTGAACACTTTTTATTTTTTGCAAATTGTAACTTGTGAGGTGTTGAATATGTTTTTTTTGGTGCATTTCGTATGTATGTGCGGAATTGTTGTAATTAGTAAATTTAAAGTATTTAGTTCTTGTGTGTTTTTTGAAATATATTTTGAAAATAAGAAAATAGTCGAATATTTTTAGATAGGAAGAACGTCATGGGGAAATACATTTGTTTTTTAAATTGTTTGAAGTGTTGAAATATATTTTGAAATTTAGAAAATGATCGAATATTATTGGAGAGGAAGAATGTCATAGGAAAATACCTTTTTTTTTTAAAAAAATTGTTTGAAGTATTCAATTTTTTGATTTCAAGTTTTGAAATGTCCACACTTTAAAGCAGTGCAGATTTGAAAATTATGGGAGTTGTATTTAAAAAGTTGCAAAAATTTAAAAAAAAAGAAAAGAAGGGGAAAAAAGGAAAAAAATGGAAAGGGCCGACCCAGCTGCGCAGCAGCCAGGCCGGCCCACGTAGTGGCCCATCTAGGCAGCCCATGGCCGCGTGGACATCGGCGTGACGTCACAGGCGGCTGAAGTCGCCGCCGCGGCGCAGAGCTCGCCGGAGGCGCGCGACGGCGAGGAAGGACGCGCGCCTGGGCGTGTCCGACGCGGCTCGGCGCGGGGAGCCTACAGCTGGCGGCGCCGCCTGTCACGAGTCGCCGAAGCGGCCGCGGTGGCGTCGAAATGCGGCGGAGGGCAGCGCGTGCGGCGGCGGCGATTCCCGCGCGGCCGCGGCGTCCGGGCACGCGGCGCTCAGCCAGGAGGTGGAGGAGGCGACGGCGCACCGCGCAGCGTGCTTCGATCTGTGCGGGGTGGACCGCAGCGGCGGCGGTGAGCGTCGGCGACGGCGGCGAGCTCGGCGGCGCACGGGAGCGAGGAAGGAGAAGGGGGTGTGCCACAGTTTTGCAGCTAGGGCCCTGGAGTTTCTGTAATTTGCATGTAGGTCCTTCTTAGTTAGAAGACGTGGATTGCGATGTAATTTCTGGAAAGCGCAGGTTGTTTTTCGTAAAACAGCCACGGTGACCGTTGGATTGAGGATCGACGGCGCGGAGACTATTGCGCAATGCTGAAACGCGCTACTGTAGATGTCTACAGGAAGCGGCGACGTGGGCACGCTCGGCGGAAGGCATAACTGGTCGTCTTTTATATAGGTAGTGATTTGTGAAGAACAAAGTTGTAGGCCAAATTCTATCTTTTGCTGGCAGGATCAGTGGGTGGCCAAGATGGACAAAGGAAGCATCAATATCTGGAACAGGGAAAATATGCTTGATAGCACTAGATAATACCCGATTTAGACCAATTAGGAGTTTGTCCCGACATAGAAAAAAAGGACTTAAGAATTTGTTTCATGACATTGGTTTCCTAGATAGATGCTTTTCCACAGATGAGAATGTCATCAGCATAAAGAAGCGAGTGGATAGATGCATTTTGGATCGAGTATGAGATGTTTGTGTTTCCATAAGAGCATCTCCATCGGGGGCCTCCAAATGACGTTCCAAAGGCCCAATGGGAGCCCGGACGCCAAAATTGCCCACCACCGGCACCCTCTAAAGGGTCGGGCCGAGCGAAATCGTGTCCGGCACCCCCGAGAGGGCCTCCAAACTCATGGGGCGGACATGGCCTCTGACAGGGGTGGCCCGCCCGTCATACACACAGCGCCGGCGCTAGTGTTAACTAGGGTTGTGCAGGAGGCCGTTCCGCCCGCGTTAATGGCGAGGCGACGAGACGGCGGCACGCCTGTCAGCACGCCTCGCAATAACGCGTGCCCGTTCCCCTGGCGGGCGCAGAGCGAATGGACGCGTCGCAATAACGCCGCGCCCGTTCCCATGGCGCAGACGGAACCGAGGCCTCGAGCGCGCCGTCCACATGTTGACATCGCTGCGTCTTCCAGCGGCGGCGTGTGGTCGTCAGCGTCAGTGCGTGGTCAGGCGAACCGGTGCTCGACGTTAATGCAAGCCACCCAACCCCGCTCCTCTGGCCGCCTTTAAAACATGGCGCGTCGCGACCCTTCTCTTCCCACACCACACCATACCACTTCTTCTCCCCTCACCCAACTCGCCACCAGCAGATCTGCCGCCAAGCATGGCGGGCAGCCGCGAGACGCCGGAGGAGCGCGAGCTCCGGCGTCATCGCGACTTCCTCTTGGTGGAACGCGCTCGCCGCTGCAACGAGCGCCGCGGCCATCAACGCCACGAGCAGATGGAGAAATGCCGCCGCAACGAGGAGGCCGAGATGGCCAAGGCGTATCAACGCGAGCGGGTGGCTCGAGGATGCAGCCAACGCGCCTCCGTACATGGTGTCGCTGGAGACAGCGCGGCTGTGCAGCCGCCACAGCGTGCCGATGGAGGATGATGCCACCCTACCCGAAGGGTGGACGAGGAACGCCGTCAACATGCCGGTGGCGCCGCGGCTCAGCGGCAAGGAGCGCGACGACTTCATCAAGCGGCAAGGAGAAACTTGACCCCACATACTCCATCTGCATGCCCTACTGGCACGCCGTGGTGGGCGCGGAGTACGAGGAGCGTCGTGCCGGCGTCTTCCTCCCTACCAGCGCGCGGGAGCCAACACCGGAATTGTCTGCATCGGACGGCGAGGAGGACGACGAGGACCCCGAGCTGCCCGATTTCCCCTTACCAACGGCAGGCGCATCTTGGTCAGCAGCGTGGTCGTCACCAGGGTAGGGGGTGCTAGGTGAAGCCGGCGAGGCTTCCCATCAGGCGCACCGCCGGTAGATCAAATCCCACCACGCGCCGGCCGCGAAACCAGAAGCCTCAGCCACGGCCGAGGTTTCTAAAGGCCGTAGCCGACGGCAATAGCAGATGAAACTTCCGGCGCCAGATCATCGAGACATGCAAGTCTGTTGATGATTCCGGCGCTGGTTCGCATCTTATTCCCTGTCGCTAGGCCGTGGCAGCGGCATTTTCCTCGACGTCGGCGCGTGTAGTGGTTGGCTAGACGTTGTAGCGTGTAGCCGGTAACGGCGTAGTTTAGGTTTAGTTTGTGAAATCTTGTTTATACTTCAAATTATAAGTTTGTTAAATCTCGTTTAATAAATTCCGCCGAAATTGTTTTCGAACAAATGTAAAAAAGAGTTTGGAGTGCTTGTTTGGGAGGCGCCGCTATGGACGGCCTAAAAACATGAGTGGACATGTGTCTGACACCCCCCAATTGGGACTCAATTGGGGTGTGTCGAATACCGATTTGGAGGGTGCCGGTCGAGATGCTCTAATAGGGCTCAACGGCTGGTCCTAATCAATGAGCTTGAAATGGCACGAGTTGTGGCATGCGCGACGTCCCACCTAAGGCTGTGCACGGTTAACCAAAAACCGAGAAACCGAACTAAAAAACCGATACCAAACCGAAATTGTGGTTATTTTGGTTTCCGGTTAAGGTTACGGTTAGTAAAATAGCTAACCATATGCCTTGCGGTTAATACGGCTAATAACCGAAAACCGAATGGTTAACCAAAAAAACCGAAATGCCTATTAACTTTTATTAATTTGCTACTTTTATTGACTTTTATTAACTTTACGGGTTACTTGTAGCATGTGATTTGCTACTTGTATAGACTTTTATTAACTTTATGGGTTATTTGGTTACTTTGGATCATATGCCTATTAATTTTATAGTCTATTCCGTTATTTTGTAATATATGGCCACAAAAAGAAATTGTCATTTTAAAATTCGCGTCAATTTAGGTTAATTTGGTTATTACCGAAACCGAACCGAAATTAAATGGTTATTACCGAAACCGAACCGTATTCTCGTACAAAACCGTATTTACCGAAGTATTGAAACCGTATAAATAAAAAAACCGTAGAAACCGAACCGAATTAACCATATTAACCGAACACGCAGCCGGAGTCCCTCCCACCGCATAACAGAGCGGACCCAGGTTGCCCGCCGCAGCGGCCCTGTCGCACTGGGAGGAACAAAGCGGGCTGTTTCTGGGCCAGGCCTATTTTAACACCTTTTTTTTTTAGATTAGCCTATTTTAACACCTCTTGCGCCAAATAGTGAGCGGACAAACAAAGCATCCCTGTTGATGGGCCGGGCCCAATAAGGTCTGACACGTTTTCCTTCTTCTCTCTTCTTTTCTATCCTCTGTTCTTCATATTTATTCTCTGGTTCCACATTTTGTTATTTTTTGTATCATCTTTTATTATTTTATTTTATATTTATCTTTTTTATCTCTTATTTCTGTGTTCTAAATTTTGTTTTACTATTTCCATTTTTTTTCAAATTCGAATTTGGTGGGAAAGCCTAGACAATCGGTGGCGTAAATGCTGCAATTCCTAGGTAGTGGCTTGGGTAAGTGAATGGAACAAACGATGATTGCCCTCTCCTCCCACTTCCCGAGAGCCTCGGTGTGGGTTCCTCCGTGTAACAATGTATTTTTTTTTTAACCCACACCGTAGAGAACCGCCGCTCCGTGTTCCACACAGACCCCAAGTCTCTAGACCAGTCGCTCCACCCCACAAGTAGCTGAAACATACATCACAGATAGCCGCCGCTATGCGTGTAACGGTGTAGCGCACACTAAAGGTGGTAAATAGAAAGCATCAATCTGCAGGGGTCCCAACCTAAAAAAATCTGAATGCTTATTTCAAAACATAGTTTATAATATAGTGTAATATATATATATATTTACAAGAGCATGAACAATGGAATCAGGTGTATTAAAACCAATAATGGCATCATCATTACAACTATATTCGCAGTACTACTGCCAAATTAACATTGCAACGAATGAGGAAAAAAAGGGAATGAAGAATGATCAAAAGAGCTAGGTATAAACACCCTACCGAAATAATATGCTGGCAAAAATAAAATGAAAATTACCTGATATGCTTCAGTTCTTTGTTGATTTGGTCTTACTGGTTTGTTCTAACCATCTTAAAATCTGTTGCATACTTCTATTTAGTTTTTAGTTTGAGTACTCTAGACTAGAAAAATGTGAGTTGGAGATTGTCAAATTTACCACCAAGTTGGTTATACTACTTAAGTTGGTCATCAAATCACCAACACAAGAACTACAAGTCTGGCGATGCATGATGCCGATGGATTGTCCAAATTAACAGCCATGCGCGTACATCGTTCGGTGACGAGGCACGTCTATATTTCCCCATGCACTGGATCTATGACCTTGAATAGTGGTTAGACGTCCAACTTGACATATGTGCCAAGAGCGTCGATGAGGCAGCCGGCGCGCCCATGGAAGCCGACGATTCTACCTCCAGCTGCAGGCAGCTCAAACGACGCTCCTTTTGCCTCCCCGCATCGGTCGAAAGTGCGCCGGTTGCTGACGAACCTGAGCGATTTCACAACAAACCAGCCATTGTAGTAGCCAATGTGTCCTTTGACGCAGGTAAGGTACTCGTCGGGCTGCGGATGGATCTGAGACGATGCAAACAGAAAAATGGATGAATAATTGTCACGGGCGCAGAAGTAGTGCAGATTTCTCTCAGAAACTCCACAAAAACTATGTGATGAGCATTACCTCGTAGCGCTTTCCTCCAGATCCACCCCACTTCTTGCTCCACTCCTTCCGGGCGCCGTCCTGCTCATACAAAACCCGCATCGCATCGATTGCCCCACCGTGCCAGATAACCACCTTGACGATTCGGCTGACGCCGCGCACGTCCATCTTCCAGCCGTTGTCGTCGCCGCCACCACCACCGCAAGGACCCACCTTTACAATCCGTCCCTGACTCTGCGCATGGCCGGCTTTGCTGGGAAGACGAATCTTTTCGTGCTCCTCCTTCACATGGTTGAGCATCTTCCCACCGGTGATGGCGTTGGGGCAAGCTACACGCCGGATAGATTGCAGGATGCGCTCAACGCCAGGGCAGCGGCTGTACACCGTGGGGATGAAGCAGCGGGTGAAGGCCGTTTTGATGAAGCACGACGCGCACTTGTTCTTGTCCGGGAGCTCGTCGTGGCAGGAGGAACAGACAAGATGCCCAGCCGCACACTGTACCGTAGGTAACAGATTTAAATGGAGGATCGATGTACTATGAAATTAAACTGAACTGATCTAGCAAAGCTAAATATGTTAGAGATACATAATTATGTAACCGTGTATAGTTTATATGTTTGTGGTATGATATAAAGCACCACGATCTCTAAAAAGTTATTTCTTATAACCTACTCTAGAGTTCACGGTTTGCATAATCTTGAAATGTAGACCTGTGGTAGGTAGATATGTTGTACCTGGAACACCGGAGGTTTGAGAAGGTTTAGGCACTTGGGACAGTTGACAGCGTCCGGATCGTCGACGGCGATCAACTCGGTAGTGGTGGACTTGCTCCCGTTGTGCTGCAGCTGCTGCTGCTCCGCTTTGACGACCGTCTTCTCCATCTCGCGCCTCAGCTTAATTGGATCGATGGTGGAGAAGCAGTGTCTACGGATGCAGGTTGCGTGCGAGTGTAAGTTTAGACTAGCCACAGTGGGAGTATCATAGGTAGTATCATGCATGCCATGTTGACAAAAAGATGACATGTCACTGCAATTAATGAAGAGAGAGGTGATAGTGGTATCATAGGTAGATACTGTAACATAACGGATTCCAATGCAATATGAGTCTACAACCTAATAAATACAGTATTATATGATACCACACATATGGTACTACCCATTGTGGAGGTAATAACATAGACTAGTATCATGATACTAGTATATGATACTCCCCGTTGTGGAGACACACCGGGAACTTGGGGAGGCAGATCAAATTTATAGCGATGCGGTAGTGGAAGATGGAGAGGGTCGCTAGATTTGTTTTTCCATCTTCCACCGAAACATGCGCACAACACATAATGGCATGCAACTCGCAATCAGGTACTCATCAACACCGAGGAGGCCACCGGTACTCCTCGAAAAAAGAAGTTTTATTGTCTAAGTTTGACATCCGTTCCCACGCTCCAGGTGTGCAGTTTATCTCGTACGCATAGCATGCAGTCCAGCGAACTTTTGAGTACATACTCACGCAGCGCGTGCATGTGGAACTGTTATACATGACCGTATGTAGCAGTCTAACCGTAGCAGTCCAAACGAAAAAAATATGATGTTTAAATTGTTTTTAGTCATTGTTCGAATTCTACAACCGTTCGGGCTGGCGTTTTGAGAAGAGAATTGCGCTGTGAGTAGCCTTTTTTGCCTAGGACTTTTTCGCTGGTTGATACATGTGTCGACCTTGTGTGATTCGTGAATTGTAACAGGCTAAATTTAGAAACTTCGTAATAAATTAATAAAGCGGCTATATGCATCATTTTGATGCAGAGGCCGGGTACCCTTTTCGAAAAAAGGTAATTGTTTGAATAGTCCTGTCAAAATGAAAAAAAAAATGTTTGTATAGTACGAAAATCCCTTTGCTCCCAACCTCACTTGGTATTGGCCGTTTTCAAATTCAAAAAATATATGAATATAATTCAAAAAAAACTAAAAAAAATGGACAACAAACAGATGCTAGTGTTCCACATCCACATGTGCAAACTTTCACGGGATTTTTTTTCTTTTATACCCGGCACAAAAAAGTTCGTTTTTTACGAAACTTTACACGTTTACTTATAATGTGTAGATGCTGTTTTCAAAATTTAATGACCTTTTAAATGTGTTATTTTCGAAAAGGGAGCATATGTACCCGTGAATTTCTGAGGAACTAATACCAATTAATAGACACGAACATTACAATTATATTCCTACACAGCTGCCAAATTTTACAAGGGGACGAATGAATAAACGAATGAGCTATGTATATAAACATCCTACACCACTAAAAAAATTGATGAAGAGATGCCTCCATATCCAACTTGTCACCAACAAGAATTAAGGACGGAGAATTGTAGTTGCAGGTGGTTCAGTTCAGGCGCTCATCAGGATCTTGAACTCGTCGAAGCTGAGCACATCGTCCCCATCCAAATCAAACCTGCAGATCATGGCGCGACACTCGCTGATATTGGATCGCATGCTATAGCCAATTCTTCTAAAAGATCGATCTGTTAAGAGAGACTAGACAATTGTATTTCAACACCCCCTCACGTCTAGGCCCGTTGGGCTGCTATTGGGAGGCCGCAAATATTTATTTTAATACTGCGTTGGCTGGGAAAAACCTGATACCTTTTGGCTCCATATTGGATCGCATTCTCTAGCAAATTCTCCTAAAAGACCTATCTGTTAGGAGAGACTAGACAATTGTATTTCAACAGCCGACGCCCCACCTATTCCCGAGCCTGCCGAGCATCCGCCCAAGGCTCGCCGGCGTGATGCAGCCTTCCCCTTCCATCTCGTACAAGCCGAACGCCTCCTTTTTTTTTTGAGGTTTAAAACGGTCGTATCCGTCATCCGATTAGATAGAATAGAGTGTTATGTACAGAATTTTGAGCTAGGGATTCGCAAGCAAAAAAACTCGGCCTCCTCTGCCGGCACGTGCTCGCCCAGCGTCGCCCAAATGCATACGGGTAGCTCCGCCGCGAGATCCAGCCGTCCGCGTCCCCGTCCAGCGACGCGAATAGCGTCGTCAGCTCGCTCGTCGACGACGCAACCATTCTCGCCAGATGATCGAGAGGCTCATTTTCGTAGTTGATCCCTGCCTGTGCTTACTGCTTGTCCTTTCCTTGCTAGCGTACGTTTCTTCTTTTCCAACCGGCCGGGCTTCCACCCCTTTCCATTTCATTCAAAACGAAAAGAACAACTCTGTTACAGCTAAAGAAATGAGGTAGAAGAAAAGGAAGCGAGCTGGGCCACTGCCAGGAAACCCATTGCTGAATACTTCGTTGTCAAAGTGCCCACCATGGGACGAAAACTTGGCAACACCGATCAATTTTCAGTTTTAAATCTTACTCCCTCCGTTCCAAATTAGATGACTTCCATTTGTCCACATGTACATGTATCTATACTTGTAACATGTCTAGATACATCCACATGTAGAGAAAGGAAAGTCATCTAATTTGGAACGGAGGGAGTACAACACTTCACCAGGAAACCAACTAAAAGTTCAACGAGCTAGTTTACGTTGCTGCGCAGATCATTTGTGCGCGTTGTATTTATACTCTGGGCCTATGAGGCAACGCGATTTTTCGAAGCTTCACGGAAAGCCGGAAAAGACACGCCGTGTTGCAGGTTGGACTGGAAGGGGCGGCGATTTCTGTGTTGTCAACCGTGGAAGTTTTTCTTCGGGAAATGATTATTTGCGAAGCTTGAGATTACTTCCCGTAGCTTGAGATTTCTTCGGGAAATGTTCGATGTTGTTGCGCGTGCGGTGCGATCCGACCTGGCAGTTGGCACTGGGTAAGACATCGACGAATGCACGCATGTCACATAGTCTTGTCGATTTCGTCTCAAGTTTCTTGACTTCTAGAGTACCATTTGTTCCAGAAATTTATTTTAGAGTGTTTTTTGTTTGTTTCTGGAGACCTCGAAAAGGCAGGGTGCTTCTAGTTTTTTTAATAGGAAGTGCAATGAGATTATAACCCAGCAAAATTTATTTATTTATTTTTATGTAGGAATGCTAGGAGTGTTGACAAGTCAGAACCTGCAAATATTGACAAAATGAAAATTATCTTCTATACAAAAAAAGAACGCATAACCAATTTACTCTTGTGTTTTACTTGAAACAAATAGTTATATTACAACTGTTCCGCGTTACAAATTAGTAGCATAGCCCACATGTGTAAATTTTTGCAAAAAAAATGTTTTTAAATATGCAGACATGCAAAACCATTATCTCGAGTCGGAGTAGTGGCGAAACCAAATGGTTATAGAGCCAATGGAATTTTCATCATTGCTCGTGCTTCGACTTGAAATTTTCTATACACATATTTTAGGTAAAACAATGTGCAAATTATATTATGAAAAATAAATTCACGATAAAATTAAATGATGCTATTTTTACCGATCATTCTTTTTATTATGTTTGTAGTCAAGGTTAAAATAGTGTGATTATGCGCTTTTTAGAAATTCTTGTATTTACGAATGAAGCTATACACATATTTCGAGCTTTTTAATTTTCATTTTCATTTAATCACAATTTATATTAATTTTTAAATAAATAATTTTAAAATTTACCGTTCCCAAACAAGTACATAAAGAATATAGGACTGTTGTGAAGGATTCTTAGCTTGAAACAAAAATTATCGACCAGACGAGTCTCTAGCCAATATCTCTCTTCTCATCATCTTTGTTGCATGTCATGCATGTCGTGTTGTTGATATCATGTCAGAGTTTCTTGTTAGTATTATACTCTAGAAACATCTTCCAACCACCGGCTACCTCTACTGCCTCTGCTCCGGCTGCCTGCCCGGCGTGCCACCCTACCTATTAGATTTAGGTCTACATTTTAGTTTGAATGAATTATGTTAGTTTTCAACGAATTTTCAATGAAATGTATGCACTTTCGTATCGAAGTTTCGAATATGAATAATATTTGGGCGACCCGAGTGGCGAGCGACGCCGCCCAAAGGCAGCAGGTAGTCCGGACGGCGCCCAAATGGCATGTTTGGACGGCCTTTGGGCGGCCATTTGGACGCCGCGACTAGAGATGTTCTTAGCCTGTAGGGTACCTACTGGAGGCAAAGTAGGAAGCACCATTTCTCCGAGGAAAAAAATGAATTCCTCAAGGATGCACACTCTAATTTCAAGGATTGGTCAATTAGAGTATATTTTTTCATGAACACGATGGTTTAAATCAAGGGACATTAATACCAATAAACAGACATGATCATTATATATATATTCCTACACAGCTGCAAAATTGACAAGAGAACGAATGAATGAACGAATGAGCTATGTACTATAAACACCCTAGACCACTAAACAAGTGAAGTACTCAATGAAGAAATGCCTCCATATCCAACTTGACACCACACACCAGCAAGAATAACGAAGAATTGCGGTTGCAGTTGCAGGTGCTTCAGTTCAGGCGCTCATCATGATCTTGAACTCGTCGAAGCTGAGCACGCCGTCCCCATCCAAATCAAACCTGCAGATCATAGCGCGGCACTCTCCGACGCCCCGCTCGTTCCCGAGCCTGCCGAGCATCCGCCCCAGGCTCGCCGGCGTGATGCACCCTTCCCCTTCCATCTCGTACAAGCCGAACGCCTCTCTCAGCCCCCTATTCCTCTCCTCCTCCTCCGCGTCGCAGTGCAGCGCCAGCTTCAGGAACTCGGCCTCGCACAGCATCCCGTCGCCGTCCGCGTCCACCGACGCCACCAGCGCCTCGGCCTCCTCCGCCGGCACGTCCTCGCCCAGCGTCGCCCGCATGCACACCTGCAGCTCGGCCGCGGAGATCTTGCCGTCCGCGTCGCTGTCCAGGATCGCGAACAGGGTCCTCAGCTCGCTCGACGACGCAACCATTCTCGCCGGATAGTTGGTCGGATCAAGTGGAAAACTAGAGCCTCTTTAGTTGATCTTGATACTGCCTATGCTTCCTCCTTTGCTTGCTAGATTAAGCTGCACGTTGCTGGTTTGATGCTGCTGGATCATCTATATATACTCCCGGTTCTACGCGATTTTCGAAGCTTCAAGGTAAGGCGGGAAAGATATGCCGCGTTGCTTGCGCGGCGACTTCTATGTGGAAGATTAGTCAACCACGGCAGTTTGTTTCTACTGGAAATGAATGTGAAGTTGGAAGCATATTCGCGTGGCGTCCGTGTCAGAGTATGACTTGGCGTGATGGTCGCGTACGTGGAGGAGAAAAGCGCGGGGGCGGGAAGAGACGGGGAAATCGGCTGCTTCGTTCCGGGAAGGGAAAGGTTTGAATGTTCGATGTTGTTGGCGCGCGCGGTGCGCGTCCGATTTGCCACCGGCTAGAGTCGCGTATTCAAGAGGCCGTGAATGTTCCAGCAGCACCCCGGTAAGGGACATCGAGAAGCATGTCACTATCGTGTGAAGGTGCCTGGCTGTTTTTTTTTTCGTAGAGAAATAATCTGTTCTAGAGTATTTTGGTTGTTGACCATCTTTGCATCGTGCTTCTGTTCTGTGTAGGAAGTGCTATGAGATGGTAACCCGTAAAATTTTGTTGAAAAAGTATGACTATACAATATGATTAATTATGTTACTTGCAAAATGTCAAGATAAATTCTGTTTGTTTTTCCTGTTTTGTTATGTGTCCAATCTGAAACTTGCAAAAATTTAACCATTAATTGATATATTACAAGGGAGAAAATCAAAATATATTTTCTGTTGTTTTTACATGAAACAATTAGGTCTATTACTTATGAAATTTTCCACAATATAAATATCTAGCATAACCCACATTTCAGTTTTTTTGCAATTTTTTTACTATGTACCGAAATGCTAAACCATTATCGCAAACCGGGGTAGCATTAAAATTAAATGTTATTACAGATCTAGGGTATAATATGGACCATTTTGTACTTCATGATCCAAAAACATAACACGTCATTGTTCATGATTTCTACTCTTCTCTCCACATATATTTTAATAGAAAGGTGAAAATATACATTAAAAATAGTTTATGGTAGATTTGATGATACTATTTCACTACTTATATAAAATACGCCTTCGGCTCCAAAAAGTAAGGCATATAATTTAGTAAATCCCAAGATCTTCTGAGTTTGAATAATTTTATAACACAAGTATGTTCATCAGTAAGATAAAATCAATATCAATATTTTCACAATGCCATATATTTCAGTATATTCATTTAGTATTGTAGATGTTGATACTTTATTCTATATATCTGGCCAAACTTAGTAAGCTTTGACTTTTAGTAAATTTATATGCGTTTTGTAGAATGAAGGTATTCTATTTTTTGTGTTTATCGTCAAGGTCAAACATGTTTCATTGCACGCCTTTAGAAAATCATGTATTTACAAATGGGTGTATAGACGTTTTTTTCAACATTTTATGTCCATTTAATCACGGTGAAAATGATCATTGTTTTTAATAAATGATGATCAATTTCTTAGTTCGCACACAACTGCATAAAAATATATGATTTTTAGTGAATGTTAGCTACACAACAATATTAGGTATCGTATCATCAACATCATCATCATCGTTGTTGCATGTCATGTTGTGTCATTGTTATCGTGTCAAGATTAGTCTTATACTCTAGAAACCTCTTCCATATTACTTGTTAAATCTGTAGACTCAAAACACTCTACAATCTTTGGTACCTATATCAATAGGTGAACTTCAAAATAATAAGGGAGTTGTTTGAGTAATGTGCTACTTTATTTTTATATATATTCAGTGTGAAACCGTAAAAATGATGTTCATATACATCCCAACTTATATTTTTAAAATAATATGGTTATTGGAAGAAACAATATTGTTACGCTTTAGTGGAAGAGAATGTATTTGTAAGAGGAAATGCTAGAACACTACGACAATGATGTAAACTAATATGCACTAGCGTTAATTGAGGTAGTTACGTTAGAATAATATTTGAGACAATATATCTAGTGTCAAATTACAAAACATGTTCAACATTTAATGACACAAATCAATAACAACTGATGAAAAAAGTTCAGTACAAAAGAGCAAGAAGAGTCATTTTTGCCTTGATATGTGCTCACAAATTAGACCATAGATGAACCAGTCTTCTATTATATATATATACATTATTGAAATCTCTTTCAAAGGAGAATATAAATTAATTTGGGTCTTGTCCAGTCTTATGTAATACAAAAAACCACCAAATATATTCACATAATAATTCGTAGAAGTGTGTATTGCCTATTCACGACACCTACATATTCCTTGAAAAATTGATTGCATTCACATGGTCCATCAAGAAGGGCAGTGGCCTGGTCTGACCTACATTTTCAAGGTGGAACTCGAAACACGGAGATGCTCAGTCTCGTCCTCGGTACGACCTCTGTGATGTTATCGTGAATTAGTGTGGCGGTTGTAGCTCGGTCACGACGGGTGTATGGGCACAACAACAAGGTTATGGAGGAAAGGATACATCCTTTGATGAGGCGGAGCTAGAGAAAGGGCGAGCGAGTGACAGGAATACCTAGTGGTATCAGTGTGCATCAGAGGTGACGTGAGAAAATCTAGTATGAGAGAGACCTCGGGAAAATGAGAACATAAGGAGTGAGAGGGTTGGTGACAAACGAGGGTTCAATCTTAAGAGCCGTTTCTTACCTAGAAAATGTCTGATAATTTTAATGTCAATTCTATGGGAAAACATGAACAAATATGGTTATATAGCGATAGACATGCTTAGCTTCCTAAGACAACTAGAACTATGAATGGGTTGTGCAAATACGCTCCAGTTACGCTTGGTCGTGTGGTTCGAGCTACTCCAAGTAAAGGACAAAGTTGCATACACGTATGACATGTCGTCTCTACCTTGTGAATGTCCTTGAGTATTCTTTTGTTCTAGTCTTCATGTTTCAAAGTATTTTATGTACAAAACTCGAAAAGATATGATACTTTTGAATGTAAAATGCTATGAGATGATAATGGGCAAAAATACATGTACCTATCAAGATAATATCATTTTTGTTTTCATATGGAATATAGACAATTATAGTAAATGGTTATTTCTCTTCAATTCGTACCATTCTCAACCTTAATGAGTTATTAAAATATTTTGAATCTATCAATGTGAAACCACCATTCAAACGTTAACCTGGCTATTTAGATTCTTTAATTTGTATCTCCTTTAGTAATTGGAACATGCAAAAGCTGCATAAATTCAACCATATATATGAAATCTTTCTTGAAACAAATTAAAATCAAGTCTATTTACTCCTTGTTATTTTTTAACATGACACAAAGTGATAGTTACCAACAATTTTTTTATATGTTATAAATCCTTAGCAGTCCATATATCTGTGAATTTCTTCACGCTATTTAAATAACCAACATCCAAAACTATTATCTAAACTTAGGGACCATTGAAATTATATGGCCTTAGTTAATTTAGTGTCTAATACATATCTTGTTAGAGTTTAGGATCCATATGGATTTGACATTATATATAGCTAATGGCTTGAAAGGAAATTTTCTCTACATGTATTAGTTATTAGAAAATTATGAATATTTTTATTACGGAAATAGTTTTCGTGAAAAAATTCAGGTGCTATTTTCACTCACTATACCAAAATACCTTATATATATGTTTTGTCGAAGTTTAAAAGTCTAGATTCAAGTTACGTTATAATTGGAGCCTTTTAGATGTCCCTTTAATCACGGTGTAAATCATCACCGTTGGTGTCTGCCGAGGCCATCAGTTTTTATAGTGCATTAGAGTCTTCAAATCATCGGCGGCCATGTCTTCGCCAAGGGACGCCTGTAACACCCGGCCCACCGCCGGACCGGGCTTGTCACACCTGGCAGCTCTCTAGGATCTGTAGACTGGCCCCACAGATCAACATTGGTCTTTTCTGCGCACTTTGTCCTCACTCGTGCGTACCCGGGAATCACTTCCCAATCGGTCACCCATCCTCAAATTGCTCCGGGCCAAGCACGCTTAACCTCGTAGTTCTTTTCAGATGAGCTTACGGAAAAAAAGTTGCAACTTGTTGATATGAGTATCCTATCAATCCTATTGAGGCCTGAGCCAGGATCTCACATCCTTCCCCTTAGAAGACCGATGCCCTCGTCGGTCAGCCCCCAGTCCAGAAACTTCCCCCTTGGTACCTGTCCATGCGTCCAGTGCCGGCACATGTCCACATGTCCGCGCCCTGACCCGCACACGCCCGAGTTACCGCGAGGGTCGGGTCTGATACCAAATGTAACACCCCGGCCCATCCCCGGACAGGGCTTGTCACCCTTGGCAGCTCTCTAGGATCTCTAGTCTGGCTCCACAGATCAACACTGGTCTTTTCTGCTCACTTTGTCCTCACTCGTGTGCACCCGGGAATCACTTTCCGATCGGTCACCCATCTTCAAATTGCTCCGGGTCAAGCACGCTTAGCCTCGGAGTTCTTTTCAGATGAGCTTCCGTAAAAAGTTGCAACTTGTTGATATAAGTATCCTATCAATCCTATTGAGGCCTGAGCCAGATCTCAAAACGCCTTCACAGATTCGCAACTTGGTGGCTGAGATCATTCACAGAAACAGGGCGCTGACGACTGACAGGCTAGCAAAGCTTGGTTTACCCCATGAACCACAGTGCAAGCTGCAATTCTGAACCAGAGACAGCGTTGCACCTGTTTGCTTCCTGCAGCTACTCTGTCGCGGTTTGGAATGACATGCTCTAGCGAACAAACCTGACAGTTGACATAGCAACTTCTCCCCAGACAAGAAACCTGCATGATTGGTGGATCGGTTCGACTGTCTTGACTGCCCACTGCATCCGCTCCCGGTGGTGCTCTGTAGCACTACTTACTTCGTGGCTGCTCTGGAAGGAGAGGAACAACTGTATCTTTAACAACAAGTGCAGAATACTGCTCTCGTTGACAAGCTGATCGGTGAGCTGCAGGAGTGGCGTTTGGCGGGTGTCCTCACCAGGTCGTGGCCGGCGGGAGAGTAGACCTTACTGCTTCTCGCTGATCTTGGCAGAACCAGATCAGTGTTCCCTAATTTGTATAATTTCTTAGTTGTCTCTAATCTAATCTCTAATTCTAACCCTCTAATGTTACCGGCACTCTTACCGGCATTTGTACGCCTCTCTTTTTTATAGATAAGGGGGTGCAGATCCGGGCCTCTGCATCTGAGTGATGCACACAGCCTTCGCAATTATTGCTAAGTATCAAAGATGTTTAAAAGTTTACAAATCACGCAGCATCCAAAATGGATATGCAAATAAGCCAATCAAAAATAGAAGACCTATCCATCTTCTAGTATGAAGCCACCAAGCCACTCTTAATGAATGGAAGCAGCATCTGCTGCCTCCTACAAAAAAAACATGCTTGGACTGGAACCGAAGAGTGATGTGGGCCATGTGGCCTCCTCTCTCAGTGTTCAACTGTAACTGAGACTAGTATTTGCTAGTCTAGTTGTTGAATTGACAGGTTCGCATGCATTGGTACGTTAGTCTAACACACATAATTTTGGATATTAAGCTAGCCAATATTAAATACAAATCGATCAGCTTAAGTTCTAACACGTGAAAGGGGGAATGGAAATTCAAAACGCAGCTCTGCTCCCCTAGGGTTCCGCCCCCGAGCCGCCCGCCGCCAGGCCCTCCCGCCGCCGCCCCCCTTCCCCTCCCGCCCCTCCCCTCCACCTTCCCCCTCCTCCCGGGTCGCCCCCGCTAGGGCGGCTCCGGAGGCTCCCCACTCCCCAGCTTCCGCCGCCTCCCCACACCTCCTCGCCCGCGCCGCCGCCGGAGGAAGCCGCCGGGCGAAGCTCGTGCGGCCGACGGCGGCGGCGGGGCGTCTCCTCGCGGTCTCCTGGGTACCCGGGTGGCGGGGCTCAGCCGGACCGGCGGTCGACGGCGCGCTCGCGTCTTCCTCCCTGGTGGGCTCCTGCGGGCTCTTCCGGCGGCGGCGGCGCGTTCTGCGGTGGCGAGGCTGGGCGAGTGGAGGCGGCTCGGAGCGGTGGAGCATCGCAGGCCTCGGCTCGCTTCGGGCCCCATCTGGGCCCAAAAGGGCCGGCTGCTCCTCCTTCTTCAACCTTTGCGACCGGATCCGCCATTCTTCAGCCGCGCGGTGGTGGGCATGGTGCTCGTCGCCGTGTGCTGCTCGGCTGCAGCCCGGAACCATGGTGGTTCTTGGCCCGGGCAGTGCCCCTCCTCCTCCGTCGGCATGGTGCTCGGCGGGGTGCGGCGGCTGGTGCTGCGTCCGGCAGCCTCGGAGGATTTGGCGCCTCGGTTGGTGATTGGTCGTTTGTGGTCTCCGCAAGGTGTGGTTGGCTGCGGCGGCTGTTGGCGGGGATCGACTGCCTTCATCTGTAGGGTTGTGCTCAAACTCCGGGTGAGAACCCTGCATCGATTTTGTCGTTGCCGGCGGCAGCGACGTCTTTGACGTCGTTTCCTCGCAGGAGGTGTCGCTGTGGAGCTCCAGCACCTACAGTACTTTGGTGGTCTCCGGGTGAAAACCTTGGTTCCGTTTTGCCGGACCGGATGACGGTGTTGTGCCCTGGACAACACTCCCCCCTTGGAGGCGTCATCTTGGAGACCCATATAGTATGGCTTTGGTTGATGCGTGTGCTGTTGGTGCGGAGTTTTGGTGGTGTTCGTGCGGCCATTTTGGGGCCGATGGTGGTGTTTCTCTCCTCGGCGGGTCTTCACGTGGTCTCGGCCACATGGATGTGCTTGCTCAAGACCCTTCCGGTGGTTGCTGTTGCGGTGTGGTAGCTTCGTGCTTCTGGTGGAGTCTCGACTCACCTTTGCTCAACGTCGAAGCAATGTATGTCTCCCCCACCTGCTATTCGTCTTGACCTCCGTGGCGGAGCTCCCCATCTAGGGTAGTGCTAGGTGCTAGGCTTGACACTCCGACTCCGATGATGATGGTGGTGCTCCTGAGTTGTGCTGTGGGGTTCGAGTCGAATGCTGGTGCGGTGCGTGAGGCTGATTGCCGAGTCTTGGCATTGTGATCTCTCGACTGAACCCCTCACCTCTTGTGTCTCCTGGTGGCTCTTGCTTTCCCTCTTCTAGTTGTATTTGTTTCATGTATTTCATTGTTTTCTCTTCCCTTGTATCCCCCTGTAATTGCTATTATGTTGTAAGAACATGACCCGCCAGGCTACTTTTCGATGAATGCAACAAACAGTGGGGAATTTTATTCCCCCCTGTCAATCTCGAAAAAAAAAAAGTTCTAACACGTAGCTTTCCAAGAGAATAACAAGAACGAGCAATTTTGGCTGACTAAGAAATAGGAAAAAGTTTACCGCTGGAAAACAATTGCACAGGAATGTTGAACATGGTCCTGATCGTTCAGTATTTTTAAGTCCATGCTTGTGCCGTATGTGCGTACACGGTCTCCAACTTTTTTGGGGCAGTGAGGAGCTTCTCTTCGATGGGATTGCCTGATTAGTGTACGACAATGCATTGGTAATAGTTTTGGTCCGAAAAATCGAGGATTCCCGTTCCATTTCCTCCGTTTCTTTCCGTGGGACTTCCATTTCCTCTTTCACTTCTCGAGCGGGAAGAAGAACATACCATACATGCGTACTGATAAGATATAACTGGCTCATTCTCTAGCTATACCTAATCATGAGGAAAGACCAAAACATGCATGACGGAACAGCGAACAAAAAGGACTTCGTTGTCGCCGGCCATGGCACAAGTTTATGATATGTACGCGCGCCATACCATACTGCTGGATGGTAGAGACGTCACAGCTCTGGGAGTGTACGTCAAAGAAACATATACGGAGTAATATACGACGACGTTCCCCTTGCAGAGGTGCGGCTCCTTCTTCCCTCCCCTCCGCCGTGCGAGCACGGAGCTGCTGAGAAGGGTGACTTCCCGGCCGCGATGAGATCGTCCGTGGCTTCCAAGGATGCGCCGGCACCAGGAGGGTGCCGGATCGGCGATGCGGCGGCGCGTCCCCCTTCCGCGGCGGCGTGTGTTGGGAGTTGGGTGTGTTGCTCTGCTCCGGTTAAGATCTGGGTTGTACTCGCAAAAAAAAAGTCCATAGATAGCTTCCGCTTGGAATCGGCCGGCGCTGAAATATTCGGTCACAAATAGACCATTTTTTTGTATTGCAATACTCCGATCGTACTAGTTCTGCTTTGGACTTTCCCTTTCGACGAAAGCTGAAAACGAATTGACACTGTCAACCGACCAATTCATCGCCCTAATCGATTCTCTCAATAATTGGGCCTCAACCCATACATCAACACAAGTGGGTAACTGAACGCGATTGTAGATACCCGGAGTATATATACACACTTAGACTCCAAGGATAAAGCACCAAAAGCAAGATAGAGTTGCAGTAATCCTTAGCAAAACACATCAACACCAATACACTTAGCAGCGACGAATCTCTGGTTGATCACCAAAAAAGCAAGCAAAGATGATGCATGCCGCGACATCCCAGCCTTTCAGCAGTGTGTTTGCCTCCTTCGACAAGGACGCCGACGGCAAGATTTCGGCGGCGGAGCTGCGGTTGTGCATGAAGGCCGCGCTGGGCGAGGACGTGTCGGCGGAGGACGCCGAGGCGCTCGTCGCGTCAGTAGACGCAGACGGTGATGGGCTGCTGGACGAGAAGGAGTTCCTGACGCTGGTGGACAACGAGACGGGAAAGGAGGACGATATGGAGCGGTGCAGGGTCCTGAGGGAGGCGTTTGGGATGTACGAGGTGAAGGGCGAAGGTTGCATCACGCCGGCGAGCCTGATGTCGATGCTCAACAGGCTGGGCTCGCACCAGGGCATCGACGAGTGCCAAGCCATGATCTGCAGGTTTGATCTGAACGGCGACGGAGTGGTTTGCTTCGATGAGTTCAAGGTCATGATGGATGCATAGCAGATAAATTTATTTGAATGTCATGCACCATTTTGTAGTTCAGTCTTTGTAGTGAGGAATGGTACTTCAGCTGTTGAATCAGTGTGGCAGCAGTTTTGCTTTATGTCTTCATTTCGTAATGACTTAGCCATCTTTTGCTACCGCAATAGCAATTTCAGTTCTCAAGTTTTTTAAACCAAAATCCAGTGTGATTGGGTTTGTTTCAGGTTAGGCTTGGAGAGGCCGATTCGTTGGAATCTACCGGCTGATTACCTGACAATAGTTTGGTAACTCTGTCACTTTTTGTGTTTGGAGAGCCATCAAGAAGCAAAAGGTAGAGCTAGAGTTGATCACAATCATTTAAATAACTTTACTTTTGTTAGGTGCATTTTGTATTGAGGCGTGTTTCATCGTCTTCGGTCCGATATACCTCATTACTGAATAAATAAAGTCATATTGCTTGCCTGAAAAGACAATATAGTGTCTTTATAAAAAATTAACAAGTGGAGGAGAGACTGCAATTACGTTTAAATAGCTGGCAAGGCAAACTATTATCGTTGGGTGAATACTGGTTCTCATAAATTCAGTACTAAACAATATGGTACTTTATATGATATCATTCTTCCAACTTCCGAAGGGAGTCTTGAAACGTTTGGATGATTTCCGATCAAGATTATTTTGGCAAGGAGATAGTGAGAAAAGAAAATATCGACTGGCTAAGTGGTCTGTGGTTTGCCGTCCCAAAGACCAAGGAGGGCTCGGAATTCATGACTTGGAGGTCAAGAATAGAGCTTTTCTGGGTAAATGGCTCTTCAAGCTACTTGCTGAAGAAGGGGTTTGGCAAACCCTTCTTAGGAGGAAGTATGTGGGCTCTCAAGCGTTATCTCAGGTTTTTTGGAAACTGGGAGATTCACACTTTTGGGCTGGCCGTATGGCCACAAAGAAGTTTTTCTTTTCACATGGATCGATGGCTCTGAAATTAGATTCTGGTAGGATAAATGGCTAGGAAAGACCACGCTCCAAGAACAATATCCAGATTTGTACAATATTGTGCGACACAAAGGCGATACTCTCGCTAAGGTGTTGGGAACTTCCCCACCAGATGGATCGATCAGAAGGAGTTTATATGGATCCAGGCTAGCATCGTGGAATGCTTTGTTATTGCGGCTGGAATCTGTCCAGTTGACACAGGGTTCGGATAAATTTCAATGAAATCTCAACAAGAATGAAAACTTCTCAGTTGATTCCATGTACAAAGTGTTAATCCAACCTGATGTTCCAGTCGATAGTAATAAGAAAATTTGGAAGATGATGATCCCACTCAAAACTAAAGTGTTTGCGTGGTATTTTCGTCGAGGGATAATTCATACAAAGGATAACCTTGCCAAACCCAATTGGCATGGAAGTAAAAAAGTGTGTTTTTTGTCATCATGACGAGACTATTAAACACTTGTTCTTCCAATGTGAGTTTGCTAGGTCTATATGGTCAGCCATCCTGATAGGTTCTACCTTACTGCCCCACGTAGCGTTGCGAATATTTTCGGCAGCTGGCTAAATGGTGTGGATCGTAGGTTTAAACTTCTTATTAGGATGGTAGCGATTACCGTTATTTGATCGCTATGGCTATGTAGAAATGACAAGGTTTTTAACGATAAAAATAATTCTCTTATGCAGGTTATCTATCGGTGCACGGCGAAGCTCAGATCTTGGTCAGCCTTACAGCGTGCGGAGCACCGCGACCTATTTTCGGAAGTGACTTCATGTTTGGAGGCTGCGGCGCGGGAGTTCTTCTCCCGCAATGGATGGCAGCATAATCTCCGGATTGGACCTCCACCACCTTAGGTGTTTTTATAATTTCTTATTATGATATGTAATTCGTCTTTTTTATTTCCGTTCGTGTGAGACTTGTGAACTTGTTGGGTCTGTGTGCATGCTAGTTAAAGGCCGGGTGTAATGATTAAAACTCTTTTAGGTAATAAAATCCTTTATCAAATTTTTTTAACAAGACAACATAATAATAAAGGTTCCCCACGCTGCTTGCTCCTGAATATGGTTATGTGCTTTAGTGAAACTCTGTGTAAGGAAGAAAGAAACATATGGTGGGGGAAAACAAGGTTTGAATTGGCACGTGAGAAATCATCACGCAAACCCCATTTCTTCCAAGCGTAAGTGATACTAAAAAGTAGTCATGCATGTTGCGAACAATGTGATATTGCCATCTAATTATCTCTCTCTCTCGAACAGGAAGAACTAATTGAGCAAATAAAATGACACTGCTAATGAGTGAGAGGCGAGAAGGGGATTTAAGAGAAAACTACTTGGTTAATCCTGGATTTAGATATTTAAGGACACTATGGACTATTTCATGTATACCTTACACTTTGGAGTTATGTGATAAAGCAACTTTTTGGTAGTGTGTGTTGGCCTCAGCTATGACCCTATAATTCTCATAAAATTAAATTTGCTCGCAACAATGTGCTTTGCTCGGTTAAAGCCGTCAACACAATGTTTTCAAGTGCGTGATATCTTTTTTATTTGCAAAGCCTGCGAAACAAACAAGATTGTACCACATACACCGATGGAGTACAAGAAGAAAGCTCAGAGTACATACGCAGGGGAAGAGGAACCAGAACAAGCTACAGCAGCTTCACCGGCGACGAAGACGAAGACCACCGACCTCCAACTTGCCACGGCCCGAGGGCACCTCCTTCCTTGAAGATCGCCGCAGAGCCCGTCCGCCGCGCAGAGACGGAAACTTGTACCGATAAACGAACACGGCGAGCGCCCTCGCACTCCAGCAACTCCACCTTGCCGCAGCCGCCTTCGTCTTCAACGCCGGCCAAGACCACGAAGCTCTCCCAGCCCTGATTTCCAGCCGCCAGATCCGCCGCCAGCACGGATCCGACGGAAACGCCGACACACTCGAGCACCACGCCGGGCCTCGAGCCGCCGCAAGTCGAGCGCGACAACGACGAGCTCCAGGAGCCCTCCGCCGGAGAAGATCGCCTCGACCCCAAAACACCGCCGCCAGCAGCACCTCCTCCAAAGCAACGCCGGCGAGGTCCCCACCCTATCCTACCATATATACAAGCCGGAGCCGGGGATCCCTCACCCTCCCGCCGCCGAGGCGGCCGGCAGAGGAGAGGAATCCCGCGGCTCAGCGGCGAGCACGCGGTGGATCGGCCGAGATCGCCCAAAAAACGCCGGTCGCCTCTCTGCAACAGTGACGGGAGAGGAGAGGATAAATCTAAGTGCGTGATATCTCTTCCAGTAAAGTCTATATCTCTAAAGATGCTGTATTTGATGAAACAATTCCCTTCAAAAGCATCCATCCTGATGCTCCACTGGTTACTGATCTGACGAATTTCGGATATGGGCCGGTACTGGATGCACCTATAGCTACTCCCACCGGTAAAGTTTACAAGGCACACACGTAGTTTAAGAAAAAAATGACCATTAAATTTGGTCAACAAAATATAAATTATACTCGACATCCTTTTCCGAACAAAGGAAGTATGTCATAGTGATTTAAAGGTCAAATTGTTTTCTTAAACTACGTGTGTGCCTTGTAAACTATACCGAATGGAGTAGATTAAATTATGTGCGTGGTTTTCCATGGGAATAACAAGAACCTGCAATTTTGTTTGAGCAAGAGTTAGGAAAATTCCCCTATATATAAAAGTACGTCTGATTCGCTCCCGTTTAGGATATCCACGTCGCCCCCTCAACCAGAGCCGTCCGATCGCGCTGATGGACGACCCAGAGAACTTTAAAAATCGTGCTGCTACAGTACTACTGTAGCAGCCCAATTTCTACCAATCACAGGCGGCCACGTCACCCCGCACGGTTTTTGACGCACGTCTTTGCGGAACCCCGTCACTTTACCAAAAAAAACCCGCCAAGGACCAAAACACAAATTTGACGAAAGCCAGGGGCCTCCGTGGAAAACCATCCGCAGAGCCCCCTTCCCTTTCCTCTCTCTCCCAGCGCGGCCGGAGATCGGCGGCGCCGCCGACGCGCGCCCGCCTCGCTCCGCACCTCCCCGTCCAGATCCACGCATGCTCTGACCTTCGTCGTCGCCGCCTCTTCCTCCTCGCCGACCGCCGCTTGCCGGCACGCCGCACGCCGCCCGGAATCGGCGCCGCCGTGCGCGCTGTTCACCGTGGCGTTTGGTGCCCGCCAATGACGCCCCGGTGGCCAATATGTGGCGGCGCCGCCACCTGCACGTAGCTCGCGCCCAGGCGCGCCCGATGCGTGCAGCTGCGCGTGCCGGCTCAAGGTGGTGCGCCGCAACCGTGCTCAAAGTACATCTGATTCGCTCCCGTTTAGGCTATCCACGTCGCCCCCTCAACCAGAGCCGTCCGATCGCGCTGATGGACGACCCAGAGAACTTTAAAAATCGTGCTGCTACCGTACTACTGTAGCAGCCCAATTTCTACCAATCACAGGCGGCCACGTCACCCCCGCACGGTTTTTGACGCACGTCATTGCGGAAACCCCCCGCCAAGGACCAAAACACATATTTGACGAAAGCCAGGCGCCTCCGTGGAAAACCATCCGCAGAGCCCCCCTACCCTTTCCTCTCTCTCCCCGCGCGGCCGGAGATCGGCGGCGCCGCCGACGCGCGCCGCCTCGCTCCGCCCCTCCCGTCCAGATCTACGCACGCTCTGACCTCCGCCGTCGCCTCCTCTTCCTCCTCGCCGACTGCCGCTTGCCGGCACGCCGCACGCCGCCCGGAATCGGCGCCGCCGTGCGCGCTGTTCACGCGGCGTTTGGTGCCCGCCGATGACGCTCCGGTGGCCAATATGTGGCGGCGCCGCCACCTGCACGTAGCTCGCGCCCAGGCGCGCCCGACGCGTGGAGCTGCGCGTGCCGGCTCACGGTGGCGCGCCGCAACCGTGCTCCTCGCCGTCGCCGCCGCCGCGGCAGGCCTGGCCACTACTGACGTCATCACGACGTCACAGTGGGCCAGGGCTGTCAGCGTTTTTTTCTTTTCGCAGAAAATTCCAAAAAAAAAAGATAAATTCCTGACAAGTAGGCCCACCTAATTTACAAAAATTGCAGAAAAACGAAAAATGCTACGTGTTCAAAAAATTCAATACTTTATACCGGAAAAATACGAACAAAAACTCAAAATAATCACAAAAAAACGTGCTAACCAATTAAGACAAACCGCAAACATATTTAAACATTTCAATTCGGCAAAAAAAATTTTGTTCAACCATTTCAATTGTGCAACTATATGGAATACGTAGCAAAAAAAATTTGTTCACAAAAAAATTTGTTCATCCATTTGAGAAAAAACAAATGCACTCACTCCAACTATATGGACAATTGTATAGACTTGATTTTAAAAATTCCAACTATGTAATTCAATTGAATAAATGTACATATCCACTCATTACAGACTTAAATTAAAAAATCATAAGAAAAATAAACATTTTCAAGCATTCCAACTTGCTTAAAAATTGGAAATACTCCGAACTATATGAACAAGACATGTCAATTGAGTCCAAACTTGGAAAAAAATACAAATGCACTTGCTCCATTTATATGGACAATTATGTGGAGTTGAATTTTCAAAAAAATAAAAATAATGCAATCCAGTTGAATAAATTTGCTTCCGCACTTATTATGGACTTAAATTACAAATTAACAAAAAACTAAAACTTTTTTTAGCATCCCAACTCGCTTAAAAATTGGAGATACTCTAAAATATCAACATGCCCACAAAAATAAAATGCCAGCTACTTACAGCAAAATATAGACTTAAATTAAAAAATCATAAGAAAAAGAAACATTTTCAAGCATTCCAACTTGCTTAAAAATTGGAAATACTCCGAACTATATGAACAAGACATGTCAATTGAGTCCAAACTTGGAAAAAAATACAAATGCACTTGCTCCATTTATATGGACAATTATGTGGAGTTGAATTTTCAAAAAAAATAAAAATAATGCAATCCAGTTGAATAAATGTGCTTCTGCACTTATTATGGACTTAAATTACAAATTAACAAAAAACTAAAACTTTTTTTAACATCCCAACTCGCTTAAAAATTGGAGATACTCTAAAATATATCAACATGCCCACAAAAATAAAATGCCAGCTACTTACAGCAAAAAAACAAACATATTTAAACATTTCGAAATGGTCAATCTTTGCAAAAAAAACAAATGCACTGTAAAGTTGACTTTACAAAATGCTCATAGAATGCATTTCCTCTAATAATGGACTTAAATTTAACATTTCAATTTGACAAATAATTCAAACTAATTTAGATTAACTTACTCTAAATATGAAATTCATATGCAAATTACCTAATTAAATATTGACTTCAATAAATGCCCATATATATATATATCCTCTAACTACGGAGCTACGTTAAATATTTATGCCAACATACAAACATAATCCAACATTCAAATTTGATAAAAATTTCAAGTTACCCTAGACGACAATTTCGAGATACTCCGCACGACAAATTCCAGCGAATTTCACCACTTCAAACCCCGACGGCTGATATGTTTGAATATTTCAAATTGATGAATATCTAAAGAAAATCCCAATGCACTTCCTCTTTAAAACAATTTCTAGAACATGAAAGTATTTCTACAAATACCCTCGCAAAAATAAATGCTCATTATTTCTGCCATATACCTAAATTTCAAATTTACAAAATTCAAAATTTCAAATATCTTTGGAATCTACTCATTTTACAAACGTAAAAATAAAATTCGAATCAGAAAAACACCCAAACTTAAACACTCTTCAAAATCTAAACAATTTTTAAACACAAACCCTTCTTAATTTCACTAATTTTCAAACATACACAACTTTTAAATATGCACGTTACCAAATTTAAATTTTATCTACACACGCGCGGCATTGCCGCGCTAATTATCCCTAGTTTTCTTTATGGTCAATTGGAAATAGCTAGCCCAAATAAGGCTTTCTTGGGGCAAATCCTGGTCAAGACAACTACATGTAAACCTTTCATAGGCTCAGCAACTAAGCTGGCTCCGTCAATGTATGAAACCATAATAAATAGTTGAAATATAATGAATATAAAGGGATTAAAAACCAGGAATGAAAAAACTATGACGGAGAGATAGAGTGGTTGTAACGAAGCAGCGGCAAGATTAAGATTTTGAGGTCAAATGGAAAAACTATATTAGTGTCGATCATAATGATAGGAATGATAAAAAACCATCTGAAGAATGGCATTCTCGGGTGCATCTGAGTTCGTGGGGGGGGGGGGGGGTAAAAATAAGAATCACAACCTTCAACGTGAGCATTTCAAGTGCGCTACTGATACTGATATACAAGAGACTGAATTAGTCGTCTAGTTATCATGGAAAATTAGGAGAAGAAAAAGGAGCGAGTGTATACAGTACCTTCTTCGGTTTCGATGATACCGACAGCTTGGACCTTTTTTGAAACCTTGGCAACCGGCTCCGCCATTGGGAATGGCCGCACTACCTGGTGTATAAGAACGATATAACAAGATATGAACAAATTAACCAGTTGGGCAAAAGCATTATCTCTTCAAATTGTTGAGGGCCTCTGATCCATCCATCTATCGAAGTAAGAATATGAACATGACAACCCAACAGCGACCGAATCAACACGAATACGCAACACAGAGATGATTATTCGGAGCATCGACCTGCGACTAAGTTTTCTTGGGGATCACTTGTTGTTTCTGCCGCAAGGTCGTCATTCCAATGATCTCTATCTATCACGTACCAATTTAACATTCTACCTACGCTATTGATCTCAAGAAAATTATTCCCGCCAACTAGAACATAACGGGAATCATAAAAGCGAGATCGTCCGGGCGCTTTACCTACCTGGTCTGGAACTCTGGGTCGCGAGGAAGAAGGAACAGCGGCGGCTAGAAGAAAACGGAAACGGAAGGGATTGATGGACGGAGGTCAGGGTTGTGGGACGAGGCGGAGCCGATCGATCGTGGATTCGTGGTGCCATGCGATCGATCCGCTACATGCGACCAACAACGCATCGGTAGTTTGCTTTTTTTTTTTCTTTTTTTGAGGGGATCATCGGTATGTCACCCCAGCGGCGCCCCAGCAAGCCCGTCGATCCATCGATCCACGCACACCGGTCGCCGCCGCCGTTGGCCGGGATTGTGCCCATCCTTCTCCGGTGGACCGTGGGCCGCACTACTCCGCCGTCTGCCTTAAACAAACAAACTGCTGCTCTCGAGGAGCACGAAGCGAGTACTACAAGTTCTTAATCGTTGGACGTGTCAACTCTCATGTCTCCGTCCGCCGGAGTAAATTAAACTAGCCGTCGTCGTCCGACCGGAGTGCGTGCGAGCGTGCGTCGATTTGTCTCATTGCATTCCGCGTTTCAAAGCTCATCGATCCAGCGTGAAATTTCACGCCCCATGCCAGAGACGACGATGCTACACTGACACTTCACCAACCAATATCCATGCGTCCGTAGTGCTCTGCTCCACAACACTGACCCGCACGCACAGCGGCGCAGCATCCTAGTCCGATGGCTCCGCCGACGCCGCTACTGCTCCTCCTCGCCGTCCTCCTCGCGACGACCACCATCTCGCTCGCAGCCTCAGTGGTGTTCCCGAAGGAGGCGCTGCCGACCAGCTCCGGCTACCTGCCCATCGACCCGAAAACCAACGCGTCCCTCTACTACGCCTTCTACGAGGCCACGGACCCCGTCACGCCGCCGCCCGCCACGCCGCTCCTCCTCTGGCTGCAGGGCGGCCCGGGCTGCTCGGGCCTCATGGGGAACCTCTTCGAGCTCGGCCCCTACCTCGTCAACGCCTCCCTCGGCCTCGCCCGCAACCCCTTCGCCTGGAACCGCCGCTTCGGGCTCCTCTTCATCGACAGCCCGCTCGGCACCGGCTTCAGCGCCGCGCCCTCCCCGGCCCTCATCCCCACCAACCAGTCCGTCGTCGCCGCCCACATCCACGCCGCGCTCCAGTCCTTCCTCGACGCCAGCCCGTCCTTCCGCGCGCGCCCGTTCTTCCTCTCCGGGGAGAGCTACGCCGGCAAGTACGTGCCCACGGCGGGTGCGCGGATTTTACAAGTGAACCCGACGCTGCCGGCGGGAAGGAGGATCAACCTCCGCGGCGTCGCCATCGGCAACGGGCTCACGCACCCGGTGGCGCAGGTGGCCACGCACGGTGACTCCGCTTACTTCACGGGCCTCATCAACGCGCGTCAGAAGGGAGCTGGAAGCGCTGCAGGCGGAGGCGGTGGCGTTGACCGAGGCTGCGCGGTGGCGGGACGCGTCGGACGCGCGGGGGAAGGTGCTCTCGTGGCTGCAGAACGCGAGCGGGCTCGCCACGCTCTACGACTACGCCAAGCAGCGGCCGTACGCGAAGGACGCAGTCGGGAAGTTCGTCAACAGGGCGGAGGTCAAGGCGGCGCTTGGCGCGCGCCAGGACGTGGTGTGGGAGGAGTGCAGCGACGAGGTCAGGGCGGCGATGCACGAGGACGTGATGAAGAGCGTGAAGCCGGAGGTGGAGGCGCTGCTCCGGCAGACGCGGGTGCTGCTGTACCAAGGGATCCGGGACCTCCGGGACGGCGTGGTGTCGCAGGAGGCGTGGATGAAGGAGCTCCGGTGGGGTGGGCTAAGCGCGTTCCAGGACGCCGAGCGCGCCGTGTGGCGGATTGCCAGAGAAGGAGCAAAGGATGAGCTCGCCGGGTACGTGCAGCGGTCGGGGGCGCTGACGCACGCGGTGGTGTACGGCGCCGGGCACCTTGTGCCGGCTGACAACGGGCGCGCGACGCAGGAGATGATCGAGGGCTGGGTGACGCAGACCGGGGTCTGATGCCCCGGATAGTGGATGTGCGTCGAGGCAGCGGCCTCAGGAATTACTAGGTATCACAGCTCGGCAATGCCGCGCCCGTTTTGATACATGTATTGCATGTTTTTAGATGGCATATATGATAAGGCTGTAAGTAACACTACGTCACGGTCTAAATATAGGGGCACTTTCAAACAAATGCCCCAAAAATCTTTTAGGGCATTTAAAAAAATGTCCAATATAATGGGGATTGGAAAGGTTATTAGGACATTTGTTTCAAGTGCCCCTAAAAGTTATAATTTGGGACAGTTTTAGAAATGCCCTAATAGGTTGTTGGGGCAGTTTTAGGAATGCCCTAATAGGTTTTTGGGATATTATTGCGAAATGCCCTAAAATAATGCCCCAAAAACATTTTAGGGCATTTCGCAATAATGTCCCAAAAACCTATTGGGGCATTTCCCAATAATGCCCCAAAAACTATTCCAGGCATGCAGAAAGTATACATGAAGGTTCAGAACATCAATACACGAATATCGAATCAGTTGTAACATCAATACACGAATCAGTTGTAACATCAATGTTCAGAACATCAATACACGCAGTTGTAACATCAATACACGAATCAGTTGTAACATGCAGAAAGTATACATGAAGGTTCATAACACTCTACAACATGCAGAAAGTATAGTGACAGTAGTTTCAGAACACTCTACGACAGTAGAACAAATCCTGGCAAAATGAGGACAGTAGAGTGGCAGCATCAATAGATTGGCATCAAATCCTGGGCAGTGGCTTCATCAACACCTGGGAGTGTCACCTGCCAAGTGGAATAAAAGTACATATAAACAAACAGGACATGATAAAAGTACATATGGCAAGTAGAGTAAGAACAACTACAGTTAGTACCATCTTGTGTGTTCATCACGTCAGTAATGCTTCTCTTTCTCTTCTTTTTGTTCTTGTCTGCTTCTTCTTGTGATTCTGAATCAAGGAGACATTTGTGCTTGTATAATTAAAGGACGGTCGTTTAAAATATAATCCCTCGTTTTTTATGCAATATCTCATCTTTCAGATACCAAAAAATAAAACAAACTAATAAATAGCACGATTAATTGTGTGGTTAACATCTTGGGTTTTCGGCTAATTAAGCATGTTGTATTTGGTGTTTTTTATAGCTGCATTCAACATTTGCATTACTTAGCACCATTATATGAGAAAAAATCGACTCGATTCTTCTCGAAATAGATGGTGCCCTTATATATATGCAAATTGTATTTTTTTTATTGTGGTATTGTATTTAGAAAAATAGATTACAGAATTTAGCTCCTGAAACAATTGCACATGCGTGTTGTACATGATCCAGAGTTCCAAACCATTAATTGACTCTCTTCAGTAGAGATTTCTTGCACCCGAGTTTCAGTGCTCTTGCTACTTTAATTTTTTTGAAAAATATATTTAAAATTTTCAAAAAAACAGAAAAAGATCACGCATGTTCTAGATGATGTATCCTATAAACAAGAAAAATAACAATACGAAATACTTTATATTTTGACCTACACAAAAATGACAAATGTACAAATCTTATTATAGTTGACAATGAAGAGTTTCAAATCTCAAAATTTTGTCATTTTTGTGTAGACTATAATATAGAGAATTTAGCATTGGGATTTTCCACGCTTGTCATATACTTAATTGAGAACATGCATGATTTTTTGCATATTTTTCTAAAACTTCTAAATAAATTTTTCGATTTTTTTTAAAGTAGCACGAGCACTGGAGCTCGGGTTTAAAAAACCACTTTCCGACTTTCAAATCCATGTGTGCCGTTTATGGGTAGGTCCTCCTCTTCAATCACCACCATTGTTGTTAGTTTGTTAGAGCATCTCCATCGGAGCGCCCAACTCCGCTCCCAATCGACGTTTTGGGCGTGCCGGCACCAAATCTCCCCCTCCCCCCAGCGGCGCGCTCAGTACCAAAAAAGTTGCCGGCACGTCCCAGTAGAACGTCCGACAACCCCGCTTCGCGCCCAGATTCTAGGGACGCAAGCGGGCGCGCCAGCAACCGCGGCAACGTGAGCCACGTCGGATATTGACGCGTGGGACCGTCGCGTCAGTGAGATACAGACGGTCGGCGCAATTAACTGCGACCGCTGAGCGGTTTCCTGACGCGTCGCACGCGTCACCTTGTCTTCCCGACGCGCGTCGCCGGAGTTACGACGCCTCGGGAACCGGCGCCGGAGCAATGGAGCGCGTTCCCGCGCTTCGCCTCCCCTGTCGTCCTTATAAAACGTGCACGACGCGGCCCAGCGGCGCACTCGTCCTCTTCTATCCTCTCCCCTTTCTCCACAGTCAATCGGCGGCGGCGACGAGCAATGGCGCACAACGACCAGGCGGGAGGCAGCGGGGGCGGCGCGGTCAAGACCTGCCTCCGGAAGGAGGAGGCGGCCTTCTTCTACCGCCACCGCATCCCCGTGCCGCCGGGGATGCGTGTCCCTAGCGGCGGCGGCTGGACCGTCTCGGCGATGGGGTACGTCGTCCCCCGTTGCCGGAGGGGGACCGTCTCCGCGAGCTCATCCGGCTGCACCGCCGGCAGCTGAAGCCGGAGCAGCTCGCGGACCTGGAGTACGCCGCGGACAGCCTCAACTGGGCGGCGATGTTCGCGGCGCAGCGACAGAACGACGTCGACGACCACGGCGGCGGGGTGCGGCCGCCAAAGAACAACGCCAAGGAGCGCCGCAAATGGTGGGGGGGGGGGCACAGCTTCCACCAGGTGATGCGCGAATTCGGTTACGTCGCGCCGCAAAAAGCCTCCCACGATCTGTGGGAGATGCCGGCGGCGAACTCATCCGGCTCCTCCTCCAATGCGCGGTCGGCAGCGCCGCGTTTCGGCAAGGTGAAGTTCGAACCGACGCCGATAAGGGCCGAGCCGCGCTTCGTGAAGGTGAAGTCCGAGCCGACGCCGCGCAGGGGCGGCGTCACCATCCGTGACTTCGGGCCGCCGCCGCCCCCGAAGGTGAAGATCGAGCCAGGGACGTCCTCGTCCCGCGGCAAGAAGCGCGCCGCGCCACCACCGCCGAGGACGCTGACGGATGAGGAGGCAGAGGCGCAGTTCCAGAGGGACCTCGCCCTCGCGGAGAAGCTGTCCTTCGACACTATCCAGCCGGCGTCGCGGGAGTACGCCGAGCACTGGTCGTGCATCGAGAACAACATCATCGACCTCGACGCAGACGTCGATATTGCCGCCGCGCCAGCGCCACCGGAGGTGAAGGAGGAGGTAGAGGAGCCGGCTGAAGCGCCACCGCAGCAGGACGCCCGTGAGTGGAACAACGACGTTTGGGACCGCTACTACTGGACCGGCGCATAGACTACGTTTAGTTTAAATTTCGTCACATTTTATAAAAAGTATCGAATTTCAATGAAATGCGTTAAGTTTAAATGAATTCGAGTCTCAATTTTTTTTTCAAAATCCTATTGGGAGCGACCGGTGGGGCGCGACGCTCCCAAAACGCGGCAACGGTTGCCGGCGCGCCCAACAGCGCCTGTCCGGCACCGTTGCCGGACGCTGTTTTGGACGCGCTGGTGGAGATGGTCTTACTCTGGTTTCTTTTTTCTCTGTTTCTGCTGTGCGGGGTCTGAAAAACTGCAGTTACTCTGTTTCTTCGCTGAGGGAACCAGTTACTCTGCTTCTTTTTCCTCTGCTGCTTCTCGAATACTATATGACCTCCAATTGGCGTTACTATGCAGCGATAACATACCAGAAGTAGAACAGACTATTTATTAGTACTCATTGTTGGATCATTGGTTATCTACCTACCTACTCATGAGGAAAGCGTGTCGGAACAGCCCAAACAGGACTTCGTCGTCGCTGGCCGCCGGACAAGTTACCTACCTAGCGTGTTCTGGAATCGGCTGGCGTTATATGTAACTAGAAGGAACTGGCGCGCTTTGCCGCGCCCGATAAATCACTAACATGTTTCAACACCATATTTCACCATTTTGCCGGGACCATGTAGCTTCAAGTGAAGAGTTTAATTGTTGAAAAAAATTCAGCAGGGTAGGAAACATTTAACTAAAAGATGATGCGGTGAATTCAACCATAAAATTTATTCCGATTCACAGATTAATGTGATGACTCTAAATGCTAGTGCAAAAGGTGTTTTACATAAGAAAAGCTATAATTCTAGCTCGCACGATCTAATTTAAGAATGAAGACCTCACGAGAAGAAGGTAAACAAATTAATGGCTTCATAGGAGATTACGTCCCTCCCAAGCGCACAAGTGCAGTACATACTTTAAGGAGAACACTACAAGCTCAAAGTTAGCACTTGCAAGAAAAAAAAGAAATAACATAAGCAAACTCTAGGAGTCAAATAAGACATAAATCTTTAAGAAATAAGAAATAATGTACAAACAGAAGTTTCAGTATCTATCCCCATTTATAGAAATATGTTCACTTGCCAACTCCATATTTTCAATAAAATTTACCCGTACGAGCACACTTGCTTTATTAGCAGCGAGTTACACCAGTATTCTTCAATACGTTCTCTGCTAGCAAAAGATAGGCAGGTAGCTTACAACACAACATAAATATGCTATGTATACTACTCCAATAAAGCATGTACCAGTTTGAATTTACTACCCACAGAATGTAAGAAGTATAAACTCTTCAGCACCGCTTCGTGGTTGTTGGTCATTTGTCCTAGATCCGTGCAAGACGCACGTCTATAAATATTCTGAAAATCCATTAAGTATACAAATTATGAATTGAATAAATAAAATACAAATAGATAAACTTGTATGACAATGTGGTTTCATACAGATATTCAGATAATTCTAAATTAAGTTCTTAACTCGTAGAGTTTAATGTGCTTATACATAGTACGATGTATATATTTGTAAGACATGTGTGATCTTTCCTTACTAATATTGGAAAACTGGTACACTAACTGATCGCTAAATAAAGGGTTCAAGAAGAGCAATCTCTGTCTGTGATTATAGCTGGCCAAACGGGCCGGCCCGAAGCACGGCATTTTTGGCCCGGCACGGCCCGACCTAAATGGGCCGCGGCACGGCACGAGCCCGTTAGTCTGCCCTACAGTCTGAAGGGAATTGCAACAATTAAATTGAAGGTTAAAAAGATGAAAACACAAAGTTTTGAAACGGAGAAGATTGACTGGAAGGTCATGTACCTGTATCTTGAAAAGAATCTTGTTTGTGGCACTCCAGAACACCAAAAAAATCTTTTGCATGCCTCATTTGTACTTTTAGCTATGAGAGAAGATTATGAAACAATCATTATTCAGTATATATGCAGTATATATGCAGCCTAGTCAACACGAAAGCAGTGCATAGAACTAAAACCGGGTTTGTACAAATGAAATTTAGGAAAGCACGCTACTCTACCATGCGCTACAACATTGATTAAATAGGGGGAGGCTGGGCTTGTACAAACTTTATGAGAGAGAAAACAGATTAGACATGAATGTAAGAGAACTGAATAGTAATGCAGACAGAAGAAGCTGGCATTGGTATACTAAACAAAAAACATTATCACTGGACCTCATGATTATTTATCGAACATTATTATCACATATTATATAGAGAAGATAAGTTCTTGGTGCTCAAGTACATGAGTTGAGCAGAGTAAGGAAGCACCTTTTGGTTTACATCATTGCTGAACATCTTTGTGAAATATCCCAACAGAGTTTAGTATTTAATGGTAGCACCTTGTAAGCATTGTTCCAAACAGGTAAACATTGCCAAATTTAGATAATATAAAGTTAATTACCTCTAAAAAAGCCGTGAGTCTAGTTGCATGTATTGAATTTTGGAACTGAAGAGTCTTACTCTGTTCAACAGATGTAAAAAAAACTATCTTACAGGAATAAAACAGAATCGACTCTGATTGCTATTTCCATTTTTTACTTCCTAGTACCACTGCCTTCCTTCCATGTATGAACTATGTACATATAATCTGAAGAGTATATGGTACACCTCATTTATATGTCTCTGCAGTATGATTAAAACTTCTAGAAACTGGCTGCAAGGCACAATCCACAACGACAATAATAGAATAAAGTATGCTGATGCACAAACAACTGCTCTTAGTGTCTCCTATGACTCGTTTAACTAATTGGGTTTTATATAATAGACTATTCAATTTACTTAAGCCACGATAAGAATAATTTATTTTGCTGTTGTATCAATGGGTGGTAGTTTTATAAAGCAAACACTCTCACAGAATTTTATCAGCTGCAATATGATCAAGTGTATCAGCACCATGTGGGAGCTGTGCCTGTGTTACCACCAGCTTGATTCCACAGCACCGTGTCGCTCATTGATCGCAAATTTTCGCCAAAACAGATTCTGAACACTTCGCAATTACTGCATGATAGCAACAAGAGAGAGCAATATTCACACACAGGAATGTATATAATACAGGCAAATACCATTATAAGTGTTTACATTAGTGTAATTTTATTTTGCAAAACAATGAGAAAATTATGACTGTATGCATGTTCGAATTTGTTCAAAGATCGTGCTAGGTGTAAAACACGAACAAGCCTCTCCTCTTTGAACTGGACTTGGGGTAAAACACAAGCATCATCGTGTCAATTGTGCAAAAAAAAAATCAGATGATGCCAAAGAAGAAAACAGGTATACTGGACCAATTTTCACACACATCGATTGCTCCTATTCTGCTAAACTCCTAGTGTGTTCACATCTGAGTGGCGGAGTGGTCAGGAAATCAACCAAGATTGCTCGAATTACAGATCGAATCTCAGCAAGGTCGAGCTGCTCACCTCAAACCTGCAGATCGGCGTCTTGCCGGAAGGAGGAGGCCGCAGCGGCGAGTCAAAGGAAGGACGCGGCGACGCTGAAAGGACTAAGGAACCAACGAGAAAACAAACGAGAAAAGAGAAAAAACGTATCCAACAGCCGCCGAGAAATCCAAAGCAACGACGGGCAAGGACTCCAGGAGGACGGAACACAACAGAGCCAAATAACCGCCAAGGCAAAAAGGGTCACGGGAGCTAGCTGCTGCGGGTGCCTGAGAAGGGAAGGATGCAAGCAACTCGATTCGAGTTAGGCAGAGAGATGGCGTGGGACTACATACCTCGTCAATGGTCGTGGGATCGAGGAAGGCCACGGAGCCTTGAAGGCCCTGTCCAACGCCACCGCAGCGGGAGATGGAGAGATGAGAGGCCTCCTGCAGCTCCTGCACCACCTGCTCCTTCAGAGACTGCGCGTCGTCATCGCCGGCCATTGCCTCGCCGCGGGAGATGGAGATGGGAGGTGGAGGGTAATGGGCTGGTGGTGGTGTCCGCCGAGAACCGCAGCAACCCACCGAGCAGCGCACCGAAACCACCAGCCCCTCAGCCCAAAATCTCCTCCACAGGCGCGGCCATGGCCGAAATCAGCAGCGGGATCGATCCCCCTCTGCCCCGTCTCTCCGCTCCCGCCCTCCTCTCTGCCGTATCTCTCCCCCACCGGAGCGGCGGCAGCTGGATTCAGCGCCTCCATGGCCGAGGTCTGCGTCGGCGGCTGAGATGAAAACGTGTGAGGAGATAGGGAGAGAAAGGATAGGTCGGTTCGACCTGATGGTGTGTCGCTGTTTGATTGGAGTACCACGGGGAAAGCTCATCTCGCAGACGCAGACAGGCGGGGCCCAAACCTCTCTGCTCTGTCTCTCCCCAAACGGCGGACCGACCCAGAAAACAAATGGTACAGAGAACCCACCTACACGCACGCGCGTACAGACACTGACAATGAGACCCACACAACACCGGTCCATGGTCAGCGAAAGAGCGCACACAGCAACGAGGACCAAGGCAACAAACTGAGTCACTGAATTGTGGGACCAAAACGTGGATTAATCACAAACCAGTAATCCTAGGAAAATTGTATGTTGTACTGATTTATTCCGTCACAAAGAGACTCAGTATATTATAATACTCCGATCGTACTAGTTCAACTGTGGACCTACCCCTTTGGACGACAGCTGAAAACGAATTGACACTGTCAACCGACCAATTCCTCAGCCTGATCAATTCTCTCAATAATTGTGACTTGAACATCAACACAACTGGGATAGCTGCACTAGGCACTTGTATATCTGCAGGGTGCCTCTATATCTCTATTCTATTCTAATAATAAAGAGAGCAGCGAGCTTCTCTTCTGCTTCCTTCGTTTGGTACGTCGGACAATTTGCAGAAAACCCCCCGATAAACAGGGAAATCAACCCGCAGCCCACATGCCAAAGAAGCCTTCGTCGTTTCTTCTGCGGAAGGACCTACGTGTAATTTGAGGAAAGCCTAGGGATCAGTTCGCAAAAACTCCTTTTCTCTGCTCCGCGCGCGCCCGAGAACGTCGTGTCGCCGCTGTGGACCTCCCCGAGCTCATCTTAGACCACCACCGGCTCCGCCTTGTCGTCCTCTTCCTCCTCGACGAGTGTCGCGTGTCGGGATGGCCTGAATAGTGCGAATCGAGCTTCTTCTCCAAGTTCGGCCGCCGCGGGCCGAGCTCGAGCTCGTCGCCGTATGACCTCGCACGGCCTTCCCGACTATCTTTTCAGCTTCCTGGTGAGCTCGCGGTCCTCGTGGACCTTCTCTCCCTCTCTATCGTGTTCTGTACCACGCCCACCCCGTGCGCCGCCGCGGAGCTCCGCTCCGGCGGACGCTGCCGTCCCTCCGACAACCAAAAACGAGCGGCGCCGCCACCATAACGCTCGCTGTGACGTTCTCTAGCTGTTGCACTAAACGAATTCGATCAATTTGCTCGGAATCGATCGATCCTTCATCGACCGAGGCAACTGTGGTTCTCCTGTGTCACTGACACGCGGGACCCAGTGTCAGGTTTTTAACCATTTCGAAAATGAATTTTGGAAAATAATAAATCCCTCACAATGGGCCCCAGCTATTAAACAAATTCCAGAAAATAATAGATACTTGCAAATTCTATAACTTTTGATCTGGTTAGCAGAAAATTATGAACAATATACCAAAATGTTCAGAAAAATGTAATCTGTCTATTGGTATCAAAATTCATGCATGTTTAACAACTTTTAACCATGCTTATTTAGGACAACAAAATAACCAATTTACAGATAGGCAGATTTATTGGTTTGAACCACGTGGATTTTTCTCCCGTTACAATGCATGTCAGAATTTTATTCTTTTTAATAAATGTTTCCGGTAATTAACAAACCCCTGCCGTGTGGGCTCCTACTGTCAGATATTTAACAATTACAGAAGATGCTGGAATTTGTAAAATTCATATCTTCTAATCTGTATTCATAAAAATATGTCATTTTCTGACGATAATTGATTTCTCCCATTGCATCACACGGGGCCTTTTCCTATAATATAATAATAAAGAGAGCAGCGCTTCTCCTCTGCTTCCTTCGTTTCGTCCGTCGGGGCGTTTTGCAAAACAAAACCTGGCAAATAGGAAAATTACACCGCAGTCCACATGCCAAAGGAGCTTCCTTCGTATCGTGGTCCGAGGGACTTACTTGCAATTTCCGGAAAAGCCAGCCGCCTGTTGTAAAACCGCCTTTCCTCAGCTCTCTTGTGCGCGCGGCCGAGAACGTCGTCGCGCCGTTGCGTCGTGCCGCCACTGCACGCCCTCCCGGTTAAATCGAAGAGCACCCGCGGGACGGCCTCAGCCTCCTCTCCATCCTCGCCAAGAATCACGAGCCAGGAAGCTCGGAGACGCCCGCGCCGGGGTCATCTTCCCCGGGTCCGGCCGCCGCCACGCCCCGATTCCGATTCACCACCTCCCGACCTCGCCCTGCTTCAGCGAGCCCATATCCGCGCTCCTGGTGAGCCGCTAGCCCTCCTGGTTTCCTCCGTTCCTCCCCTCTTCCTCTGTGTTGCGCCGCACCGGCCACCGCCGTGCGCCGCCGCGCGGAAGTGTCGCCGGAGCAAGCCGCCACACTTTGGTTGCCCGCGACGCGCTGCATCAAAAGCGCTACGCCGCGCCACCCCTCTCGGCCTTAATCGACGCCGCCATGGTCGACATGACCACTGGTGGCCATTGCTGACGCCAGATGACGTCATCACGGGCTCCACCAGTCAGATTTTTATTCTTTTCGTAAGTATATTCGCAAATATTAAATTTTCTGACGTGTGGGCCCCGGCTGTCAGGATTTTAATATTTTTCCCCAAAAGTTATTTCTATATTCGTAAACAAAATTCAAATATTTTGAACCCGTAGCAATTCAAATATTTCGAACCCATGGCAACGCACGGGCGCCTTTCCTAGTATACACTAAAACACCTAAGATCAAGTCATCAAGCACCACAACTCTACGAGCTAGCTACTCTAATCCTAGGCAAAACACATCAACATATTACTACAGCAACACACTTAACAGCGACGAATCTCAGGTGATCCGTTATCATTCACCCAACACCGAAGTAAGCAAATATGGTGCACGCCGCGACATCCGACAGCTTCAGCAACGTGTTCGCCTCCTTCGACAAGGACACCGACGGCAAGATCTCGGCGAAGGAGCTGCAGCTGTGCATGAAGGCGGCGCTGGGCGAGGACGTGTCGACAGAGGACGCCGAGGCGCTCGTCGCTTCGGCAGATGATGGCTACGTGTTGGTGAACCCCAAGAGGAAGGTTATGATGTAGACAGCAGAAGTTTTCCCTTGAGAAATCTACCCAAGGTTATCAATCCAGTAGGACTTGACGATCTATCGGAAGGTTGTTGATGTTGACTCCCCCTGGCGCTAGGGAGCTTGCACCAACGTGGAATCTGCACAGACACAAACCAGAACTTTGCCCAACACGAAACAGAGAGGTTGTCAATCTCTCCGGTCTTGCAGAAACAAAGAGTTAAACGTATGGTGTGGAAAACAGCAGGAAAAACAGCAAGTAACAGGAAACAGATGATTGCAGCAGGTTGTGTAAACAGTATGAGGAAATTGGACCAGGGTCCACAGTTCACTAGTGGTGTCTCTCTCAGAACAGATAACTAGCATGTTGGGTAAACAAATTACAGCTGGGCAATTGACAAATAGAGAGGGCATAACAAAGCAATACATGCCAAGATGTCTACTATGAAATCTAGTTGGGCATTACAACAAAGTACATAGACCGTTATTCCAACCGCATCTATGCCTAAATAATCCACCTTCAAGGCAGCATCCGCATCCTGTTCAGTATTAAGTTGCTAACAACAGATTATTGCATGAAGTAAAGTGTGTAATGTAATCAATACAAGTGCCCTTGGACACTGCACCAATGTTTTATCCCTAGTAGCAACAGCACATCTACCATCTTAGACCTTTCTGTCACTGATCCAGATATCTAGAGACTGAACCCACTATCGAGCATAAATACCCCCTCTTGGAGTCACAAGCATCTACTTGGCCAAAGCATCTACTAGCAACGGAGAGCATGCAAGATCAAGAGCACATAGATAAACAACTTGAATAAACATGGTATCAATATTCATCGGATCCCAGCAAACACAACATCTAGCATTACAATAAGATGATCTTGATCATGTTAGGCAGCTCACAAGATCTAAACATGGAGGCACAAGGTAGAGAGACAACCATCTAGCTACTGCTATGGACCCGTAGTCCAGGGGTGGACTACTCACGCATCACTCCGGAGGCAGGCATGGTGATGTAGAGCCCTCCGGTGATGATCTCCCCTCCGGCAGGGTGCCGGGAAGAGCTTCAGAACTCCTCCGATCTGAGATTGACGATGACGGCCGCGACGGAACTTTTCGTGGAATATGATCGACCGTAATAGGGTTTTCGCGTCGCGGAGAATATATAGGCGAAGAGGCGGCGTCGGTGGCCGAGGGGGGCCACCACGCCATAGGGGGGCGCGGGCCCACCCTGGGCCGCGCCCTAGTGTGGCGTGGCCCCCTGGTGGGTCTGCTCCGACTCCCCTTTGGACTCCGTGATCTCCTCGTGATATTATTGACGATGTCTTTTGTTTCGTCCAATTCCGAGAATATTTCCTTAATAGATTTTCTGAAACCAAAAACAGCAGAAAACAGGGAACTGGCACTGTGGCATCTTGTTAATAGGTTAGTCCCAGAAAATGCATAAAAATGATATAAAGTGTAACCAAAACATGTAGCAATTGATATAATATCAGCATGGAACATCAAAAATTATAGATACGTTTGAGACGTATCAAGCATCCCCAAGCTTAGTTCCTGCTCGTCCTCGAGTAGGTAAACGATAAAAACAGATAATTTTTGAAGTGACATGCTACCAACACAATCTTTGATCAAATAACAATGTAATGCACATGATCTGAATGAAGTGATCCAAGCCAATGGTCTATAGTTTGCAAGCAAGTAAATAAAGAGTAAACATAAGTGATCACACAAGTGCAAACTTTCATGAATAATACTATAAAACATTTAGAGATATAATAGTCTAACATAATAGTTAGTTCACAGCAGCAATAATTCTCAACATGAAAGTGTTTGTATCAACACAAAGGAAGATAATAGCTTCAGCTTTTGCTTCAACTTTCAACATGTATATCATATAGATAATGTCAATGCAAAGAATATGATCAACCAAACACAAAGTTATGTAAAAACTGTTATACTGGAGTTGACAATGATGTTTGCTTAAGTAGACAGAAAGAAGTGGGAAAACTGACTCAACATAAAAGTAAAAGAATGGCCCTTCGCAGAGGGAAGCAGGGATTAACATCATGTGCTAGAGCTGTAGTTCCCGAAGGCATATAGAGAGCATAAAATATTGTTTTGTAAGGTAATGGTGTATACAGGTGTCAACAAATCAAATAGCAGGTACTTGTCATCTTCCATGGCTAACTAACTTTTAGAGCGGTTCCGAGAGTTTTTAGGACTGCACTTGTAACAAGCACTTATTGGTGACACTCCTCCCAACCATTTACTTTCCACAAACCATGGCTAACCGAATCCTCGGGTGCCCACCAACATTCACCATGGAGGAGTGTCTATTTATTTATTTATAGGGTGGACTAACCAGCTCTTTAATGCAAAATAAAAGGTGGAGAAGCAGATGAAGCTGCCAATCCTTGTAAATTAATTAGCATGGAAGATGACAAATCTCACTACTACGTCCTTATGAGCTTTTCAAGTAGTGACACAAAAAGGAAATGTAACAGTTTTGAGTAGTTAGTAGATAGCACATGAAGAAATTTACTTGGAATGGTGAAAACACCACATAATAGGTAGGTATGGTGGACACAGGTGGCATGGATTTGGCTCAAGGTTTTGGATGTACAAGAAGCATTCCCTCTTAGTACAGAGTTTAGGCTAGCAAGGTTATTATAAGCAAACATCATTATCAACTGGAATAGCAAGAGTGTACATAAAACACAAGGTTTGACGAACCATAGACTCCCACTGTCTTCCTTGTTAACACATAGCCTTCATCCAAAAATTATCTAGACTACTATGGACTTCCAATTATGCAACAGATTATTATAGCAGAAAATCCTTATAGTAGTTCTTCATTAATAGCCATTACTTACATGATGCACAAGCTTAAACATTAATTACTTGACAGCTCAAAACAATTGGCAAGCATCAAATTACTCAAGACAACGATCTAAAAAGATTCATGTAAGCATTTTATACCACTACCACATGCATAGCATTTTTCTGGTCCAACCAAACACCAATCAACTTATTTGACAACTCTCCAAACAGATATAAGTGAAGCAAGAGAGTACTTTCTTCAAAAGAAACTGAAGCTCTAACAAGAGATACATGAAAAACTGAGAGCTAAAGCAATACAGCAACTAGACAGGAATACTCAACAAGTATAAGTGAAGCACAAGAGTATTCTAATGAAAAAGTGGAGCGTGTCTCTCTCCCAAACATGAATACTAGGATCCAACAAGTATAGCACAGCAAACAAAACAAAACAAACTGAAAACAAAAACACACTGACGCTCCAAGGAAGAGTACACTAGTATGAAGCAATAAAAATATAGCACCATTAGAGATGACCTGATAATTTGTAGATGAAGAAGGGGATGCCTTGGGCATCCCCAAGCTTAGATGCTTGAGTCTTCTTGAAATATGCTGGGGAGGTAAGCCTCCCCAAGCTTAAGCTCTTCACTCTTCTTGATCATGTAATATCATTCTCCTCTATCAACACTTGAAAACTTCCTTCACACCAAAACTTAACAGCTTTTCTCATTAGCAGGTTAGTGCACTAAAAGATAATACTTCAAAGTTCTAGCAAAGACAAAACTCACAAGCCAACTATTTTAAACATTAGCCACTGTTACTAGGCTCAAGTGGGCACTTTTACACGAAAAGAAACCACTTAAAAACTTGTAAAAGAGAGAATGCAAAATAAAAGACAGAATCTGTCAAACCAGAACAGTCTGTAATGACGAATTTTTTCGAGGCACTTACGATGCTCAGATGAAGAACTTTTGAAATAATGAAAGTTGCGTAACATCATCAGGAACATGCACAAAAAGTTTCAGCATTTTTCGATTTTTTCTGATTTTCTACTGAATTAAACGGTGACGAACAGCAATCTGTCCCAATGCAGTCCCGAAAATAAAAACCAACTTTGCATTAGTAACTCTCCTTGGCACAACAAAACAGCAAATAAAAGATACAAAGGAGTTGCTACAGAGGTAAACAAGCATCCTTGACACATGGGTTATCTCCCACAAGTGCTTTTCTTTAATGCCTTTCAGCTAGGCTTTAGGATTTTAATGATGCTCGCATAAGAATAAGAGTTGAAAAACAAAGAGAGCATCAAGAGGCAAATATCAAAATCATCTGAGTCTAACCCACTTCCTATGCAGAGGAATATTGTAGTAAAACAAATCATTGAAGCATAAAGCAGCTAGCATAGGAAGATGCAACAAATCCAACTTTAAAACTTCCAACACAAAGAGAGGTATTTTAGTGACATGAAAACTTTTAAAACCATCTTTCCCTCTCTCATAATAATTTTCAATAGCATCATAAACAAACTCAACAACATAACTATCACATAAAGCATGCTTTTTATGATCTACAAACACATAACTTTTATCAAGCAAGATAGTGGGATCAAAAATTTCAAACCCACTTTTAGACATATTGAAACAAGTTGATTGATCACTCTCAATAGTAGAATTAATAATATTATCAAGCAACATAGGACCATCATCTAGAGCTTTATCATAAACATTTTCTAAGCAAACACTCTCATTACCATGCATTTCGAAATTAGGAATAAAAAGAGGATTATCATAAGACTTATCAAAATAGCATGGATTTTCATAAACAACATTGGGGGAAATATTTGGTACTTCTGTTATTTTTGCTTTCTCTTGAGTCAAGGAATGTTTGTCTACCTCAAATTTATCAAAAGAAGTTATTTCAATAGTATCATTACCAACTTCCCCAAGCTTAATATTTTCCATAGCATTAGCAACAACCATGTTCAAAGAGTGTATACCAATATCATTGGTACTATCATGCAAATAAAGTTCCATAGGTTTTTTAATTTTCTCTTCAAACACATCATGTCCTAGCTCAAGATAAATTTCATAAAGGTTTCTCAAGTTGTTTTCAGCCATAGGACAAGTTTCAAGCAAAGTACCCATGAATAGCAAGCAAAGAACTAGACATAATAACAAACCGAAATAAACTAGATGCAGGAATTTAATTTTTTTGGATTTTTGATTTTTAACAGCAAGCAAAACAAAACTAAAACAAACAAAAACAAAAACAAAGTAAAGAGATTGGAACTGAGAGACTCCCCTTTCCAATAGCCTCCAAGTCCCCGGCAACGGCGCCAGAAAACAGCTGGTGCCTGGTTGACGGGAGAGTATTTGAGGATGATGATGATGGTGATGATGAGTACTTCCCCGGCAACGGCGCCAGAAAACAGCTTGATGGCTACGTGTTGGTGAACCCCAAGAGGAAGGTTATGATGTAGACAGCAGAAGTTTTCCCTTGAGAAATCTACCCAAGGTTATCAATCCAGTAGGACTTGACGATCTATCGGAAGGTTGTTGATGTTGACTCCCCCTGGCGCTAGGGAGCTTGCACCAACGTGGAATCTGCACAGACACAAACCAGAACTTTGCCCAACACGAAACAGAGAGGTTGTCAATCTCTCCGGTCTTGCAGAAACAAAGAGTTAAACGTATGGTGTGGAAAACAGCAGGAAAAACAGCAAGTAACAGGAAACAGATGATTGCAGCAGGTTGTGTAAACAGTATGAGGAAATTGGACCAGGGTCCACAGTTCACTAGTGGTGTCTCTCTCAGAACAGATAACTAGCATGTTGGGTAAACAAATTACAGCTGGGCAATTGACAAATAGAGAGGGCATAACAATGCAATACATGCCAAGATGTCTACTATGAAATCTAGTTGGGCATTACAACAAAGTACATAGACCGTTATTCCAACCGCATCTATGCCTAAATAATCCACCTTCAAGGCAGCATCCGCATCCTGTTCAGTATTAAGTTGCTAACAACAGATTATTGCATGAAGTAAAGTGTGTAATGTAATCAATACAAGTGCCCTTGGACACTGCACCAATGTTTTATCCCTAGTAGCAACAGCACATCTACCATCTTAGACCTTTCTGTCACTGATCCAGATATCTAGAGACTGAACCCACTATCGAGCATAAATACCCCCTCTTGGAGTCACAAGCATCTACTTGGCCAAAGCATCTACTAGCAACGGAGAGCATGCAAGATCAAGAGCACATAGATAAACAACTTGAATAAACATGGTATCAATATTCATCGGATCCCAGCAAACACAACATCTAGCATTACAATAAGATGATCTTGATCATGTTAGGCAGCTCACAAGATCTAAACATGGAGGCACAAGGTAGAGAGACAACCATCTAGCTACTGCTATGGACCCGTAGTCCAGGGGTGGACTACTCACGCATCACTCCGGAGGCAGGCATGGTGATGTAGAGCCCTCCGGTGATGATCTCCCCTCCGGCAGGGTGCCGGGAAGAGCTTCAGAACTCCTCCGATCTGAGATTGACGATGACGGCCGCGACGGAACTTTTCGTGGAATATGATCGACCGTAATAGGGTTTTCGCGTCGCGGAGAATATATAGGCGAAGAGGCGGCGTCGGTGGCCGAGGGGGGCCACCACGCCATAGGGGGGCGCGGGCCCACCCTGGGCCGCGCCCTAGTGTGGCGTGGCCCCCTGGTGGGTCTGCTCCGACTCCCCTTTGGACTCCGTGATCTCCTCGTGATATTATTGACGATGTCTTTTGTTTCGTCCAATTCCGAGAATATTTCCTTAATAGATTTTCTGAAACCAAAAACAGCAGAAAACAGGGAACTGGCACTGTGGCATCTTGTTAATAGGTTAGTCCCAGAAAATGCATAAAAATGATATAAAGTGTAACCAAAACATGTAGCAATTGATATAATATCAGCATGGAACATCAAAAATTATAGATACGTTTGAGACGTATCAGCAGACGCCAATGGCGACCGGCTTCTGGATGAGGAAGAGTTCCTCAAGCTGGTGAACACCGAGACGGAGGAGCGGTGCAGTGAGCTGAGGGAGGGGTTCTAGATGTACGAAGTGAAGGGAGAAGGGTGCGTCACCCCGGCGAGCCTGATGATGATGTTCAGCAGGATGGGCTCGCATCAGGGCATCGACGATTGCAAGGCCATGATCCAAAGGTTTGATTTGAATGGAGATGGAGTGGTTTGCTTTGATGAGTTCAAACTCATGATGGAGGCCTAGCAGATAATTAAATTACCATCTTCTTATTAGAAGAGGGTTTTGAAAATGCTAGAAATCTTAAATTCTTGTTGTGCTTGTTTGAATAAATGTCTGGTCTGAAAATCAATTTCCTCAAAAGTGAGGTTTTCTGTTTCGGAAACTGCAAAAAACAAAGCGAGGTGTACGAGGAGATTTTCACTTGCAAGTCTGGGGTTTTACCTATGGTTTTATCTCGGGCTTCCTGTTGATAAGAACCGCCTTCTTAACAAACATTGGGAGCCTGTGGAAACAAAAATGGGGAAGAAAACAGGGTGTTATCTTGGTAGGTGGTTGGATATAGGCTCTCGAACCATCCTTCTAAATTCTTGCATAACTTCTATTATCTTCTACATGCTTTTTTTATAGAGTTCATGTGGGAGTGAGGAAAACCTGTGATGGTTACAGGAGTAGTCTTTTGTGGCAAGAGGAACAGGGGATTAGGAAATACCACCTGATGAATTGGGAGACAGTGTACTCTCCTAAGGATTTAGGTGGTTTGGGGGTTCTCAATCTGGATATTATGAATATTAGCCTTTTGTGTAAATGACTTTGAAAATTGGAGAACGAAAATGGGGCATGGCAGGATATTCTGAAGAAAAAATATCTTCAAAAAGAAACCCTGTCACAAACCTCAGATAAAGATGGGGTATCTCAATTCTGGTCTGGGTTAATGAAAGTAAAAGATATCTTTTACTCTTTTTGTGACAGAACAGTGGTATCGGGTAACAAAACTAGCTTTTGGAATGATAAATAGTATAATGGAAAAAGTATGGCGATGATGTTTCCTAGATTACACAACCTCACCTTTAGCAAGGATGTTAGAGTTGATAAAGTTGTTGCATCTAAGGGTGGATGCCTTGTTTTTCGAAGATGTCTCTTGGGCGATTTGGCAACCCAGAAAGAAGAGATGTTCAACATTATTAATAATCTTGGGCTGGGTGAAGGTGATGATAGGGTGACCTGGAGGCTAGGGCAAAAGGGTTTTACTGTTAAGACTCTATACAATGCCCTACAAACCAAACCGCCTGCTAAAAAATTCAAACACCTTTGGCCGATGAAAATCTTGACTAAAATCAAAACTTTTCTTTGGTTGGTGATGTGGGGAAGAACTCTGACCAAAGATAACTTAAAGAAAAGGGGTTGGGAGGGGAGTGGTCAGTGCATGTTTTGCGCAATAGACAAAAGTATTGATCATCTTTTCTTTACCTGCCCTTTGGCAAGGTTTGTATGGGGTGTGTTTTGCTGTAGTTTGGATGTTCATGACCCTCCTAGTTCAGTTGTTGAACTAGGAGAGTGGATCCTTACTTTTCAAGATCCGAAGCGTGGTGCGATCAAAGTATGTCTCGCAGCTATCTTCTGGACAATCTGGAAGACAAGGAATCGAGCATGTTTTGATCAGATCATGCCCCGGGATCCTTGTGATGTTATTTTTCATATTTGTTATTGGATAGAACTTTGGAGTGAACTGTAGACGGAAAAGCTGCGAAGAATGTTGCGGCGCGGGTCTGAGAAGTTGAAGACCGTATCGATGGAGGTCTTCAATCGGGCAAAAGGGTGGTCGCCGATATGTTCAAGAATCTGCAGTGGATAGCCTTCGTCAGGAACGATTGCGTCTGGAGTCTTCGTTTGGTGTATGTGTGTTGTAATAAGGGTGTGATCTTTGTTGCGCGCCACGGACCTTGGCCGGTTGGCTTTGTTGTCGTTTCTTTCATATTTCGTGGTGTTGAACCTTGGATGATGTAGACCTTTAAGTTTCTTTATATGAGGCTGGGGGCTAGTCCCTTTTAATAAAAAAAACACATAATTAAATTGATTTGAATCTGATGCACCAATTGGTAGTTCAGTTTTTTTGTAAGAATCGGTAGCCGTTCTATTTTTATCTTCGTTAGTAATGACTTTTTTTGCTAATGATGTAAAAGGTAAACTAACAATAGTTTGTTCTGTTTTTATTTTCGGAGAGACATGATGTAAAAGGTAAAGTTTTTTTTTGAGGGAATGCCATCATGGCGTACTTTATTAATTGGAAACAATAGTTACATCGTTTGCGGTTACAGCTCTGATGCAAATTGAGGGGTCGCCATGCCACACACCATGGTCGACCTCGAATAACTTAGGAAGTTCATGAGCTGTCATATTGGCTTCCCTAGGACAATGATTAAAACTAACACGAGCAAAACTCGTGTTAGTTTACCTAGGAGAATGTAAGTTAAAGATAACGATTTAAAAGTTATGTGTTACAAATTTTGGTTTTAGGGTTTAGGGTAAAGGAGAATGTGCAGCGTCTCTTCTAGGGTGTGCGGTCGTAAATATTCTTTGGAGTAAGATTTTTTTTTTTTTGAAAAGTTGGAGTAAGATTCTTAACTGGGCTGGTCTACAACAAGTCGTGCCCCTCATGGATCAACTGCTCAGGATTTGGTGGCAACGCGGAGGAGCCCAGCTTAGCAAAGAAGGCAGAGCAAAACTAAACTCCATTATGATCATAACCTCATCACTAGTAGAAACAAGCCCATCTATCCCGGGTCCAGAGGGCCTTTGATCCCGGGTTTACAACCGGGATTAAATGGTCGGGACTAGAGGGGGGGTGGCTTTTATCCCGGGTGTCCACGACCCGGGATAGATGGGCCTCCACGTGGGCGCGGCTGGGCGCGCAGGGGCGGGGGAGCTTTGGTCCCGGTTCGTGACACGAACCGGGACCAAAGGGTTTGCATCTTTTGTATTTTATTTGCTTATTTTTTAGGGTTTTCGATTTTTTGTTTTCCATTTAATTATTTCCTATTAATTAAGATCACGTTGCGCATACAAAGTCACACACATATATAAAGTTGACACATCGATCGATGTCACGCGTGATGCATACATATAAGTCACACACATACGTTTTGATACATATATAATTAAGTCACACACCGACATCACGTTTCTCACGTCGAGATCACGTCAATTACATTGGAGGCAGAAAATAATTTCTAGGGTGAAAAAATTCTCCGGATTCTTCAGGACCTCCTTGTTCAAAAATCCTGCCAATTCCTCTTGAATTGCTATAAGGCGCTTCGTTGGTATGAGCTTGTCCTTCTCTCGTTCCATCTAGATCAATAAGAAAATGTGAAATCATCAGAAAATGTGAAAATGGAAATGAACACAAATATGGTAATGAAGTAATTGCCGAGAGTGTATACAGACCTCTGTTGTTCTGAGCTTTCTATCCCGCTGATGAACAAAAGATCGTATGTACTCGCAAACATAATATCCACATAAATTATTCCCTTGTGCCTGCCTCAGACACCACTTTACAAAGAATATAATTTAATCAAAATAACAATCAAGCATGATAATGGTGCTGAAACTAGAATTTAAAAGTTGCGCACATATATATATATAGTACTACTACTTACCTTGGTTTCATACCAAAACAGGTGCGGTTTCCAAGTCCCACGAACCTCGGTAATGAACTTTTCCCAAACCCTGGCCGGCAAAAGAAAAAATCAAAGGACTTGAACGAACGAAAGAGATCGATATATAGAGCGATAATGACTGAAGTTACCTCTGAAACATTGCTTGCAAGTTGATATAATCGTCCATATCTTTCCTTAACGAGTCCAGGACTTGAACGCATGCTTGTTCAGGTCTAATGTCTACCAGAATCCAATGGTTGCTTCACACATTTATATGTCCATGAGTTACACTAAACATCGAGTAAGCAAAGTAGAATGTGTAGAAGGTACGGTAACACTCACCTGAAGTTGTAAGGAAGAAGTATATCTTCACATGTATGGTGTTTCACTAGATATTGGAGCATGTAATGCTCGGTGTCCTCGGGATGGTTCCTTACGGTTACTTCATGAATCCAATATGGGTCCATGAACCCTAAACTATAGATTCCGTTGTCTCTGCATTCGACGATCTTCATTCTGCATATATAATAGCATACAAAAGAATAAAGTTAGATAATTGGCAACGAACGAGCTGAGATAGAGACTTAATTAAATTGCATAAAATAAATCACTTACAAACAATAGCAGCTGATGATGGCTTTGTCGAGGGAGTCTTGATTGAATAACTGAAATATTTCGTCAAACGGCACATACATCGCGTTATCCTCTAAATAATGGTCTTTCTTATATGAAACGTGAAAATACTCATGGTGCCTTTACGGCTCCCTCGTACCACTCATGCAAACGTCGCAATTGTGTCGGCAGAGATTTGACCATCTCAGGTCTGACCAAGGGCTTCCCGTAGGCATATGTCCATGCATACATATACTCTTTGGGGTTTTCTATGCGAATTGTGTCTTGCTGTATTTCCTTATCGGACACCACTTTGAACGCGGGGACCGACTGGTTTGCCTGTTCTCCGAGCTGGGCCACTTGTTTCCCGGATTTCTTATTAGCTTCCCTCTTTTGGCGAAATGCAGCCTCCTTCTCCTGCTGGGCCTTTTTAGCTGCCATCTGCTGCTGCTCCCTCTTTTGGCGACATGCCTCATTCTCCTGCAAATTCCGTTCTCTAATTAACTTTTCAATGGTACGATCATAGTCGTCTCGCAGAATAGGCGGCCGTGCCGGCCCAGTCGATAGATTTTTCAGAAATTGTGCCACTTTTCCCGGTGCTATTACCTCCTTTCGCATGTGCCGTTTCGGTGCCAATTGTTTTTTCACATCAGCTCGCACCGACTCCTCGAGTTCCTCTGGAGTCAAGTCGTAGGATCTCTTTGGAAGAGGCTTTCGCAACTCACGTTCCTCTCGAGTTTCTGGCAGGAAGTTTAAAGCGCACCTCTCTGTATATTTCGACGGGATCTTTAGTTTCCGCGAAACAGAGCGCACTCTCTCTTGAGGTGGTGGGGATGGACTCGGGCTAGGCTCCCGACAGTCGTCACGAGGTGGCGAGGATGCATCTTGAGGTGGGGGGATGGATCTTGAGGTGGTGGTGCAGGGGATGGATCATGACGTGGGGAGGGAGGATCTTGAGGTGGGGGGGATGGATCATGACGTGGGGAGGGTGGATCTTGAGGTGGGGGGTTGCTACTTGGAGGAGTCGGTGGCCTTGGCGGCGGCAAATTTGGAAACAAGATGTATTTCTTTGGCCACAGAATGATGGACTTCTTGGCATCTCCTAGTGTCCTCTCGCCGTCACCTCCAGGAATGTCAAGATTTAGATTAGCATATAACGGCACAATGTCATCCACCCCGACAATAGCATAGCCAGCTGGAATCCCGCCGAGATGGTACCTTGGTCCAGGTTCATTCAGTAAAGCATAGCCGACCGCCACCTTGAAGGACAAGTTGCCCATTGCCATATGTAGCTCGCATTCTGTCTTCTCCGTGATATCATCCACGGGGTATCGAGTCGGCGGCGCTTCAAGTTCAGAATGTTCCATCTGCGTGGAACCCACGCTGCTTTTTTGCTGATTAGATGGGCGGCTTCGACTTCTGGACTTTCTAGCTGCACACGAGATTCCCTTTGCTGACTTTGCTCCAGCTGATGCACCTTGCGTTCCAATGCCGATAACCGGTCGCTCTCCTCCTTTTTCTTTCTCTGACGGCTTCTATAAGTGTGAGCGTCTGCCGGAAAACCTTGTGCCCAAGTAACTCCGTATCCATAACCTCGTACTCGTCCAACTTTTTCAGGATTCCCGAGTGCGAGTGACAGCTCGTCTTTCTCTCTGTCGACCTTGTAGGTTCCATTTCGAACTTGCTCTATTGCTTTCTCAAGTTCTGTGGTTATAAACCTAATCTTTGCCTCCCATTTTCCCTGAGCAACAATCTTCCCTGTGTCAGGGTCCAACCCAGCGCCATGCGCGAACAACCAAAATTTGGACCTATCGGGCCAGCCCGCTGTCTGTGGAATCTTCCCCTCATCAAGCAGTTTTGCTTCAAATGCTTCCCACTTAGGCACGGCAGCCTTGTAGCCACCTGCCCCCAAAGTGTGGTGATATTCCTTCTTCGCAGCATTTAACTTGTTTCTTTCCGATCGGGCCACAGCGGCCTCCGATTCTCTTTGCTCTTTAAATAAGGGCCACTGGTCGTTTAGCTTCACTTGTGCTCCGGTGAATACTGGAGTGTATTCAGGATCTTTTTCCTTCTCTTCACAATAATCTTTCCATATAGTTTTCTTGTGGGTTCGGAACTGTTCGGCAGCCTTGCCAAGAGTCCACTCCTTGACTTTCTCCATCCACTTCTCGTTTTCTGTCACTTCTGGAGGCAGGGTGACCTTTGTCAAGAGCTTCTCCCAAAACAAATCTTTTGTTTGGTCGTCGACATAAGTCCAAGTCTTGCTCCCGTCCTTCCGCGGATGCCATTCTTGACATGTGATCGGTACCATGTCCCTAACTAAAACTCCGCATTGGTTTATAAATTTGCGGCGGCACTCTAAGGGTTGCATTGGTTGGCCAGTAGCATCAACTATGTCGATCACTACCCTTTGACCCTCCTTCATCGGCTTCGACGGGCCTCGAGGCTTCATGGCTTTCGACCCTTTCGACCCTTTCGACCCTTTCGACACTCTAGATGCAGATGATTTGCTTGTTCCAGAGGGCTAAAAGAAAAAAAAGATTCGTTAATAACCGCAGGATCAAATAATTAAGCTATGTCATCGATCAACAGAGGCTTAATTAATATATACCTCGCCTGAGTTTGTTACTACCACTTCCTTCTCTACACAAATTTCTGCTCCCTCACCGGAGTCATTGAGAAATTGGGAGCTGAATTCCTCTAAATTTGCCACAACGTCTTCTTCACCGACAGGCGCGGCTGCACGTCCTGCTATAATCATACACATTCGCTCTTCACGATCCTCGTCTCTAACGCCGAGGCCCGGAAAAAGTGGATCCAATGGCTCTCCACGCTCCTCGTCTATGCCGAAGTCGTCCGGACAATTTGGATCCATGGCTCAATTAATGTGCCTGCAATCAATTTTGTAACAAGAATATGAATATCCATATGTAAAATTAAATGACACTCAAATCCATGGCTCAATTACATCTAAAATTTGCAAAAGAAGAAAGCCTACAATTGATTTACAAGATGAACAAGATGGCAATTTTAACTATATAATTCATTTTGGTTATAGTTACAAAATGAGCAAAATTCATATCAATTTTAATCAATTTTACAAGATGGCAAATTTACAAGATGGCAAATTGATTTACAAGATGAACAAGATGGCAAATTTTACTATAACTTAGATCAATGATTTGGATCCAAAATTCATATCAATTTTAATCTCCACGTGAACTTAATTAGAACAAAATTAATCTAAGTTAATTGTACTATGCAAAATTAATACAATGTTATCATTAGCATAACCCAAAATTTTAACACTAACCTAACAATTGTACTATGCAAATATAAAAATTAGAAAATGTACCTAACAAAATGTGTGATCCAAACTTCTAGTACTATGCAAATATCAAAATGTACATTAATGTAAAACTTAATTAGAACTTAGAACATTAGTACAAAATTAGATAGCTAAAACTAAAATATTTCCATCCTAACAACAAATTTTTGCAAATTACCTAAATTTAAACTACCTAAATTAACCTAAATTTAAACTACCTAAATTTTTGCAACATATATATGTACACTATTTGCTAACCTAAAAAAGCTACAAACTAACAAACTAAAAAATTAAAATTTGTTCACCTCTTTGCTACGACCGGCCGGAGAGGTCGAGCTCTAGTCGTCGGAGCGGCGACCACGACGGGGCGGCGACCACGGCGGGCGACGACGCGCTGCCTGCGGGACACGGGGGCGGGATTCGGCGGCGACGCGGGGCGGGATTCGGGGCGGCGACCACGGAGACCACGGCGGGGCGGCGACCATGGCGGGCGACCACAGCGACCACGGCGACCACACGGCGGGCGACCGGAGACAACGGCGACCGCGCGCGCGGGGCGGCAGCAACACGCAGCGACCACGGCGACCTACGGCAACACGGCGGGGCGGCGACCACACGGCGGGCGACGACGGCGACCACGACGACCACGGCGGGCGACCGGAGACCACGGCGACCACGCGCGCGGGGCGGCAGCAACACGCGGCGGCGATGGGTGACGGCGATGGGCGATGGGCGCCGACGGCGGCGGTACGGGAGAGGAACGGGCAGGGCTTCGCCTCTGGAGATCGATCGAATTTTGGAGGAGATAGAAGTTTTGGTCGGTTCCAGCCACTTAACGCGCGGAAAAGATCTTTCATCCCGGTTCCAGCCACGAACCAGGATGAAAGACCCTTTCATCCCGGTTGGTAACACCAACCGGGACAAAGGTCTGTCTGGGCCGCGAAAAATTGCGCGCGAAGCCCAGCAGGCCTTTGGTCCCGGTTGGTGTTACCAACCGGGATGAATGGTGTTTTTCTTTTTTTTCTTGTTTCCTTTTCTTATTTCTATTTCTGTTTTCTTTTACTTTTACATCTATTAATTTAATTGCTTTTGTAGTTTTGTTTTTCTTTTACATGTTTTTGAATTGTTATTTTAATTTCTTTTTAAAATTTAACTTAAATGGTCCAATATATATGAAAGGCCTTTTTTTTTCTTGTTTCTATTTGTGTTTTCTTTTTCTTTTATATCTAATGATTTAATTGCTTTCGTGATAAATTTGATTTTTGACTGAGATAAGGTTTATCTTTCCTCCTTATATAAAGGCCAGGGGCCGGGATAAGGTGGGGTTGGTGGGGGCTGGGATAAGGTTTATCTTTCCTCCTTATATAAAGGCCAGGGGCCGGGAGACCTGAGAGCCTGCCCCTGCTCTCTCCCCTACTCCGCGCCGCCGCCGCCCTTGTCTGCGCCGCTCGACGCCCTCCTCCGCGCCCGTGGCCTCCGCCGGCGCCGCGCTATATCCTCCACACCACCGTGGACCTCCCCTCCGTCCCCATGCCAAGGTGCTGCCCTCTCCCTCCCCTACCTAGGTTGCACGCACCTTAGTTGTTTGATCAAATTCCCCACTCATTTTTTCAGATCTCGGCGGGAATCGATGACGACCACCCATTTGTTGGAACCGGGCAGTGTCCGGGACTGGGCTCCGCCGGGCTGGCACTGGGAGGTGTCTTCCGGGACGCGTAGTTTGGTGAGGAATCCGGGTGACGTCGTCGACCCGGATCTTGTTTGGTGGCCGTCGCGTGGGCCAGCCTCGGTGCAGAGGCCGCCGGCCCCCGAGGTGGAGGTGCGTCACCGTATCAGAGAGGAGGACGAGCACGTCCGTCGTTACCTGGTTAGGTTGGATACGCAAGCGGTGCATGACAATATGTGGTATACACTTCATAGGGATCCTCCTCATGTGAGTATTGCCCCAGTGATGGTTCCTTATCTTTGGGTGCAAGCCGCCGGCCGCTCAGCACCTCGCGGCTTAGGACCCGGCAAAAGTTAGTTATATTATTCGTGATGTATTATGGATTAAATAAAGATGTATGCGTGATACTTTTGAATATTTGATCAATGATGTTTTTGTAAAGTGAGGACAATAATGTTCCCTGCTTTGAATTATTCTGCAATCCCCTTTTATAAAGCGACGGTTACCGCTGGCGGACACGTGTGACTGACACGAGTCGTGACCGCGAAGCCCGCCTTTAGTCCCGGTTGGTGTTACCAGCCGGGACTAAAGAAGCACACGGATCGTGTGTTTCTTTCAAGCGCTTGTGAGCCGTTGGATCAGGGGTGTGTTTCTTTTGAGGGCTTGTGAGCTGTTGGATCAGCACTCCCCACCACCACCACCACTCCCACCTCATCCACAGGTACACTTTCTAATCGCCTATAAATAGCGGCGTCCCTGCAGCGAACGGCACACAACGAGCATCTACCTTCGCCACCGAATCCAATGGCTGGATTTAGCCTACCTGCTGGCATGTTCCTTGGCATTATTGTGTTCGTCCTTGTTCACCGGCCAGCCATTGGAGCCACCTCCTGTAGGTCGGTGAACAATGACAACACAACGACGCTGTTGGAAACACAAGCCCTCAGGTAGGTTGAATCCAGCCACTGGATTAGGGTGACGCAATGATGAATTGCCGAGGAGGTGGGAGTGGTGGTGGTGGTGGAAGTGGTAGCCATGCCCCTCGGTCCGATCCAAGCAGCGGCAAGGCGCTCTGATGATCTGCGACATTCCCAACACTTTTTGGGACGGTCGTAGATCATCAGAGACGTCTTGCCGCTGTGGATCGAAGGTCGATTTGCTGCTCACGACGACTTTAATGCTTTAATACATTACTACACATCACATAAAGGTTTAACCATGGAGCATCTTCACATAGAAAACCTGAGCCCAACGTTGGGCTGTATGATGGTGCTCTGGCCAACAAGTATAGCTGTTCTTCAACAGTGTTGTCATTAAAGGCCTTTTTTTTCTTGTTTCTATTTGTGTTTTCTTTTTCTTTTATATCTATTGATTTAATTGCTTTCGTAGTTTTGTTTATCTTTCGGGGACGTCGCTTAAACGAAACACACGATCTCAAAGAGTAGGAACCATCACAGGGGTGTGTTACCAACCGGGACTGAAGAAGCATACGGATCGTTTCACTCACACAGTTACATTATTACACATCACTCACACTTTTCATAAAACGGACTGTAAGGAGGCTTCAATGGCCTCCTGCATCTGTGGCCCGCCGACCTCTTCTCCATGGTCGCTCCAGTTGAAGTCATCGTCGTCGTCATCCTCCTCATTACACAATCTTCTTCTACTTTCTACCCGTCACTTTCTTCTGATTGCGCCGTAGCCATGGACAAGCTTCTCCATTTAACGCGAGACTTGGGTCAATTTTCACTGCGAAGGGCCGGATTTCTTCAAAATTGTTGTAATCTTCTGACATGTCTGTCTTGTCCTCCACTCCCACGATAGTTCTTTTCCCTGAAAGAACTATGTGACGCTTTGGCTCATCATATGATGTCTTCGCTTGCTTATCTTTTCTTTTTTTTGGTCTGGAAGACATGTCCTTCACATAGAAAATCTGAGCCACGTCTTTGGCTAGTACGAATGGTTCGTTGTCATACCCAAAATTCTTGAGATCCACTGTAGTCATTCCGTACTGCGGGTCTACGTTTACCCCACCATCCAGGTTGTACCATTTGCACCGGAACAAAGGTACCTTGAAAGAAGGTCCGTAGTCAAGTTCCCATATCTGCTCTATGTACCCATAATATGTGTCCTTTGTCCCATTGTTGTTTGATGCATCAAAGCGGACACCACTGTTTTGGTTGGTGCTCTTTTTATCTTGGTCGGCCGTGTAAAATGTATTCCCATTTATCTCGTACCCTTGAAAAGCCAATATAGTCGAAGATGGTCCTCTGGCCAACAAGTTTAGCTGTTCTTCGACAGTGTTGTCATTAATGAGACGTGTGTGCAACCACCCGCAGAAAGTCTTCAAGTGTTCTTTTTCAATGCATTCTTCAGCCATTAATGAGCGTAAAGTATTCTTGTGTTCCTCGATATACGGAGCCACCAAGCTCGAATTATGTAGAACTGTGTAGTGTGCTCGATTGAAAGAATCCCAGTCAGAAAATATTTGTTTCTTTCCTAGTGTTCCTTTTCCACGCAATCTCCCCTCATGGCGCGATTGAGGAACACCGACCGGGTTAACGTCAGGAATAAAGTCAACACAAAACTCAATGACCTCCTCTGTTCCATAACCCTTGGAGATGCTTCCTTCAGGCCTAGCACGGTTATGAACGTATTTCTTTAAGACTCCCATGAACCTCTCGAAGGGGAACATGTTGTGTAGAAATACAGGACCGAGAACTTGAATCTCTTCGACTAGGTGAACTATGAGGTGCGTCATAATATTGAAGAAGGATGGTGGGAACACCAACTCGAAGCTGACAAGACACTGAACAACATCCTTCTGTAAAGTTCCTAGAGTCAATGGATTGATCACCTTCTGAGAAATTGCATTGAGGAATGAACATAGCTTCACAATGGGTAGTCGAACATTTTCCGGTAGAAGCCCCCTCAATGCAACCGGTAGTAATTGTGTCATAATCACATGGCAGTCATGAGACTTCAGGTTTTGGAACTTTTTCTCTGCCATGTTAATTATTCCCTTCACATTCGACGAGAAGCCAGACGGGACCTTGATACTGTTCAGGACTTCAAAAAAGATCTCCTTCTCTTCTCTGGTAAGAGCGTAGCTGGCAGGACCTTGATACTTCTCTGGATTAAGGTGGTCGTCTTTCGTCTTCTCGTGCATATGTTGATGGTTCAGTCGTGCATCCGGTGTATCTTTCGTCTTCCCATACACACCCAAGAAGCTTAGCAGGTTCACGCAAAGATTTTTCGTCACGTGCATCACGTCGATTGCAGAGCGAACCTCTAGGATTTTCCAATAGGGTAACTCCCAAAATATGGATTTCTTTTTCCACAAGGGTACGCGCTTGTTGGCGTCTTTCGGAACAGATAGACTGCCAGGACCCTTTCCAAAGATTACTTCTAAATCCTTGACCATCTCATATATAGCATCACCATCAGGGCAGGTAGGCTTCGTCCGGTTATCAACCTCACATTTGAAATGCTTGCCTTTCTTTCTTACGGGATGCTCAGGTGGAAGAAATCGACGATGACCTGGGTACACATTCTTGTTGCCTACATATATACTTTCAGTCTTATCTAGACAGTGCGTGCAAGCATTGTATCCCTTGTTTGACTGTCCTGAAATGTTACTAAGAGCAGGCCAATCATTGATGGTTACAAACAACAACGCTCGTAGGTCAAATGCCTCTTGTTTGTGCTCATCCCACACACGTACCCCTTCGTCACTCCACAACTCTAAAAGTTCTTCAATCAATGGCCTCAGGTACACATCAATGTCGTTGCCGGGTTGCTTCGGACCTTGGATGAGCACCGGCATCATAATAAACTTCCGCTTCATGCACAACCAAGGAGGAAGGTTATACATACATAGAGTCACAGGCCAGGTGCTATGACTGGAGCTTTGTTCCCCGAAAGGATTAAAGCCATCTGTACTTAGACCAAATCTTATGTTCCTAGCGTCATCTGCAAACGTCTTGAAGGTCCTGTCGATTTTTCGCCACTGCGACCCATCAGCGGGGTGTCTCAGCATCATGTCTTTCTTACGGTCTTCTTTGTGCCATCGTAACAACTTTGCATGCTCTTTGTTTTGGAACAAACGTTTCAACCGTGGTATTATAGGAGCATACCACATCACCTTGGCAGGAACCCTCTTCCTGGGGCACGGATCGCCGTCAACATCACCAGGGTCATCTCGCCTTATCTTGTACCGCAACGCACCGCATATCGGGCACGCATTCAAATGCTCGTACTTCTCACCGCGATAGAGGATGCAATCATTGATGCATGCATGTATCTTCTGCACCTCTAATCCTAGAGGGCACACAATCTTCTTTGCTTCGTACGTACTGGGGGGCAGTACGTTATCCCTTGGAAGCATCTTCTTTATTATTTTCAGCAAATTCTCAAATCCTCTGTCAGTTGTACCATTCTCTGCCTTCCATTGCAGCAATTCCAGCGTGGTACCAAGCTTCTTCTGGCCATCTTCGCAATTTTGGTACAACAATTTTTTGTGATCCTCTAACATGCTATCCAACTTCGACCTCTCGTTTTCACTTCCGCTGTTTATCCGTGCATCAAGAATGGCCCGGCCAAAATCATCATTGGGCTCATCATCATTGGGCTCTTCTTCAGCTTCGTCTTCCCCCATTGGAGTATCACCGTCTGCAGTGAACGTAGGATAGGTGTCATTATCCTCTTCTTCTTCATTTTCTTCCATCATAACCCCTCTTTCTCCGTGCTTGGTCCAACAATAATAACCATCCATGAAACCCTCCTCCAACAGGTGGACGTGAATGGTTCTTGACGTAGAGTAATCCCGCTTATTCTTGCAGACTCTACATGGACAAAGAATATAACCACTCGACGGCTTGTTATCATTAGCCACACGGAGAAAACTATGCATGCCATTGATAAAGTCGAGACCGCGTCGGTCACTGTACATCCATTGCCGGCTCATCTGCATTATATAAATATATCAAAAACCATTACACTACATCATAAATATATAGTACTGACCAAATTAATTAATACAAGTTCATCACATTAAAACCAAAGTAGAGTAGTGCCCAAATGTAATACATTGTTCTAATGAAACATACATTAATTGAACCTAACATACAACTATCTAAAGAATTTAAATCCAACAACAAATGCGATCAAAATCGCAACTAAGGTAACTATTGAACCAACAGCATAATGATACCAAGCCTCTCGACTAATGGCATATTTTCTAATCTTTTTAAGCTTCAAGCGCATTGCCTCCATCTTCATCTCGTGAGCAGCGACGACGACCCCGTAAGCATCATCGATGTCGGCAATCTTCAAGTCCAATACACTCTTCTCTTCTAGGTATTGGAGACAAAGATCTTCGCTTATCTTCAATTTTGCTTTCAAATCGTCGTTTTCCTTTTTAAAATACTCGACAATAGGGTCGACTGGAATTTCCGGTTCAACTACCTCCTAAATAAAAATATCTCTACGTCAAGTTGGTCGGGCATGAGTGTGATAAACACGAAACGAAACAAATAGTTATGAAAATATACCACATCCGAATCATAGATCGGACGAGGGCCGACGGGGACGGATATCAAAACCATGACACTATACATATAAAAAACATAAGAAATTAATTATACAAGAAATAAATATGCATTTAAATCATACAAGTATATATATGTTTTAAAAATAAAAGATAAAAAAGAGGCTCACCAAAGTGGTGCCGGTGACGGGACGACGCGGGCTATCGACGGCGGTGAGACGGGGACAACACTAAAATCCACAAATAATAAATTAATTTGAGCTCGCAAATGCACTTTCTAGCTTGGGCATTTCATCAAACACCTTGCTAGCATTACAAAATTGAAATGAGCTAAACTAGCAACGAAATGAGCTAAAGTTGCAACGCCGGAGGAAAGAACGATGTTGCTAACCTTTGAATAGATGGGGTGCCTTCAATCCTCTCAAATGGTGCAAAAAAATGGGGATTAATTTGAGTGGGAGAGAGGAAAATGGAGGAGAAATGGTGATGAACTCGAGCTAGCTCGGGGTGGAAGAAGATGATATAGCAGGGAGACCCTTTGATCCCGGTTTGTAACACGAACCGGGACCAAAGGTCCCCTGCCAGAGGGGCCCAGCGCTGCGACGCATGTGCGCGCATGTGAAGACCCTTTGATCCCGGTTCGTGTCACGAACCGGGACCAAAGGTCCCAACCGACCCGGGATCAATGCCCACGGGCGCCACGACGGCTCGACCCGGGATCAATGGTGCATCTATCCCGGGTTATAATTTGGCCGGGATAGATGGGCCAAACGGATGGCCCCTTTTCTACTAGTGCATGGTCTATATGGCGAGAGAGGAACGCCCGTGTTTTTAACAATGACCCCAAACCAATTAACGCTCTGATCAACCAGATCAAGGAGGAAGCAAAACAATGACCCCAAACCAATTAACGCTCCGATCCGTTCCGTTATGTACTGGTCGTTCTGTAAGACTGTTGCCATTTTCATGGCTTTTCTTTTCTCTCTCTCTAATATAATCCATGCAATGCTCTTGCTAGGGATGTAAACGGATCGGATCGGATCGGATAATGCTCTTTCGATATCCTTTCCCATATTATTTTGTCTGATTCAGAGCGGATCGAATAATGGCCGGATGTGGATTCAAATGCGGATAATATCGGACTACGGATACGGATTGGAAACGGAGCGGATTCGTACCGGAAACAAATAGAAAGTAGCAGATAAAGTCGTGCAAAGAATGCAAAGAAACACAATTTTACCGTGAAATACAACAAAAGAACTATCCAAACACGTAACACTACAAAGTGACCAAATGTATGTGGACATGATGCAGGTGCACGGTTACACTGGCATATAACGAATACTCCTATATGATTACTGAGTAATATACGGGTTAATTATATACAAAGAGATGCAAGCAGAAGATTAGGTCAGTGTGTCAAAGGATTAATTGCCTATTTATATTAGATCATTAGGCTAATTAATCAGATTATCCTAATAGAGTATATCGGATAATCCGCAAAAATGGCGGATAATCCGCATACGTCGGATAATAGCAATACAATATCATCTACCATATCCGTCGGATGTCCACTTAACAAATATTCTTATCCGCATATGTATCCGTATCCGACGGATTTCTATAATTACATACCACATCCTTAAAAACGGATGTGGATGCGGATTCGGAGCGGGAAGTATCCGTACCGTTTACATCCCTAGCTCTTGCATGGCTAAAAAAAAATGGTTTTTATCATGGATCTTTGGTGGTCGTGTGTGTTTCCGTGTCTTCATTTTGATGTGCTCTCATCATTTAATCAACAATAAGAAGAACTAATTTAATCAAGAAATGACGACCGCTAATGAGCGAGAGGGAAAAATGGGATCTCGGAGCAACCTACTTGCTTATTAGTCTTATATTCCAGAAACCTCTTGAAACTACTAGTTAAATTCAGCACGCTAAAACCTTCTACTAAGTTTTTGCATATGTTTAATGAATCTATTGACAAAGAATTGTATAAATACACTTTAATAGGGCAAAATTTACTACTTGGACTAATATAATAATGTTGGTTTCTTATACCAGAGTGAAATAAACTGCAACAGACGATATCCTTTAGCATCCCATGCTAAAAAAAATAACAAAAATAGTTTCACTTTAGCATAATACAATGTATTAATAATAACAGTAGATCAATATGAAACATATCTACCTTAATATGCACAAGAATGGTCACTTTACTATTTATGTTATTTATACCTAAAAATACTTAAAATTATAGCTATACTTATATATAACAAAACATGACATATAGTTAGCGACAAAGATAATGGTGACTACATAAAAAAGTTTAGTACAAATGGGCAAAGAGCGTCAATTTTAACTTATCTTGATTCACAACATTTAATGGTTTAGATTGAACCCAAACAGTTAAGCGATTCAGAACAAAGCAACCAGAACTAATCGTACAACTATATGTGTGTATGAAAATAATGTTAACATCGCTTACAACCCGTACGGATGTATGAACTTGAGTTGTGAATTTCCCACTTAATATTTGGGCTCACGATATATTTAACTTCGGAAAATAAGTAAATTACGAAGCCCAGCCCAACACCCGTCTACGAAACAATTATCTTCGATATGGTTTCAGTTGTAGTAATAGGTCTCTTCTTCCCTAGCTAGAGACTTAGGAATTATGAAATCCAAGAAGTGATTGAATAAGTTTGGAAACGTGATTCCTTCAAGTCTTTGTTAGGTTATAATATTTCCAATTTTCCCGACCAACGTGTAATTGTTTTTGCAATATTTTGCATATTAACGAGACTAGTTATGTTAGCGTTGTCCTACTATACATGAATATGTTACGGTGGTGGAGAAAATAAAGAGGGTAAGTTCATGAGGATCAATAAGTAGCCGATCATGCGAAATATTTTTTATCTTCGGCAAGACAGCCATAGAGCTCTTGATACTCTTGTTTGGTGTTACTCTGTGTGCTCATCATCAAGATGGATGTGAATACGAGCACAAATGTGACTAGTAGTTCTATGAGTTATAAAATCAATCATCCAATAATGTAAATTAAGGGCCTAAACATAGGCAAGAGTGTCCTTACCAATCAGGCCATTCAACTAAAGCAAATAATGACCAACTTAACTCTTGTAACTATTGGGTTGCGTGTACGGTAATTTAAAAATTCCCGCATAAGCTACGCAACAACCTCCAAGATCTACTATGAAGATACAAGTAACAACACATGCATATTGATCTAACTGTAAATTCGTTACCGACACCGTGAAGCGGAAGAGATGTCGATGACGACGTTGATGAAGCTTGTGGAAGAACTCCCTCGGCAAAGCCTAGCCAAGAGAATATCGTAGACTCCTCGCGTCTCGCTTTGATCCAACATAGTGAGATAGGGTCAACCGTTTCTCAACGGATCACCCCTCTGAGTTTCGCACACATACATCGGATCTAGTTCAGCAGGGCTTCGCTGTCCATGCTTGAAGCACTCACCGCTGGTGTATATGAAGGTGGAGATCTCAACACATGAGAAGGAGGGAGAGAGAGATTAGATATTAGATCTAGATCTAATTGGAGAGAGGAACCCTCTAATCTAACTAGAAGAGATCTAAATTGTGTGTCTCCAAAGGAGGAGGGGGTGGGGTTTATATAGGAGGCCAAGGGGTAGGGAGGCTTGGGCAAGTGGCAAGTCCTTGCCCTCCACCACCGGCCTGAGGGGAGACTTGGAGTTGGACTCTAACTCCCCTCCCCTATTCGGTTTGGGGGGAGGAGTCCTTGTCCAACAAGGCCCCCCCCCCCCCCCCCCCAAACCGCCTCTCCCTATGGGCCTAAGGCCTAACTAGCTAGGGTTTGGCCAAGGAGGGGAACTTCCCCCTTTGCATACTTGGCCCACCCGCCCACTTGGGGATGCAGCTGCCTAGTGGGCCCCACGGGCCCACTTGGCAGCCCCCTTTGGTGGCTCCAATTTATCTAATATTTTTCCAATAATTATTTATTAATTAAATTAATTAATATTTTGTCTAATTAATTCTTATTTAAATATTTCCTTTTATAGAATATTCCCTGAATTAATTACTTATCATATAAGACACTTTTACATGATCCGGGATACCCAGTGTCCGCAAACAAAATACTCCGGATAAATATTTCCCTCTTGTATAAACCCTCGGAATAAATCTGACTAGTGATAGAAACTATTTCTATTACTCCGAGACACCTAGTGTCTGCATAATCCAATCTCTCTTAGATATTATCTATCACGCAGAAAACATTCCGGTGATACTCTCTCGTTATCCAGACCAACCATATACACAACAAACTAGAACTGACTGAAGTGTGTTGCCCTATAGGTTCGATAACATGTAGCTATAATTGGATGAACTCATTCAATCACCAGCCAGGGTCAGGTCCTTGGACAACCTGAATAACAGCTACCATTATGTGAATAACACTCTGTTGAACCTGTTGATTATTAATATATCATTCCCATTACTCTCGATACAGAACTTACCCGAGATAAAGTATTCCTGATATTTCCATGAATCAATCCCTAAATCACTATATCTTTGTCGATCTCGTTAACCGGTAAGTTTCCTTTTCTCGTTCCTGTAATCTGATATCCCACATGATGTAACTTCATCATGCATTTGATGTCTACGCACGCTTCTATTCTTGTAGACAGTGTTGGGCCTCCAAGTGCAGAGGTTTGTAGAACAGCAGCAAGTTTCTCTTAAGTGGATCACCCAAGGTTTATCGAACTCAGCAAGGTAGAGGTCAAAGATATCCCTCTCAAGCAACTCTGCAATTAAGATACAAGAAGTCTCTTGTGTCCCCAACACACCTAATACACTTGTCAGATGTATAGGTGCACTAGTTCGGCGAAGAGATAGTGAAATGCAAATAATATGGATGATTATAAGTGGTAATTGCAATCTAAAATAAAGATGGCAGCAAGCAAACATGAGACAAAATGAGAGCAAACGGTGTTTCAATGCTTGGAAATAAGGCCTAGGGATCATACTTTGACTAGTGGACACTCTCAACAATAATAATATAATTAAATATATAGATATTTCCTCTTCACTATGCTACTCTGAGCTATTCCCTTGTTGGATAACGAACACCAATCCACTGCGTAGGGCTATAAAAGCACACCTTAAAGTTGCATTCCACATCTAGGGAACCCCAATGTCACTAAGAGCGCCCCAAAATAGTACTAGACAAACACCACAATTTCATAGAGACATCCAACACAAATAATAACTCATGATAAGTATTCATGTAATCTTTAGCCTAAGAGTCGCACACGGTACGCACACTGTCAACTTCGCACCATGGGACAAAGGTGACTCCGGAGTTTACATTAATAAAACCACTCAAGTAGCATAATTCATAAGATAACGAAGAGTAACATCCATGGATCCAACTAGATTACAAAGCTCATGATCACATAAAGATCACACCATGGGAGAGAGATATGAACCACATAGCTACCGGTAGAGCCCTCAGCCTCGGTGAAAACTACTCACACATGGTCATGGTGAGCACACTTGATGGAGAGGTTGATGAAGAGGTGCAGCCCAGAGTGGAGGCGGCGGCCCGCAGCAGCCACGGCGCGGCGGCGGCGAGCGGCGGCCCTCGGGGGCGGCGGCCCTTGGCCCCCCTTCTTCTTCCTTGGTGATGGTGCAGCAATGGAGGAGCTCCTCCCCCTCCTTGGCGGCTAACAAGAGGAGGAAAATTCGTGGCTTTTGGTGTCTTGCTTGGAAAATAGGGTTTCCGTTCATTATATAGAGGTGGAGATGCAATCTAGGCCATGGGATGGATGCCCCTTTGACCCAAGGCTCTTGGGCACCTCTAGAAGCTTCCTAGGAACCCCTCTCAGCCCTAATGAGGCTCCAATTCGTGACTTGGCCGAATCCATCAAATTTGGTAAGAGTTGGAGTCAATAAAGTCACAATCTTTCAAATTCTCGGATTTCCGTCATCCCATCTAGGGCTGCAGTAAATCGGGAATATCTCGGCCGTCCGGACTCAGAATTGGGTGAATTTTAAGTCTAGATCAATTCTCGGAAAATTATCTGCAACTTTCCTTTCGGGGAGACTTCCGTTTGACGTCGTCTTCAGGCCCAAACGTGACCATCTTCGAAAAACGTTTCCAGACAGATTTCAGGAAAGTCCCAATTCGACTCCAATGTGGTTTCCTATTGTATTTTTGATAATTCCTACACAACAAATAGGAAAACAAGAAGATTTTGCACTTTGGCAACGATTAGTAGGTTAATCCAATAAATGTCATAATATGATATAAAGTGTATATAAAACATGTGCCAATTGACATAAAACATGCATGGAACATAAAAAATTATAGATACGTTTGGGACGTATCAGCATTGTCTGCAGAACATATTGGATATCATACATACCGAGTGGGCCCTGGAAGTATCTCTCTTTTGACGGAGGAGTAATTTCCCATCTCGGAACATTAGGATATAAGCACACCTTCGGAATCACCCAGTGACTGTCGTTATGATAACCCAATTACGGCTGTGACGGTTGACAGTACCAAAGCAACTCTTCCAATATGCACAACCCTAATAATCTCATGGTCTAAGGATATGTCATATAATAACCTACTGCGATATTGCACTAAGGACAAAAGACGACACTTTGGAATCTTCTTAGCATATCAACGATTTGGGTCTACCCAACCATATTATTTCCACCAACAATATGCTACTCATTGATGCTGACATAAACAATGTCCCAGTCCAGGAAAACAAGGTCATCAAGCGATCAACGAATTAGTCTAAATGCAAGACTAGGGTATACTTTATTCTGTTCATGTCTCTACACGTGTGAGTGAGTTTTCCTCTGAATCACATATTCAGGAGCCACCGCAGTTATAGCATAGAAGCATGAATCATAATTATGAAACATATGTTAAATCCTATTGCCTTTTGGGCATACATCCAACAGTAACTCATAATATCAGCCTTCGTTTTATCTCTAAACAGTGAAAGTAGATTGGGTTATTCTTTTGAGAATGTGGTTGGCTTTATTACTTAACAATTTTAGAATTAAAATTTGAAATGATAATTTAAAATCCAAAGAGAGCAACCACTGATAGAAAAGACACACGAGTGTTTGGCGATGGCCTTTCGTGCACAAAGAAGATTCGAATTAAAATCTTATTATAGATGTGATCTCAACGAGAATTGTGTTGTAGCTACAACTTCTCTGAGATGTTTAGGACAACTTCAAAGTATTTAGAAGTGATATTCAAAAACCCTTATGCAATTTAGCTGCAAAGGCATAAAAACCGCAACATGCCGCATGGCTAAAGGTTATATGATGCTGCTCGAGCACCATCGCCAAGGCCCCAATGAAGTGTGTGAGCATTGTTGCTCCTGGTTTTAATCCTATTGGGCACCACACGTGATAGTCGGGCAACGAAAGTAAGATGAGTTTGTTTAAGGTTGGCAAGGAGGTGATCAGGCTAGACAGCTTCAACTTTGGCAAAACGGTCACTGAGCTCCTTATGGTCCCCTTTAGGGCTCCTTTGATTCATAGGATAGGGAAAGTGTAGGAATAGGAAACTCATAGAATTGGTATGGCATGTCTAGTTGAATCCTATGGAAAGACAAAGTTCATTTGATTGGTGAAGGAATTTTTCCAAGAGGTTGGAGCTCATGTTATTTTTCTATGGAGTTTGCACTACAATATTCCTATATGAATTTTTCCTATGGGATATCATCCTATGAATCAAACGGGTTCAACCGTAGGATTTCAACCCTACACCAATCATTTGGCAATCCTATGAATCAAAGGAGCCCTTAGTGTCCGCTTTGCGCACTGGTGATGAAGATGGTCGTGATGGGCCAAAACTAGAGTTTCAAAGACGTCGTGATCCCGGTCGCCACCTCTAGATGTGTCGCGGGCCTATCTCGTCCACACCAAGAAGCTCTAAACCAAATTGGAAGGAGAAAAACATGTAAAACGTCGTGGCCACACATATAGTACTTGAGTTTTTCGAAGTAAGTAGCAGTCAATAAGAATATACATGCATGTAGAACTTAGAGCAAGGACACATTTTGTTTATTTCGGTCATTTAACTAAGCTACAATATTGAAATAATATCTAGGCCACGTGGATTTACTCTCGGATGAGGAGTACATGCAGTAAAAATGTTTGAAGCCTTGAGAAAACCGAACTTTAAAAAAAAAAAGGTGTGCGCTTTTATGTGCACGCAAAGTTTGATGGAGAAAAGAAATATGACGTGCACTATGCAAAAAAAAGAGAAGTTATCAAAAAATGAAACAAAATTTTTCCTTGTTTATACGAAGATTTACATATGCACATCCACCATGACTGACCATGGACATAGACACATGTGTATTTTTTCTTGAGCGATCGAGGATCAAACACAGCCTGATGCGCGCAGCTTTGAATTACCGTAATAACCGCGAGCAATTTTTGTTTTTTGCTGCTAAACAATGACAAGACATATAACGAGCTTTAGGGCTTCTTTGGATCACATGAGTATAAAACAGAGGAACTAAAAAACAGAGAAATTGACAGGATTATAGGTGCAAAACAGAGGATTACAAAACATAGGAAAACTGCGGGAATAGTCATTTGGATGGAACCACGGGAAAAGTGCCTTGAGTTCAGAGTGAATGTTGTAATTCCTATATAGGGGTAGGAATGCAATCCATATGAATTTTATGAATTTTAGAGTTGTGATTCATTTGATCCAAAGAGGACCTTAGTTTTTTTTTTCGAAAAGAGGACCTTAGTTCGATGATACGGAGAATGCACAATCGGGTTGAGATTCGCTGACTTTTCAGGCAAAGTCAGCGGGAGCAAAGTCAGCGAATCTCAACCCTGCACAATCGGGCAGGGACCCCACGAGATGGGACGTGTCAAGCTACCAAAAAAAACGAAGAGGGGAAAACGAAAAAAAAGGCAGAGCACCCAACACGTCCCGACAGTGAGGGAGGGAGGTGGCGCGCCGCTTCGTCCCGCCTCCCGAATCGGCCTTTGGCTGCCGTGCGCGCCGCGCTCTCTCTCTATTCTTCAGCAATGACCTGAAGCTGACCTCTCCCGCCGCACTGCACGAACGACAGGTGAGATTCGTTCGATTCTGCGCGCCACACGCTCACATCAAGGCGGGGTCTACCTGTCATCGAGAGGCGCCGAGCGTGCTCGGTGGACGTAAGCGATGACTCCGCTGCTCTATCATTTCGAGGATACGGCTGCTATAACGTCGCGGGCCCCGTGGAAACAGTGACACAGTGGGTGGCGAAGTGGTGGACACGGGAGCCCACGCAATGGCAGCCGCCTGTGCTGTGGCGCCGCGGTGCGGCGATTTTGACACTGTTGACCCACAGCTCAAACTTTAACACAAAATGAACCTCGAACGAAACTATTTCACGGATCTGACCCTTTCGCATAGCGCCCCACGATCAGGCGCCACACTACACAGGGTAGCGCCTCGTGATCAGGCGCCACACATCTTGCCAGCGTGGCGAGCCGGGGCCACGGGGGCCCAGTCTGAGGGGGTAGCGCCTCGTGATCAGGCGCTATGGTGCGATCAGGTAGCGCCTGATCACAAGGCGCTACCCTTCTGTTACATGTAACCTGCCTTGTCTGCTCGCGCTCCTTCTTCGCACTGGCCTCGCGCGTGTTCGGAAAAGAAAAAAACCAATCGCATGCATGTCTGCAGGCCGGGAGGATCGGAGTGATCCATTAATTAATTATTGCGTGACCAAAGCTGACTCACCTCCCTATCTAGCTAGTACTCACATGCACCTAGTACTAGTTTATATACAGCCTCGATCTAGTGTACATACAGCCAGCCTCACATGCATGCACAGGATCGGAGTAGTACAGTGTACAAGGATCCATGCATGCATGCATGCATGCAACAACCTCGATCTAGTGTATATACAGCCAGCCTCACATGCACCTAGTACTAGTTTTTTTTTAAGGGAGTACGCGTACATCATCAGAAGGAATACAAACGCACACACGCGTACAAAGACATGAACAAGCTCACCGCCCGGCGAAGCCTGGAACCGCCGCGCCTGTGTGGTATATAAAATTTAAATTTGGTAACGTGCGCATTTAGAAATTGTATAGGTTTGAAAATTTCTGAAATTTAGAAAAGTTTGCGTTCTGAAATTGTTTAGATTTTGAAAATTGTTCAAGTTGGGGTGTTTTATAGATTTGATTTCTGTTTACTTTTGCGAAATGGCCAGAGTTGGAAGATATTTAAAAGTTTAAAATATCTAAAATTGAAATTTAATCGTACGCTATAAATAGTCAGTTTTTTTTCGTGTTTATCTCGATATATTTTTCATATTTTGTTGATGGATATAGGTTAAGTTGCTGATTTTGCAGCATTTAGTAGGTTTATGAAAATTGTATAAATACCCTAAAACAATATATATATAATGTGTTTTAAATTGTTCGGAACATGTTTTACTTTAAATTTTGTATGTTGATTCAATTATGTTTATTTGGGAAGTAAGTTTGGAATAGCTATTTTTCATTATTTATATTTGTGGTATTCGTATTTTGATATTTTAAAGCCGTTTTTCTAGCAAATTGTGATGTTCAAATGTATTGTAATTATGATTTTTATGAGTTTTTTGAAATATGTTATCGTATTTCCAAACATTTAGCAAATTGGAACGTGGGAATGATGATATATTTTATTTAAAAAAAAATTGAAGCTGTTTGGAATGTCAAGATTTGTGACATTTTTTTTGGACATTTTTTAATTTGTTTTAGTATTTTGTGAAATATAGTACTTTAGCAAATTGAATTGTCCAAATGAGTTTGCATTTAAAGAGTATCTCCAATTTCTGTAGCAAATTGGAATGTTTGGGTGTGTTGATTTTGTGTTGACAATTTCTTGAATTGCACACAAAAAGTTATGAATTTTACAGAATTTGGTATATTATGTAATTGAATTTCAATTGTAGATTTGAAAATTTCGAATTTTAGACAGTTAAATGGAGATAAAGTTTGTATTATACAAATGGATGATTTAGCTCCTGTGCATAAACATGTTTAAAATTGACGCGGTGCACGACGCGACCTTTAGGTTAATTTGCCTGGTGAAAATCATTGTTTAGTACCGTTAAAAAATTTATACACGAAAAAAAATTCGGATTGTGTCCATATGCATGCATGGATCCTTGTACACTGTACTACTAGCTAGCTAGGGAGGTGAGTCAGCTTTGGTCACGCAATAATTAATTAATGGATCACTCCGATCCTCCCGGCCTGCAGACATGCATGCGATTGGTTTTTTTCTTTTCCGAACGCGCGCGAGGCCAGTGCGAAGAAGGAGCGCGAGCAGACAAGGCAGGTTACATGTAACAGAAGGGTAGCGCCTTGTGATCAGGCGCTACCTGATCGCACCATAGCGCCTGATCACGAGGCGCTACCCCCTCAGACTGGGCCCCGTGGCCCCGGCTCGCCACGCTGGCAAGATGTGTGGCGCCTGATCACGAGGCGCTACCCTGTGTAGTGTGGCGCCTGATCGTGGGGCGCTATGCAAAAGGGTCAGATCCGTGAAATAGTTTCAGCCGAGGTTCATTTTGTATTAAAGTTTGAGCTGTGGGTCAACAGTGTCAAAATCGCCCCGCGGTGCCGCCTCCCTCCTTTCGGTGAAAAGATACACGGACCAGGTGGCTCTGTCTCCATCTTCTTCTCTGTGTACTCCATGGACCAGGCTCATCGTAGGCACTGGTCAAGATGGGATTTGGTTAACCAGGGACGAAGCTAGAAATTTTTGTCACTGGGTCATCTCTCTATAATAGTGGGGTCATCTCTATAAATAAATATTACTATGCACTAATTAGTGAAGGATCTGATGGTTTTCATTGGGGTCAGCTGACACCATTGCCCACAAGGCACCTCCGTCCCTGTGGTTAACCGTTTATGTTTTAGATTCTAACCTATTTAACCATTTGATATTAATGTGTAAAATGGGTTAACCATTAGGTTAATATTGTTAAAAATGGTTAACCATTGGTTATTAAGGTTCCTTCATCGCCGTCCCCTTCTGATACCAAAGAGAGGGAAGAGAAGGAACCAGAAGGGGACGGCGATGATGACAAGGTGGAGGAGGTGACGGACGCGCATGACTTCTCCAGTCGCAATCGTCCGCTTCACTCCCGCTACGACTGAGGGGGAATGTTAGACTACATGTACGGCTGAGATTAGAGATAGAATTAGGTTAATGACCTTCTTGTATTCCAAGTCTCCACCTACCCCATGTACTTCTATATATAGCCCCCGTGAGGGTCAAATCAATACACAACAAAGATTAGGGTTCCAATATTTTCCACATGGTATCAGAGCGGTTAGCCTCGCGGCGCCGATCCTAAACCCCCACCACTTCCGCATCGCGCGCCGCCCCAGGGGAAATCTCTCCTCGGGGGCGCGGCACCCGGTCACGATCAAAGATCGATCGGTTCATAGATTAGATTAGATTTTCGAAATTCCTATTCATAGATTAGATCTAGATAGACACAAATAGATCCCTAAATCTTTCCGATCCCCTTCCCGGCGGCAATCGGTGCAGATCGGCGGCACTCCGATCGACATCCAGCGGCTGAGCGCGTCGCTCTTGGCGCCTGCGGTCCTCGAATGCTGCACCGAGCTACGCGTGCGGCCAGACGGAGTACCAGGTGCTGGCCTTGCATCGCTCAGCTCCTCGGCGGCAGGACGCGCGGCATGCACGTACGCATGCTGCCGAGCTAGGAAGCACCGTGAAGGCACGGAGCCCAAGGAAGAAAGGAGAGGCATGCATATGCATGGTGCTGCCTGCCCTGATGGAAAAGAAACGGGCAATCAGCGACGGCCTACACACATGGTCACGAGCAGATCTTCATCGACTTTGGGGCATGCATCCGTTGTCTTCGCACCAGCACGCCATCAACGTCAACAACACCCGCCGTCGAACATTACGCATCTACGTCACCGAGCAGAGCCGGCACTGCACCGACATGAACAACTACGTCAAGCTGTACGACTACACCAAGATCTTCGTCGAGCTCTACACCGACAACACAAATCAACGCCAAGGTCTACATCACGCGAGTCGAGCCGCATGCCGCCAAAACAAAACCCCGCCGCCTGCCGCCGCCACTCACACGCGAGTTGCCGCCGCACGCCGCCAATGACAACCTAAAAACCCGCCGCCGCCGCAGAAACCCTGCCGCCGCCGCCTAAAGACCCGCCGGCGCTCTGCTAGGGCGATCATACAATCGCCTCGCCCGCCTGGTAACAACCCCGCCGCCGCCGCAGAAACCCTGCCGCCGCCGCGCTACGACACAAAACCTGCCGCCGCCGCAGATCCCTGCCGCTGCCGCCGCGCTACGACACAAAACCTGCCGCCGCCGTAGATCCCTGCCGCAGCCGCACAAAACCCAAAACCCTACGACACAAAACCACGCAAAAATTTTTGCGCCTTCGGCTCTATCGGCTACATCGACCGCGACAACATCAACCACGGCTACATCATGCTCGGCTACCTCGACATCAACATCATACACACGTCTACAGCAACTCAAGAGCTCCAGTCAACAGCATCCGCGTCATCGCTTGCGTCCATGACACTCCCGCTGTGACTGCGGGAGGAAAGAGAGGGAAGAGAAGGAACCAGAAGGGGACGGCGATGATGACAAGGTGGAGGAGGTGACGGACGCGCATGACTTCTCCAGTCGCAATCGTCCGCTTCACTCCCGCTACGACTGAGGGGGAATGTTAGACTACATGTACGGCTGAGATTAGAGATAGAATTAGGTTAATGACCTTCTTGTATTCCAAGTCTCCACCTACCCCATGTACTTCTATATATAGCCCCCGTGAGGGTCAAATCAATACACTACAAAGATTAGGGTTCCAATATTTTCCACACGAACCACTTTGCAACATTGACAAATACTAACAAAGCTTAACTTGCCAACTATAGGCAAATAAAAGGGCATGCGTCTGGTAACGGCAGTGAAGGCAAATATTATTGTTGCTTAATTAATATGTCCCACGGGCTGGGATATAAATAGTACAAGGAGGATTACAAATATGGTAAACATAACCGACTATACGTATCCTACTTGTATACGTCTAACACCCCCCCGCAGTCGGAGCGGGAGCAAGGCGGACGTTCAGGCTGGAGCAAAACTCGGTGAAGATTGTCGAAGGCAACCCTTTGGTGAAGATGTCAGCGTACTGGGACGACGTCGGTACGTGTAGAACGCGTACATCACCCAAAGCAACGCGCTCGCGAACAAAGTGAAGATCAATCTCCACATGCTTGGTACGTTGATGTTGTACTGGATTCGTCGATAAGTAGACAGCAGAGATGTTGTCACAGTAAACCACAGTGGCACGCTGAAGAGGTCGTTGGAGTTCACCCAAGAGTTGGCGTAACCAGCATGCCTCGGCGACGGCGTTTGCAACACCACGATATTCAGCCTCCGCACTAGATCGTGAGACTGTTTGTTGGCGCTTTGAGGACCAGGAGATCAAATTGTCGCCGAGGAATACCCCGTAACCAGAGGTAGACTTGCGTGTGTCAGGGCAACCAGCCCAGTCGGCATCAGTGTAGGCAGTAAGCGATGTTGTTGACGAGCGATGGAGTTGGAGACCATAGTCGATGGTGCCACGCAGGTACCGAATAATTCTCTTGACGGCGTTCAGATGGGGCTCCCTGGGATCATGCATATATAAGCAGACTTGCTGCACCGCGTATGCAACGTCTGGCCGAGTGAAAGACAAGTATTGGAGGCCGCCAACTAAGCTTCGGTAGGTGGATGGATCAGCAACGGGGGTGCCAGTAGCGCCAAGCTTGGACTGTGTGTCAACCGGAGTGGAGCAAGGATTACACGCACTCATACCGGCACGCTCGATGATGTCAAGAATGTATTGTCGTTGAGAGAGAAACATGCCGTCTTTGGAGCGAGCAACGGCAACACCAAGAAAGTAGTGAAGGGCGCCAAGATCCTTGAGAGAGAACTCATGCTCGAGAGCCGTGATGGTTTGCCGAAGAAGCTGCTCGGACGAGGCTGTGAGAACAATGTCATCGACATATACTAGCAGGTAGACAGTATCCTTGTTACGGCTGTAGATGAAAAGCGACGGGTCTGATCTGGAGCCGACGAAACCAAGGCGTAGAAGATGGCTGGTGAACCGGCTGAACCATGCCCGTGGAGCCTGTTTAAGTCCGTAGAGAGATTTTTTGAGGCGGCACACATGATCTGGCTTGGAGTTATCGACGAACCCTGACGGTTGTGCACAATAAACCGTCTCAGCGAGAGTTCCATTCAGAAAAGCATTGTTGATATCAAGTTGATGAACTTGCCAATCTTGAGCAAGAGCAATGGAGAGGACAGTCCGAACAGTTGCCGGTTTGACGACCGGGCTAAAAGTCTCACCATAATCAACACCAGCGCGCTGTGTGAAACCTCGAAGGACCCAACGTGCCTTATACCGGTCAAGAGAGCCATCCGGTTTGAGCTTATGCCGAAATATCCATTTGCCTGAAACAATGTTAGCACCGGGTGGACAGGGAACGAGGTCCCAAGTGTGATTATTTTGGAGCGCGGTAAACTCATCAACCATAGCAGAGTGCCAGTGAGGATCCTTGAGAGCAGTGCGGTAGCTTTTAGGAAGTGGACTGAGAGTATCCGCAAGAAGGTTGAGTCTATCAACGGGTTTAGACATACCACGTTTGCCGCGAGTATACATGGTGTGACTATTGTTAGTGAGAGGAGGACCGACCGGAGCCAGGGCAACAGGCGAAGGTGGAGGTGGAGATGGCGGAGGTGGAGGTGGAGATGGCGGAGGTGTAGGTGGTGCAGGGGAAGGAGCTAGTGGTGATGTGGAAAACGGTGGAAGCGGAAGTATGGGTGGTAAAGCATCGAGAAAGGAGAGATCAGTGGCGGTGGGTGGTGGTGTGGTGGTTTTGGAGAAAGGAAACGAGTTTTCGTCGAAAATGACATGGCGAGAGATTATGATTTTATGTGTAGTAAGGTCAAGACAACGATAACCACGATGATTTGATGAGTACCCTAGGAAAACGCATGCTGTCGTGCGAGGAGCTAGTTTGTGGACTGCTGTAGCGGAAAGATTAGGATAACAGAGGCATCCGAAAACACGGAGTTGGTCAATAGGGAGTGGAAGGCCTCGGAGAACCTCGTGTGGTGTGCGATACTGTAATGTTTTTGTAGGCTGAAGATTGAAGAGAAACGTGGCAGTATGAAGTGCTTCAACCCAATAATGTGGAGGCATACTAGCTTGGAAAAGAAGGGAACGCACTATATTGTTGGTAGAACGAATGGCACGCTCGGCTTTGCCGTTCTGAGGGGAAGTGTATGGGCAGGATAGACGAAGTGTGGCACCTAAATCTAGTAGGAAAAGGCGAGCGGCATTGTTATCGAATTCACGGCCATTATCACACTGGAGGGACTGAACCGTTGTATTGAATTGTGTAGAAACATAAGCAAAGAAATTCTTTAAGGTAGGAAAAGTATCAGATTTGACGCGTAAAGGAAAAGTCCAAAGGTAATGTGAAAAATCATCTAACACGACGAGGTAGTATTTGTAACCAGACACACTGGAGAGAGGAGAAGTCCACAAATCACAATGAATTAGCTGAAAGGGGCGAGTTGTTTGAGTAGACGAAATATCGAAAGGTAGGCGAACATGTTTTCCTAATTGACAAGCATGACATAAATGATCATCCGTATTATTCTTATTACAAGGAAAAGAAAAAGCACGTGCTAAGTGCGACAAAGCTTGACTACTAAGATGTCCTAATCGACGATGCCACAATGTTGAAGACGATGTGGTGGTGGAGAGTGCATGCACAGGGGAAGATGGCCGCCAGAAGGGGTAGAGATCTCCGGAACTATTGCATCTGGCGATCTCGGTCTTGGTTTGGAGGTCCTTCACAGAGAGACCAAACGGATCAAATTCAACAGAAACAGAATTATCAGTGGTGAATTGGCGGACAGAAAGAAGGTTTTTAATTAGGTTAGGTGTAACTAAGACATTGTTAAGCTGAAACGAATGATGAGGTGTGGGAAGAGTGGTACGGCCGACACAAGTGATAGGAAGGGTATGACCATTACCGACGATGACATGCGGATATGAAGATGGAGAAGGAAGGATGTGTGAAAGATTACCCTGATTGCCGGTCATGTGAGCTGAGGCGCCAGAATCCATGTACCACACGTCTGGGGATGGTGGCGTCAAGGTTGTAGTGTTGAAAGCCTGCATGAGAGCACCTTGGTCGAAGGCCGGGGGCGTAGCAGTGTATGTTGGTGCAGGCGGTGGAGCCATCGTGGATGGTCCGGGCACTCCAGTTGGCCACGTTAGAGGAGGCATAGAGGTCCCCGGTGGCCAGGGTAGGGCGAGGGAGCACCATGTGACCACGGCGGCGAGGGCGACAGCATGGCAGTATGCGCCTGAGGTATGCCAAGGAGCGGCGCGCGTGGTGGCGGACCAGGCCACATCTGAATTGACCCTGCCCAAGGATTCTGCATGGATGGCCAGGGAGCTTGTGAGCCTTTGCCTTGAGTGTTGATGGGGACGCCGCCGCGTTGCTGGGATGCTGTGGTGTGGAGGTAACGACATCGAGCGCCGAATCGGCAATGACCACGTTGAAAGTTGCGGCAGACGTCAGGACGACGCGGAGGCGTCATGTTGTCAACCGGACCACGCGGTGGTGGCGTGGGGGCTCCCCGAGCGACGAAGGCTGTCGGAGTAGAGGAAACCGACGATGGCTCAGACTGCTGCAGGGTGAGCTCCTCGAGTAGCAGGGACGAGCGGACGTCGAGGAAGGACGGCAACGGGCGCTGCTTGAGAGTCAGTGTGCGCATGTAGGCAAGTCGAGAACAGAGGCCGCGAAGGGTGTTCTGGACGAGCCTTTTGTCGGTGATGGGCGTGCCGAGGGCATTGAGCTCGTCCGCGAGAACCTTCTGTTTGCGGCAGTAGTCAGTCACGGTCATGGAGCCCTGTTGAAGACCATGGAATTCTTGCTCAAGGTAAGAAGAGCGCGTCTCGGCGTTGTCGTGGTAGATGTTGGAGATGCGTGTCCAAAGTTCATGGGCCGGGAGGGGCGCGGTGGTGTCGACAACCATGGCGAGAAGCTCAGGTGCGACGGTGTTGTTGAGCCATGAGCGAACGATGGCGTCGTTGCGGTTCCACTGCGAACTCGGAGCGGCAGGAAATTGGTCCTGTAGGAGATGATCCTCGAGGGCGTACTTCTCCACGGCGTCGGAGAACATGCCGCGCCATTGGAGGTAGTTGGAGGTGGAGAGCTCCAGGACGACGGGAACGACGGCGCGGATACCGGGAAGGGCGGCGGCGAGCGCCCAGAGCGCGGCTTTGGCGGTGGCCTCGGCCGCGAGATCGTCGGCGGTAGGCGGCGCCATGAGAGGAGAGGAACGAAACCCTAATCTGATACCATGAAGGCAAATATTATTGTTGCTTAATTAATATGTCCCACGGGCTGGGATATAAATAGTACAAGGAGGATTACAAATATGGTAAACATAACCGACTATACGTATCCTACTTGTATACGTCTAACAGGCAGGTTACAGACAATTGTTTTTTGCTATTCTTTCTTATTTTCTTTCCCGTTGACCAATCTTGGCCAAAACACTTCCCGTGGCTGGGAGCCATGGCCGCCGCTGTTGGAGGTCCGAGCTAGGCCTGCAGGAGTGCAGGGAGAGGCAGAACCCGCGACCGCCACGCCGGCGAGCTCCCTTGCTGGAGCCCGCGCCAGCGCACGCCGGCGAGCTCTCGAGCCTGCGCGCCCCGCCGCTAGCACGTGCGGGCAAGCTCCTGCTCTGGAGCCTGCGCGCCCCGCCTCTAGCACACGCCGGCGATGACCTGAGTACACCAGTACTGGCGGCGCATCCGCCGTGGAGAAGGTGCCCGGCTTCGCGTCCGTGTCTGTGGCTCAGGTCGTCGCGGCAACGGAGAGTCGGAGACCAAGGTCGTCGACATTCGGAGCGCGCCGCGGTCGGCATGGTGCTCCGTCCCATCGTCGTAGACCTCGCGGAGAAAAACGAACGTGTCATTTAGCTCCTCCTTGAACCATAGGTCCTTCAAGTCGAAGGAACCGGGGCCGGAGACTTTCTGCCGCCGTCGCCGTGGTCGTCTTCCTCCGCTCAGCATTCGGAGCGCGCCGCCGTCGGCATGGTGCTCCGTCCCGTCGTCGTAGACCTCGCCTGCATGGACGCCATGTTGAACCGTTGGAGCTTCGCGCGTGGTGAAGCAGAACGGGAGGCCACGACTGCCAGGACGGCGAGAGGAAAGTTGGTGCGCGCACCCCGGGGGCGGACGATGACGGATAACCCATGGTCCAAACCTGATCGAACCTAAAGAACCTAACTGATTTTCTGGTAAACCATTAGGCCCATTGGGCTCTTTTTTAGGTTAGGTTCACCTAACCACTGGTTATAAGGGAACCAAGTCCCAATTATAGGTACTGGACACACTAGGCCGCGACTAGCTTCATTCTATTCGAGGAATTAACGATATGAGAATCGTCGGTTTCTAACAGATTTATGGGATACGAACTGAGTCGCCAGGAATTCTCTAGTATTTCAGATGGATCATGGAACTCAATTATAGCTACTCCATGCACCTGGTGTATGCAGGTTCTGTGACAAAGGTTCTCCCGAGGACCTGCATACTCTCTTTTTTTGAAACAAGACAAAAGATTTGTCTTTTATATTGATATATAGAAGGAGCAAACAACAGAGGCCTAGGCCAAAATGAAAAGAAGATATAAAACCGGCCAGAGCAAAAAACTCAGCCGATCAAACCTTCTACAACTCGGCCCTCGACATGGTCCAGCACACGCTGGAAAGGGCAGAAGAACAAGACGTAAGCCTCCTATTCGGCTGAAGGCGCAAATTCCACACCCCCTGGACCAGCCAGGCCCAAAAGCGCGTCGTCAACAGCGGCAAGGCTCGGGATGTTGAGCTTGAAAAGACGAGCGAGGCCCTGCAAAGCCGAGTCAGACATCTGTGTCTTGTAGCTACCCACAAACTTCTTCCGAGCCTGCTCCAGAGGGGCATCATCTGCAACTTGAATTCCCATCTTTTTGTTCAGCACGTGGGTAACTTTATCCATGGTGTGCATCTTCAGTTTGTCTCCCAGCCGAGCATTGTGCCGAATCTCCGGCGTCGACACCTCAACACGGGCCAAGACCGGTGTCCGAGGTGCAGGACAAGGAAGCAGGGGCGCATCTAGCCTGGTGAAGAGGTCTTGGACCGAGGTCATCACGACGTCTCCATCTGCGCTCACCCCCATCCCGCTAGCATCAACGATAGAGCACCCTCCACCCCCGCCAAAGACCGGCGAGGGGGCAAAGAGATCACCCAACATGGCAGGCTCAGTGTCCTCATCGGATTTAGCATCCCGCGACGGCTCCATGTCATCAGTGTCCGATGGCAGCGTCGTCGCCACACCGGAGCTGATGTGTTGCTGCAGATCCCCAAACGGACTTGGAGTGGCCACGAGTCCCTCCATCACGAAGCCGCACGATGGCGAAGCACATGGCGACTTGAAATCTTGGCAGGGATCAGGCTCGCCAATGAGCTTCATTTCCGCCAACCGACGCGCCGCTTTGTCAACGGGCACAACCTCGTCGCCGCCCAGAGAAGGCGAGTGCGACTGGGTGATGCCGCTCGTGCGTTCGATCCAGTCGTGCACGGCCATCGAAGCGGTGAGGATGGGAGCGACGGCGTCGGCCACGAGCTCCCTGAGCTCGGCCCGGAGAGATGCAGCCATGTCGGAGAAGATGGCACGCATCTCGTCGGCGTGGAGGCAAGCGCACGGACGGACGACGAGTTGTTGCGGATGAATCGTTGCGGCGTGCTCCAAGGGCGGTGGCGGCGGTGGAGCGGCGGACCTTGACGGAGCAAGCCCCCGGATGGCGTGTGGAGCGGCGGTGACATTAGCCCATGAAAGGGCTCCCGGCGTGAGGGGAGAGGATGTAGGCTGTCGAGGAGGGTGGCTGGCAGGGCGAGCAGACTTGGAGGCGCGCCGGAGCGGGCAATCTCTCTCCTTGTGGCCGGAGAGTTTGCACGAGAGGCACCGAATCGGCTTACTGCGGGTGGAGGAGCGGTGGTGGTCGTCGTAGTCGATGGGGTCGAGGCAGCGGGCACACAACCCCTCCGTATGCCTCCGGAAGCGAAGCGCAGCCGCGCTGCCCAGGGAGTCACGTGGCCTGGGCCTATCCCCACCGCCGTCGGGCCGGCAAGCCGGGCGGCGCCGCGGAGGGACGGTGAGCCACCCCTCCGCATCCTGGCGGGAGGGCGGCACAACGACGATGGAACGGAGCGGAGGGCGACCCCGCGGCGAGGAGGACGAGGTGGAGTCAGCACGGCGCCCCAGGGCGGAAGGGCTGGAGCGGCACGCCGGCCGGCTCGAGCCACACGTCAGCACTGCCAGAGACAGGGCGCAGCGTCCCCGGGCGGAAGGGCTGGAGCGGCGCGCCGGCCGGCTCGAGCGAGGCGCAGGAGGCGCCGGAGACGGGGTGGAGGGGCTGGAGCGGGAGCGGCGCGCCGGCCGGCACAGGCTCTTCACCGGCGGCGCAGGAGACGCGTTGTAGGCGCCACAGGAGCGCGCGGGCGAAGACCGGCAAGGGGGCGAAGAGGACGGCGGCGACGACGTGATGCGATCCGGTGATTCCAGATCGGGCGAGGACGAGGCAGGGGAGCGCGCCGGTATCATAGGACCAGCCTCAACAACAATAAATTAGTATTTGGATCTTCTACTTCATGGACCAGCCTCGTCATAAAGGCATTTGAAGAATGAACTATTTGGAGATTTTCCCGTAAATTCTATTTGAATTGATTTATTATGTGATACCACAGGAGGATTCTGCTTTAGAAGTAACGATTGGTAGAGCTCGATCATAGCATAGACCACGCACCTCGTTTACACGAGTTGTATGTAATAAAATGCTCTCATGTCTCCTTGGCTACTTTCATGAGTGAGATGATGTTGCGTCTTGCATATAAGTCTCCGATATTGTCCTGACATTGGGAACATATTTTTTGAATTAGGATAACATATGGTGAAATGCATCTAGAGCAATTGAATTTGTCGTGTAGCTGTAATCTAATTTTGAAACTTAGAAATTGTTGTTTCTCATTCCTGAAACTTGCTAAAGGATCATTTACACGTGTGTCATACGTATAGAGTTGGCGTGCCAACTATGCTCTATCAACATGGTGTACGAAGAAGGAGACGGTACCCTGTCCTTCCTTTTGCGTTTACCCCATTGTTTTACTCCAAGAACACATATATCCTATTTTGAAAAAACTTACGAAAATATATTCCAGCAAATTGCGGGAAATTATTCTTATAGAGAATGGATACAAACATGTTCCACTGCAAACACATGTGATCTTTTTTGCATCAAAATCCAATGGACATGTTCCTAGTTACTATACAAACATGTAAATGTCATAAATTTGTGTTTCTCAAAATATAACATCATTTTTTATGATACCTTAATATATTTCGCTAACTTTAAATAATAGAACCATGTGGATCCATGTTTACATTAGTACTTTCCTCGACATTGGTATCTAAATCGTCCCCTTCTTCAAAATTCTCAACACTTTCTTTCCCTAGATCCCTAGAATGATTTAGAAAATTAAGGATATACTAGTACGCACACACAATTAGTCTACTCTTGTTCACAACAAGCGCCTCTAGGAAAAGAGGACGTGGGATGCAAACTTTGACGGCAACAACTTCGTGTTCTTTCTCTATCACAACCTTGAGATGTACATTGCATCTTTTTAACTAGCATTTAAGGAAGCCAGAGAGCAACAATCTCCGATATCATGAGTGATTGTATGAAACAACACCGACCAAGTGATACTTAAGCACCGGTGGCACACCAAAGGTGAAAAAGAAAGGAAATATGAGAAAGAGACCACACAGTTTATGCTTGGCGGCACTCTTGAGCGATGTATTAGTGGCGAGGATACAATGTGTGATGGAAAACGAGCAAAATACTTGCCCATTAAGAAGAAAACACACAAAGAATGGCTTAAGAAACATGTAAATCAATTTTTCCAACAAGTTGGGCAAAATTATACTTATAGAGAATGGAAGGAAACATGTCTCACCGCAAACACAGGTGATATTCTTTTGCACCAGAATCTACTAGAATTGTTTCAGAAGTGGACATTCATAACTTTTATACCTTAGAATATGTTTATCTAATTTTCGATAACGGGACCATGTGGATCCATGTTTACATTAGCATGTTTCTCTATACTGGTATCTAGTCGTTCGTACTTCAAAATTATTAATACTATGGTTAATTGAACATGAGATACATTTAGTAAAAACGACAAATGTTGACCAAGTAAAAAAAAAATTAGTACAACTAGGTGAGACGGGTCACTTTTCACATGATCTGGTTTCATAACTAGCCGGGGATGAATTGAACTACTACTGGAGGAGGAGGAGGTTTTCGCCGCCGCTGCCAATCTTGGGAAGTGTTTAGGTGTTGTTCTGGAAGTGGATGTGACGAAGACAAGTTTAGTCTTAGGTTAGTTAATAGTTATGTCAATTCAATGTTTTTAGGTTAATCACGAATAAAATTCATTGATACCTGAGATGTAATACAAAATTTAGGATAGAGTAGTACACATACAACATTACACTATTGTTGTTCACAACAAGCGCGTAGGCAAAGCGGAGAATGCCAGATCTGAACTTTGATTAAAATGACTTTGTGGTCATTCTCTATCACGACCTTTCCATTGCGTCTTTTTAGCTAACATAGAAGGAAGACATAGAGCAACAACTTCGATCTCAAGAGTGATTGCAGGAAAACACCACTGATCGATTGCTAGTTCGGCAGTGTGGAACACGAAAGGTGACGAAGAAAATTGAAATATGATGTTCAATTTGTGTGGGTATTTATTAGAGATAAAACTCGAAATGATCAAAATGTAAATGCGCCGACCGTTTGGGTGTCGGTGTGGGTAGCATATCTGAATTGGTCGGATTAGTGTCCTGACACCTCAAAGCAGAAAAAATTTGGGATGTGCCGTATATATTTTTGGTGGAGATGCTCTTAGAATCCTGAATTCCACTGTAGGAAGAAAATTAAACGGATTCTACTTCACTCTCACGTGCGGAATTGAGCGTGGACTTGTACGCAAATAGTCCAAAATAAGGGAAACTCACACGGCAGAAACTACTGGCACTTTTCAACCTCCTACCTCTCTTTCCCCCCTCCAACAAAAAAATAACCTTGCCGAGGCTCCGCCGCCCCGCTCCCGCGAATCACCCGAAACGCTCAAGCAAAAGCGAGAGCGAAGCAGAGACCAAGCGAAACAGCGCTACCACCTGCACGAATCTTTCCCTCTCTCTCCGTCCTGCGTCCCACCAACCACTACTACCGCCTACGCGCATCAGAGTGGCCGACGAGCAGAGCGGCCGACGAGCAGAGCATCCGTTACAGATTCCTTCCGATGGCGGCGTCGTCGTCGACGCACGTGTCCACGGCGCGGCATCTGCAGCTCCGCCTGTCAGCGGAGCGCGCCAATGGAGCCGCGTCGGTGGCGGCGGCGCTGGGCCTCCCGAGGAGGGAGGCGCGGGTCGCGCTGCGGGCGCACGCCCGGCGGATCGAGGCCGCGGCGTGGAAGGCGGCGGCGGCGGCAGGGCCTGAGGCATGGAGGAGCTGCGGCGGCAGTAGCAAGAGGGGTGAGGCGGCTGTGTGCGCGGCGGCGGGCCAGGTGGCGGGGAGGAGCGCCGGGGTGGGGAGGAGCGCCGGTATGGAGGTGGCCCTCGCCACGGCGGCGGTCGTCGCCATGGGCACCGGGAACCGCGTGCTCTACAAGCTCGCCCTCGTGCCGCTCCGCCAGTACCCCTTCTTCCTCGCGCCGTTCGCCACGTTCGGGTACGCATCCCCTACTCCTCCCTCTACTGCTCCGGCCGCCATTGACTGATTGATTGATTGACCCGAGCCGATCCTTGCTCTGCTTCGTGCCGCCGGTGCTGATTCAATCGATAGAGCAGGGGAGATTCTCTGTCGCGAATCATATTTCCTATTCGGCGGCCTGTGCGGCGCGTGCCTCGCGCTCGGGGCCCACATGTCATAGAGAATAGCGGGGTGAGATTTTTTGGTTTGTTATTGCGCAGGAGCACTATTATATCTGGACCTGGTTGCTGTACGGGTGTGTTTCTTTCTTTTCCTGGCGCCTAGTGGCCACATGATCGTTGGCCCTTCCTGCCTCCTGATAGTCAAATAGTGCCCTGGAAATTTAGATTCCACCTGCGCTGTTTTCCGCATGCGACTTCTTGTCAATTTGTTATAGGAAAATGCCATCGATCCTGTTGCTGTTATGCGCCAAAAATTGCAATGCCATAGTTATAATAAGTATTTATAAGTAGTACTCCCTCCGTTTTTTATTATAAGATTTTTTAGCTTTTGTCCAGATGCACATGCACACAAATGTATGTACACACATTTTTATGTGCATGTTCACTCATTTTACTGTGTATATAGACAACATGTGTACCACCTAAAAATCTTATATTAAAAAACGGAGGGAGTAGTAAGTAGTAATATCTGCACTCCCACACTATGTTGTGAATATAAAGGCTTATTTCCTCGCATCAACGGGCACGTCATTGTGTATTACTAGAAGAAGAACACCGACAAGGCGGCCAAATACAAATCTCCAACTGTGGCGACAACCGAACCAAAACCAGTAACGTTCACAAACAAACAAGACCAGATAAAGTGTCTTTGATTTGCAGAAAATCGAGTCTGTCCAGTTTCTATTTGGTTAAATTTAGAATGTGGGTTTCCCAGCTGGCAAGATTTGAAGGCCCCAGGTTAGTCGAAATGCATGCCTTTTGCTGCTTCTCCTATATGGGCAGGGCCTATGGGCCAAAAAATTGATGGACTACAGTTGGTCTCACACTGAAATTTGGGCTTTCTGATACCGAGACTAGCATTCATTTGGCAAAGGACCGCACATTATCCAGTGGGGATTTGCGGCATTGTTTCGCATATGGAGAAATTCTTGGTCAAAGACTGCCTAATGAAACAAAATACGCCCTACATATGAGTATTTTGTATACGCTACTCTTTTGACTACTTGAGCTTGCTTCGCCCTGTTGCATTCTCTTTTGAATAATGTGATCTCTTCTCATTGGACATTATTGAACGCTGATAACATGGTATGGATCTCTTAAATTTTGCAGCTATGTGGTCGTCTATTTCTCAATCCTGTATCTTCGTTATCAAGCTGGCACTGTTACCGATGAGATGCTTTCTCTACCACAGAAACCTTTTATACTTGTGGGCATCTTAGAGGCTCTAGCAGCAGCATCTGGGATGGCTGCTGGAGGTAATTTTCTTTCCTACTCATACTCAAATATAGCATGTTCCTCATAGATTTTCACTTCTAAAGTGTACTTGATATGTGATATAATAAACACGCTCACAGTATTATTTGCTTGCTATTTGTTGGAGTAGCTGTTCTTTCTGGGGCTTCAATACCAATATTATCACAGGTTGGTGAGTCACCATTATAAATATATGTCAGTCTTAATTTTATCACTTACAGTCACATCTATAAAATTGTCGTTCTACTTTTCTTCAGACCTATCTTGTATGGCAGCTTTTTTGTCTGCTATTTTTCTGAAGAGGCGCTATAAAGTTAATGAGATAACAGGATGCTTTCTAGTGACAGTTGGTGTGGTAATAACTGTAGCAAGGTATGTGCCTTTCTAATAATTTCGCTCCAGATTTACAAGCACATAATAACCAGTTGATTATATTTATACAGCTTGTAATCTAGGCAGTGAATTTTCTGTTCTGTTTCCGATTATGCTGTCTTGAAATTATCCTTCAACAATTTTTATTGTTAAATCCAGAACAGAAGACATGTAAAATACCAGCAAACAAACAAAACGGGAAATTAATTAATATTTCGGACGTACGCAATATGATTTGTGTGCTTCAGAAATCTTCAATTTAGCACAGTGACATCTTCACAGCCTGGGGATGCACAAGTGTGAATACCATTCAACTGCTATGCTGGAACACTTACTTTAATCTAACAGTCGAAAGTATGATTTTTTTTGAGAGAGTCAAAAGTATGATTTGTGAATAGTTCTCAGGTCGCAATCCTGGAATGTTACAAAAACTGCCTGATATTTCAGTACAGTAATATTTTTTTGTCATATTCATTACTGTTATTTTTCATAACAATGCATGGGTGGGACTGGGAGCAGTAGCGGTCCAGACCTAAAAACCCTGTGGAATCAAACTATCATTCCATTCAAACTCTTTGTAGTTTTGTGGATATCAAAAACAAGACCTACCAGGACTAGCCCTTAGTGGTATTTTTTCATAGAAGGAGACCTCCCTGACGAGAGTTCCCGAAATTCGGCCCGGATGGGACTCGAACTTGGGTTGCTAGGTTTGCCACTGCACACCTAACCGCTGGGCTACTGCCCCGTTCTCCAGTTTTGTGGATATCTGGTTAGATATATAAATGGTCAGGTGTGTTTTAGAAAGTTATGGGGCCAATTGACACCCAGATTATGCGTGTAACTGCGACTGAGTGGCGATCATATTAAGTACCTTTTCTTTGCGTGCTATAACATCTCAATGGGATTTAACACGAACCTTGGTTATGTGTAGTGGATCTGGTGCTGGTGCTTCATTAGAAAGTACTGGAATTTTGTGGCCATTGCTAATGATAATATCATTCTTTCTGCAAGCTGCTGATACAGTATTAAAGGTAGCATGTCTATTAATCAGTTGTTAGCGAATTGCCGTGCTTTACCAGTTTTACCTGATACATCTAAAGTCTAATTGTTGCAGGAGATAATATTTATAGATGCTGCCAAGAATTTGAAGGTATTGCGCTGCTCCCATAGACCAGAGTTGCCATATTTTTTATTTGAGATGTTGGAACTTACTGTTTACAGACATGCTTACTGGAAACTTCTATCTCTTGTGTTTGTCAGACACCTTTCTTATTCCCATATTCTTTCGTTTTGTTTCTAGGGTGGCTCAGTCGACCTTTTTGTCGTCAACTCGTATGGCTCTGCTTATCAAGTATGGTCCTCATGTCTACTACTTTGCTTTAATTATACAGTAGCTGTCTATAATAAATTAATAAACCTATCATTTCAGGCTGTTTTTATGTGTCTCTTGCTGCCATTCTTGTCAAAGTTATGGGGTATTCCATTCCATCTACTACCAACATACATCAGAGATGGTGCAGCTTGCTTTCTGAATATGGGATCATTATCTTCTGGTAATTTCCCCTAATTTTATGAGGCATCTTTTGTGTCTCTTAAATTTTCTTGAGGGCATCTTTTTCATGCAATAATTTTCTGATTGGATCTCTTGAAAAAATCCCTGCTGACTAACTACAGTAGAACTTTCAGTTTCTCAAGTTCTTATCATTGTATCATCACCTAATAACCAGTATCATTTACATCTCTGAACTGAAAGCCCATCCGTCCTGTATGTATTTCTTCCTTACTTTTTGAAGGACCAGGTTGGATTTTATCTTCACATAGTTGATCTTGTGAACTGTATCTTTTCCCGATATATTCTTAATTTTCTGTTATAAAATAATAAAGCCAGTAAAGCATGTTTGCATGTTGCACAAGCATCTTGTTGAACTTTTTGAGTTGTGCAGGCTGTGAAGGAGCTCCACTGCTGCCGCTACTATTTGTGTTGGTTAATATGGGATTCAACATATCTTTGCTACACCTTCTGAAGATATCATCAGCTGTTGTATCTTGTCTAGCCTCTACATTCTCAGGTTACCATATTCTTCCTGTTTACCACGGTATTTCTACTGATAAATAGCATGGCGAAGTTTTTGATTTCATTTATACTTCATGTGCCATTTTTGTGTGGCGATGTGCATCAGTCAAATTAGTTTTGAAGAAAGGTGGGGAATCCAGTTAAAACTGATCTCGCAGGAAAGCATTTGCATCGTGGTTTGTAGCCTAAGGGTTCCGCACCCGATCTTAGTCATGCCACAATTCCTTAAGCGCGTGTTAGTTCATTGCCACAATTGTGTGGGTCTTCATGTCATAGACACAATTTTTCGCCAAATGTTGTGGTGGCCATGTCTATCACACTACTCGTGGCAACCACAGTCTGCCTGTTATTAGTTGTGGTAACATTAGGCATCAACTAAACACATGCTACTTTTTTTCTTCGAAAAGGGGAATGACCCCGGCCTCTTCATTAAAGTGATGCATATGGCCCTTTATTTGCTTATTAAAACTAAACACATGCTACTATCTGGTATGGTTAAACAACCGGTTAAAACTGTCCTATACAGTTCATTGTGTGTGATCCAGTTTTCAAATCTGAAAGCCTAAACTGTGATCATACGGAAGCTGGGATGTTGTACTCACGCCCTGTTTCCCAGGTCTGTACAAACAAACCCTTTACTTCACTAAGGGTTCGACATTAGTCTTTGTGTTTTCTAAATTTGGCTTGGTAAAGTATAGCAATTAGTGACGTTTTTATATAGCATACGAGATGTCAATAAGGCAGAGTGGTGACGATTTCGCAAAGGTAAAGGCCATGTTCATTGATTTCGGTCTGACTACAGTCCTGTAGTGGCCCAGTTTATCAGTTAAGAGCCAGAGAGGACGATAATCGGATGTTTGGAATTCATACCTGACTTGCTTCTATCTGTATCAACATTCTGTAATTTTAAAGCTTTTGAGGTGTAGATTGGTTAGTTATGGAAATTGGATTACGAGGATGATGCAAACCCTTTATTAAAATGATGAGCCATTAAAGTTTCTAACAAATATTTCCTATCATGTGGTTGATGCATGTTCAACCCTCATAGGCCCTGCATAAGCCTAGTACAGGAGAAAAGAGACGCCCATTTGAGATGTGGATAGAAGTTCAGTTGTGTTGTCTGACCAGGATCCCACATAACTGAGTTGCACCATGTCACTTCCGAGATAAGCTTATTTACTATTGGTGGTGAAAATAGGGCTAAACAAACACAAATATTTAGCTGTAACTGTCTTCCATTTGCATGATTTATGTTTGGTTCGCAAATAACCACTGCATAAACCATATCTGCTGCGCTTTCCCAATTGCCAGTCCTTGGCAGGCTCCTGTCTTTATCTTCAGGTGTCTAAGAGGCTAACCAAGCTTGTACATGTGTCACTGATTTCTGAAACCTGTTTGCTCCTTCGGCAGACTACCATACAGAAAAACTTGAGCTTGTTTTCGTTCCCTGCCAATGCGCGAATGAATAGTTTAGCGTCCCACTATTGGATATCTTCTAGCAGTCAGAGCTGAATTTTCAGGTTCATGGAAAAAAATTTAGCTAAAGGTCTTTATATTCTTTTGCAAGTCAAAGGATGAGTAGGGCAGAAGCAGCAGTCCATTTCTCATTACTTGTTGGTATCTTGTACAAGTTGTAGCCTGCACACAGGGGTGCTTAACTGCTAACTGATCACTAACAATGGCATTTCTCGATGCAGTCCCCCTGTCCATCTACGCTTTCACCCTACCGCTGCCGTACATTGGCGTGGCGTCGACACTCCCTCCTGGGTTTGTAGCCGGTGCAGTTGTTCTGATCGCCGGCTTACTACTGTACAGTCTTCCACAGCCCCAAAATTGTGGGAAAACCTTGGACGACAGGAATGCCTAGCTAACATTGATCTTGGTTCGTTGTACACAACCATGGCTCTTCGCCAGGCTTGAAAGGTAGAGCAGAAGTTCTCCTGAGAGCCGCTGTTGTATGTTGTATGGTAGTATATCATATATCCAATAAATGCGAAGAAGTGCCGCATGGATATATAGATAGAATAAAGCTAAGGAGCAGGAAATGTTACCTGATAACAAGGCTCTGTATCTTACTGAGCGAAGGCCGGAGATGGAGGGTAGTCGCAGTTTTCAGACGGGAAGAGGACCAGGGAGAAGAGCAAGAGCATCATCACCACAGGGACGAAGAGCAGGAAGGCCGGCGGCGGCGGTAGCGGTGGCAGCACCAGTGGCAGCCACAGGAGCATCGCCGCCGCCGCCAGCAGCATCATCAGGAGGACGCCCCTGTCCATCAGGGCTGGTACTAGATGTTCATCTCTGTTTGGTTGGTTGGGTTCCTTCAGAAATGAAAAACTCTTATGATCGAGCAACTGTTTTTTGTGTGAGACTGGGTCTGGATCTTTGATTCTTTGCGGTGTATATATACTGCTGCATTAGTGCACTTGGTGTGATCGTGGGGGGGTCCTCTTTCTGGGAGGTCGAGGATGCAGACCGGGGGCCCCGACCACGACAGGCATGGTGAGATCGGAGTTCGAGAGGACATGGGGTGGCCCGGCCAGTGCCTGCTGCTTGTTTGTTTTTCTTCCAACACAAGACCAGTAAGCCGGGTTATTATACTGTTTTCTGGGAAACTCCGGATTGATTTACTTGGATAGATTCCTCAGACAGCTATTTGTAGTGTCTTTTTCCTACATCGGTTTCATCTCAATATCGCTGGATATTTTGATACCAGTTTCAAGCTTCTCAGCCTTGTTATCTTGTCGGTGACGCAGTACTTGGACATTGCAGCGCATGCGATCCCACTCGCCCGGATCACACATGGACTGTCAACCGGACAAACGCCACGCCACGTCCAAACGACAGTACTGCACTGCACCCATCCACGGACGTACTCATCTACTATATACAAAAGATGGTGGGATCCGCTGCGTTTCAGGCCGTCCACGTCGCCGGTGAACTAGGACCGTCCGATCCGCGCGACCGACGGCCCAGATCAGGCCACGTCGCCTCATCCCGTCGCGTTACTGTAGCTCCTCAATTTCTTCCAATCAAAGGGCGACGCGTGGCCCGGTCGCCCGCCGGTTGCCGGCTCCCAGCCGGTCGCCCACCCGGTAACCGCGTCTATTTGCACAAAAACCCTCCCACTTTCGACAATTCGCGCGCGTTTCACTTTTCCCTCTGCGGATGGAACTAAATTCAATTTCCGCAAACCTCGGGGGTTTTTCTGCAAAAACATCCGTGGGCTCTCCTCCCTCTCGCGCGACGCCGTGCTCGCCGCCGCCGCCGCTGCGGTCCTTCCCGCCCAAATCGCCGCACACCAGGCGCTCCGCCGCGGCGCCTTCTCCACCCTCGCCGTGGACGGCGTGCCGGGAGGCCCGACGGGCGCCGGAATCGCCGTGGAAGAGCTCGCCGTCCGCCGCCGCTTTCGGCCGCCGCCGTGGCCGCTCCGGTGAAGAAAACGGGGCGGCGTCGCCATCCGCGGCCTCCCCGCGAGTATGCGCGTCGGGAGAGCACGCGCGCGCGTCCCAGAGCCCGCCGGAGCGCCGCCGCGGCCGATCTGGCCAGGGTTCCCCAGGCCCACCCTGTCAGATTTCTCCCATTTTTTTTTACCAAAAAAATAGCCCAAATTAAAAAAAAATCCAAACTAAAAAAATAGCCCAAACTAAAAAATGAAAAATAGCCCAAACAAAAAATGTCCACAAAAAAAAAAGTCCAAACTAAAAAATAAAAAATAGTCCAAACAAAAAATGTCCACAAAAAAAAAGTCCAAACTAAAAAATAAAAAATAGACCAAACAAAAAATGTCCACATTTTTCTGAAATAATTCTAAATATGATTTTGAAATAATTGTAAATAATGCAAACCAACAATTTAAAAAAATGTCGCCTTTTTTTTTTTGGAAAATAGTCCAACCTATCCATATGATTTTGCAATAATGCAAAACAACAATTTTGAACATGTTCATACAAAAAAATGACAAATGTGTCACCGGGATCACATAAAGATAAATACGCCCGACCAAAATTTAAATTTAAAAAAATAGTCCAAACTAAAAAAATAAAAAATAGTCCAAACAAAAATGTCCACAAAAAAAATAGTCCAAACTAAAAAATAAAAAATAGTTCAAACAAAAAATATCCACATTTTTTTGAAATAATTTTAAATAATTCTAAATATGATTTTGAAATAATTGTAAATAATGCAAACCAACAATTTAAAAAAATGTCGCCTTTTTTTTTGGGAAAATAGTCCAACCTATCCATATGATTTTGAAATAATTGTAAATAATGCAAAACAACAATTTTGAACATGTTCACAGAAAAAAATGACAAATGTGCCACGTAGTCACACACGAAAAAATATGCAGGACCGATTTTCCAATTTCAGCAATTTTATGATCGAATAATTCAGAAAAATTAAGCCCACAGGCGCGGCGGAGTCCGCGCTTACTCCCCTAGTATACTCAAGCGCGTGAAGTGCACCGAACCTGGCTGGGAAGCCACGTTCCCCTCACCTCGTACAACAGCACATGCAACACGGTGTGGCTATTGGTGGCAGTCAACCTGGCCACCATGCAGCGTACTGTTAGTTCATTTCCCTGGTGTTTCTCTGAATGTGGATACCAGTGGCGGCTCCAAGAATTTTCTCCTGGGTATTCATAGCAATTTTTTTTTTTGCAATAGCAACATATACTATATATATTACTACAGAAAATGTGCAGCAAGCTAGAAAGAACAATCAACAGCGGAGGCAATGATCAGTGACCATATATACATAATACATAATAGTAACAAAGTTGCATTGTGGCAATATCTGTAGCATTTAAGAAAGACTAGAGGAATAACCGCGGCCTCCGCCGCGCCCGTGGGCTTAAATTTTGAATTTTTGAATTGTAAAATTGGTGAAATTCAAAAATTATCCACATTTTCCGCATTTCGGAAATTGTTCAAATTCGGAAGTTATCCAGTCGCTGAATAGTTTGACGCATTTGAATTCCTTTTGACGTCTATGAAGTAAATTTGAAATTTAAATTTTGGTCCTGCGTATTTATTTTTATGTGACCCCGTTGACACATTTGTCATTTTTTCTGTGAACATGTTCAAAACTGTTGTTTTGCATTATTTAGAATTATTTCAAAATCATATGGATAGGTTGGACTATTTTCCCAAAAAAAAAAGGCGACATTTTTTTTAAATTGTTGGTTTGCATTATTTACAATTATTTCAAAATCATATTCAGAATTATTTACAATTATTTCAGAAAAATGTGGATATTTTTTGTTTGGACTATTTTTATTTTTTAGTTTGGACTTTTTTTTGTGGACATTTTTTGTTTGGACTATTTTTTATTTTTTAGTTTGGACTCATTATTTAAATTTAAATTTTGGTCGTACGTATTTATTTTTATGTGACCCCGTTGACACATTTGTCATTTTTTTTGTATGAACATGTTCAAAATTGTTGTTTTGCATTATTTAGAATTATTTCAAAATCATATGGATAGGTTGGACTATTTCCAAAAAAAAAAGGCAACATTTTTTTAAATTGTTGGTTTGCATTATTTACAATTATTTCAAAATCATATTTAGAATTATTTACAATTATTTCAGAAAAATGTTTTAGTTTGGACTATTTTTTAAAATTTAAATTTTGGTCGTGCGTATTTAATTTTATGTGACCCCGTTGACACATTTGTCATTTTTTTGTATGAACATGTTCAAAATTGTTGTTTTGCATTATTTAGAATTATTTCAAAATCATATGGATAGGTTGGACTATTTTCCCAAAAAAAAAAGGCAACATTTTTTTTAAATTGTTGGTTTGCATTATTTACAATTATTTCAAAATCATATTTAGAATTATTTACAATTATTTCAGAAAAATGTGGACATTTTTTGTTTGGACTATTTTTTATTTTTTAGTTTTGGACTATTTTTTTTTGTGGACATTTTTTGTTTGGGCTATTTTTTATTTTTAGTTTGGACTATTTTTTTTATAGTTTGGGCTATTTTTTTGTTAAAAAAAAATTTGGGAGAAATCTGACAGGGTGGGCCCACTGTGACGTCGTGCTGACGTCACAGTGCCCAACCCTAGCCACATCGCCCGCGGCGGCGACGAGGTCGCCGGCGGCGCGTCGCCGCGTTCTGCGACGCGCGCGCGTGCGCGTTCGACGCGCAACGACGCGGGGAGGCCGGGGGCGGCGGCGCCGCCCCGTTTTGGTCACCGTGGCGTCGCCGGAAGCGCGCGGAACGCGGCGGAGAGCCGCGCGGCGGTGGCGGCCATTCCGGCGAGCTCGCGGCCTCCCGGGATGCAATCCGCAGCGAGGAGGGAGCTGGCGCGGCGGCGAAGCTCATAGAAGCCGTGGATTTGGCCCGGAAGGCGCGTAGGGGCGGCGCTCCGCGGCGGCGACCGCAGCGTCGCGCGGAGGAGCGGTGAGCTCACTGGCTGTTTTGCAGATAAGGACCTGGATTTGGGAACAATTGCAGATAGGTCCTCCCGCAGAGAGAAGCCATGGAATGTATGCAAATATCCTTAAATGTGAGGTTGTTTTTGCAAAATCGCGCGGTGACCGAGGGGGCGACCGGCTGGCCACCGGGTTCACCGGCCGGTGACCGGGCGACGTGGCGCATGCTGATTGGAGGAAAATCGCTTGCTACAGTGTTTCACGCTGGAAGCCTGCCGTGGCCGTTTGCTGGCCGTTGATCGCGCGGATCGGACGGTCCTGGTTCACCGGCGACGTGGACGGCCGGAAAGGCAACGGTTTCCACCATCTTTTATATATAGTAAGATTACAAATCAGCAATGAATTTGGTGTAGATCAGTAGATGCGGAAGCGGTTTTGTTTGCCTTTGAAGTTCTTTTCCACAATCTACAGTACAAACATGCTAACGCCCTTCTTCGTCTATGATACTTGATCAGAAAAAAAATAGATCAGCAATCTACCAAAACTGCTCTACCCTCTGAAAATTGGTAAATTAAAATACCAAAATTGCAATCTACTAGCAAATTAGTAGTTCTAGCCACCTCGTCATTCTAGCAAACTAGATGTACTAGCAAGTAGAAATCTGGTCGTTCCAGCAAACTACACCAAAATACCAAGATTTGCAATCTACCGCACTACCAAACTAGTGTGGATCATTTTAATCTGCACGCCATAGAAAGTTAGGAGTTACAGAATAAGAGAACTAAGCGAAGACATGGACAAGGAGAATGGAACCTGGCCGTCCGTCACCGGCTCCACTAGCCGCTGCTGGCGATACTGGCCACGCCGCCGCCACCGCTAGGCGCTAGGTTGGGTTGGGAACGACCAAAACAGCGAGACACCGAGCGTCCGAGCGGGCTATCGATTGGAGGCAAATGAATCGACGAAACGAGATGGTCATGTCTGCGCGCCTGGGCTGTGGGTTTTTATTTTCAAGGCAATACGATTCTCATTAATAATTAAAAAACGAGATACAAAGTACGTATACACCGATCTTACAGATCTGAAAAGATATGATAAACCTATGTGACAAACCAATGTCTATCCCTCTTCTTCGACACCACCGTAGCAGATATCAAAGAAAAAAGAGACAGATCACCTCTTCACCTGAGCTCGACGCGGTTCCATCGCTGATCATCATCTTTTCGGACATCCAAACTAGTTTGCCATAGGACAAACCATTGCTGTTGAAAGATTCAGACCGGGGCAGCACGACCCGGACACGCCATCTGTTAAAATATAAAGCCTAGCCCTTTCCATCAGTTTGGACTTTTGGGATAATTGGCTAGTGCATCAATTTAATATGGTATCAGAGCCAGGTGGTCTCAAGTTCAAGCCCCGGCTAACGCGCTATTTAATAAAAATAGTTGCGGCCTCTCCATCTATCCCACGTCTAAGGTCTTCCCGTTTATCCAGCATAGACGTGAGGGGGAGTGTTAAAATATAAAGCCTAGCCCTTTCCATCAGTTCGGACTTTTGGGATAATTGGCTAGTGCATCAATTCAATACCATTGAACTTCAGCACTGGCAAACCCGTACGACGACGTCGGAGTAAGGAATCAGAACCGTCAGCCTCCAACCACGAACCCATCACAAGGTACACCATCTTTCAGCTGTCACCAGTGCAGACAACCGTCTGCACGTACTCCTGGATAAATCCTCTCTGCTTCACCATGGCCGGAGACAACGCCACAACAACGGGGACAGAGCAAGAGGAACGGCCCATCCGATGAAGTCGTCGCCGCCGCCTCGCCGACACCATCCAAGAACCCTAAAGCCACCGACCTGAAAGATCGGCGAGCACACGATGCCACCAAACCCGAGACGCCGCCATGAAGGACAACGCCGGTTTGGGAATAGAGTTGAGGCGACTTTATTTGTCTGGGCGTCGCTCCCACCACCCCAACGACGCACCACGACATACAAAACCAAACCCTAACTACATAACGGAGGAACCGGATCCCCCTCCCTCCCGCCGCCAAAGCAGCAGGCGGAGGGAGAGGAGACCAGCACGCTCGCCGGCGGAGATTGGACGGAAAAGCTGATCGCCTCTGGCGGCTGACCTAGGAGCGAAGCGTTACCCTGGGCTGTGAGGTTGTGGACTCGTAATAGTTTGGGCCAAATCTTGGGTATTCACGTGAATACAGATGAATACCCCTGACGCTACTGGTGGATACTCACCGAGCATTCATTTCCCTGGTGTTCCTCTGTGCAAGCAGGAACGTCCTGGTGCACTGATAGAGATTGGCATGGAGCAGCATCGGCAACACTTTTTTTTATTGGACAAAACGGGCACGTGTCGTCGAACTGAAAGACCACCGCCATAGTTGCCATTGAGCGTCATTGTCATCACTCCTACTAGAGCAAGCGACTCCGACTTCAACTCCAACGACCATCGGCGAAGCCCTTACTGCAAACAACGCCATAACCCATGTCGGCCACATGTGACAACGGCATACAACTTTGATTTTGATGACGAACTTCACGAGAGAAATATGCAGGACTTGCGTTGACCATGTCCTCCACCATAGACCACCGGTTACTCGCCATCGTCACCGCTTGGGCACTCTCCACCACAGCTCCGACTCCACAGCAACACATCAGAAGAACACATCGGACATGCCGGGCGACCCCGTCGCCGTTCCTACCAAAACCGGAACAATGATTTTTCCTGGAAGATGCCTCGACCTCCAACAGCCCGAACCAGCCGACCAAGCCTCACCCAATCTCCATGCTGAGACCAGACATACGGGCCAAAGCACCGCCGATGACCTCTGTGGCGAAGCCAAACCTCCACGCAGCCATGGACCCGAAGAGCCGAGGACCAGCAGAGCGCTGGTGCCCACCATCCGGCCGAGCACACCACTAACTGGGGTCACCGGAGTGTTCGCGAGATGCGACGAACCTGGCCGAAAGCCACGGGACACGTTCTGGTAAACAGAGGCAAGAGGGGCTCTGAACTGGCGGTGCTCTGCTGAGTGCCGGTGCGTGCGTGATGGCTCCCGTGTCACGTCTGTCTCCGACGACGCTCGGAGCACGAAAATGCAAGGCCTACGGGCGATGGGCCTCTTCTTATTCAAGGTCGTGTCTGGCATCAACTTACCCACCATGCTTGTTCGCGTCTATTTTGCTTGAGGCAAATGATTTGACGTGCCACATGCTCTTGCAAGGTCAGCTGGAATTCGATAGCTGACGGTAATTCCTTAATGTAAATAGTAAGTATGAGAGAAAATTTGAAGTATGAGAGAAAATTTGAAGTATGAGAGAAAATAGTGATCCTTTTTTATACTCCATATGACGGTAAAACCAAAAAAAAATGCTAAGTATGGTTTGCACGTAAAATATATTGGTTAATAATTTCCTTCAGAAGTTTGGCCCAACAGGTGGCTCGTTCTTTTACTAAGCCAACAAGTAAGAACATTATTGATCAATCGCGGACCAATCTCAACCTTGTAGCCACAGGTTGACATACGGGCAATCACTAGTAGGGAAAAGCTTATAGATGCAAGTGGAAAAGCTTATAGATGCAAGTCGGTCACTGACGGACAAAACATGCGTGCGTCAGTGTTATATAGCACTGACGCGCGAAATATATGCGCGTCAGCAGTGTGCAGATAGCACTGACGCACGGCTTAAGTGGCCCGTCAGTGGTAAGTGGGGCCCGCAGTGGTAGCCGGGGGAGGCGTACCGCTGACACGTGGAATTAGCGTGCGTCAGTAGTGTCTGTTAAAATTTGGGCCCATTTGGGGCAGCCCAATAAGCAATTTCAGAAAAATCTCAAATCCCATTTTTGTGGCAGCACACATGGGAGTGGAGTGGGAGCTAAAGTTTAGTCCCACATTGCTAGTTGGAGGAGACAAACACCACCTTATAAGGTGGAGTGTTGTGACACTTGGTAAGCTTGTGAGAACAAGAGGCTCTCTCGTGCGCACTCCTCCTCCTCCTCCGCCGCCGCTCGCACGCACGCACCGCACCGCCCGCCCGCCCGTCTCGTCACGACGCGCCGCGGGTTGCGGCGCGGAATCTCGCCGAGCCGAGCTTTATTTTTGCAGTCCGGGAAAACGGTTTGGACGGACGCGTCACAGTTAGTCGGTTCGGGTCGCTCCCGGATCGTGGGCTACTGTAACCGACCTAAAACGTGCGCGACGTGGACTTGGCCCACGTTGTACCCGTTAGGGTTTTCCCGAGCCGCACTATATAAAGTCGTGCGCTGCAAAGACACCGAACCAATCTAGGTTTTGCCAATCTCGTGCCTTGCGCCGCCACCGTAGTCTACTCCATCCCGTGCGCCGGCGTGCACCGGCGAACGGGACAGCAGGTCTCCGGAACCGCTCGTCCTTGTGATCCTGTACGGGAGAGGGCGAATAAGGTTTTTGGGAAGCGCTCCGCGCGACTGCTTTCAAGTTCTTCATCACGGCTCGACTTCCTGGACGATCTCCGGGTCCGCGGGCGACTCGTCTCCAACGTCGTCTTCTTCGAGCTGCTACCGTCGCCGCTCAAGCTGCTGCCGTCGCTGCTCCAACGACTACTTCATCTACAACCGTTCGGTACGTGTGTCACGTTCCGATCTGTTTTTATGGCTGTGTTGTAGATGTTTGCTGCTGTTCATGTTAATTAATACGTCTAGTATTTTCGAGATTAACATGTTAGTAGCTCTTGCGATCATGTTTATATTCTGGAATTAATCATGGAAATTATGCCTAATAATCCAACAATCCAAAAACCTTATATTTGTTATAGGCAATTTCCTGAGTTAAACATGGGACATCTATCTGATGCGCTGAGGCCGGACAAGTTTACCGGTGTGGACTTTAAGAGATGGCAGTACAAGACCACACTGTGGTTGCGATCTCTGAAAGTGTTCGAGGCTAGTGAGGGTTTACCTGAAGGAACTATATCTGACGAGGATCAGAACAAGTTCAAGGAAACCAATACTGCCTTTGTGGGACTCGTTCTGAGTGCTCTTAGCAACAAGCTGTTTGATGTGTACATGCACATTACAGATGCCAAAGAGCTCTGGGAGGCACTGAACGCTAAGTTCGGTGTAGCAGATGCTGGCAGTGAACTGTACATCATGGAGAGCTTCCATGACTTCAGGATGGCTAACAACCGTTCTGTAGTCGAACAGGCTCATGAGATACAGTGCATTGCTAAGGAGCTTGAGCACGCTAAGTGTGCCTTACCTGACAAGTTTGTGGCTGGATGCATTATTGCAAAGTTGCCCTCTTCATGGAGGAACTTCGCCACAACTCTCAAACACAAGAGACAGGAGATATCGGTTGAAAACCTGATAGCGTCTCTTGATGTTGAGGAGAAGGCTCGGGCTAAGGACACTGCTGAGAGAGGTGGTGAAGGTCAGTCTAGCGCCAACATGGTGCAGAAGAACTTTCACCATGGCAAGAGCAAGGCAAAGAGCAAGTCTTCCTTCAACATGCCTACCAAGACTACTTCTTTCAAGAAGAAGAAGAAGATGCTGAACAAATCTGAGCTAAAGTGCTACACTTGTGGAGAGCCCGGACACTTCTCTGTGGACTGCCCAGATCGTGCAGACAAGAAAGGGAAGAAGCATGTCAACGTCGTGACCGCTAGCAATGCTGATGGGTACGGTAATTTACCGATTGTGCTTTCAGTATTTCAATCTCCATGTTGGTGGATTGATACGGGTGCTAATGTTCATGTATGTGCTGACATCTCTATGTTCACTTCTTATCAGGTCGCAGATTCAAGCGTCTTAATGGGGAATGGATCACATGCTTCTGTTCGTGGTGTTGGCACGGTAGATCTGAAGTTTACTTCGGGGAAGATCGTGCAGCTGAGGAACGTGCAGCATGTCCCTACTATGAACAAGAATCTTGTTAGCGGCTCCCTTCTATGCAGAGATGGGTTTAAATTAGTCTTGGAGTCCAATAAAGTAGTTGTGTCAAAGTTTGGACAATTTATTGGTAAAGGGTATGAGTGCGGAGGCTTGTTCCGCTTTTCATTATCGGATTTTTGTAATAAGTCAGTAAACCATATTTGTGGCAGTGTGGATTCGGATGCTAATGTTTGGCACTCTCGTTTATGTCATGTTAATTTTGGTTTAATGAGTAGACTTTCCAGTTTGAGTTTAATTCCTACTTTCACCATTGCCAAAGGTTCTAAGTGCCATAGCTGTGTGCAATCTAAGCAACCTCGAAAGCCTCACAAGGCAGCCGAGGAGAGAAACTTGGCACCTCTAGAACTCGTACATTCGGATCTATGTGAGATGAATGGCGTGTTGACAAAAGGTGATAAGAGATATTTCATGACTTTAATCGATGATGCTACTAGGTTCTGTTATGTATATTTGTTGCACACTAAAGATGAAGCTTTAGACTACTTTAAAATTTATAAAGCTGAAGTAGAAAATCAATTAGAGAGAAAGATCAAACGTCTTAGGTCAGATCGTGGTGGCGAGTATTTCTCCAACGTATTTGATGAATTCTGTGAGGAACATGGTATTATTCATGAGAGGACGCCTCCCTATTCGCCCCAATCAAACGGGGTTGCCGAGAGGAAAAACCGCACGCTGACCGACTTGGTGAACGCCATGTTGGACACTGCTGGTTTATCTAAGGCATGGTGGGGGGAGGCTTTGTTGACTTCGTGTCATGTCCTGAATAGAGTTCCTAACAAGGATAAAGAGAAGACACCTTACGAGGAGTGGTCTGGGAGAAAACCATCACTTTCTTATTTTCGTACTTGGGGATGTTTGGCGAAAGTCAATGTTCCAATTCCTAAGAAACGAAAACTTGGACCGAAGACAGTGGATTGTGTCTTTCTAGGTTATGCTCAGCGGAGCATTTGCTATAGATTTTTAGTGGTTAAATCTGAGATACCTGATATGCATGTTGATACTATTTTGGAATCTCGTGATGCAACATTTTTTGAGAACAGTTTCCTATGAAGGATATGCATAGCATTGCTAGAATTTCTTCTGAGATATTTGCTGAACCTAGTACATCTGTTGATCATTCTGAACAACCACTTGTTGAGGAAGTCCTTGAGAAGGATGACAATGAATCAGCTCCCAAGAGGAGCAAGAGACAGAGGACTGAAAAATCCTTTGGTGATGATTTCATTGTGTACCTTGTGGACAATACTCCCACGTCCATTGCAGAGGCATTTGCATCTCCTGATGCTGATGACTGGAAAGAAGCTGTCCATAATGAGATGGACTCGATTCTTTCTAATGGAACTTGGGAATTATCTGAACGACCCTACGGCTGCAAACCTGTGGGTTGTAAGTGGGTGTTCAAGAAGAAGCTAAGGCCTGATGGTACTATTGAGAAGTACAAGGCACGGCTTGTAGCCAAGGGCTACACCCAGCGCGAAGGCGAAGATTACTTTGACACCTATTCACCTGTTGCTAGACTCACCACCATTCGAGTACTACTTTCCCTGGCTGCCTCCTATGGTCTTATCGTTCATCAAATGGACGTAAAGACAGCTTTCCTTAACGGAGAGTTGGAAGAGGAAATCTATATGGATCAGCCTGATGGGTTTGTAGTAAAAGGTGAAGAGAGAAAGGTGTGCAAATTGTTAAAATCTTTGTATGGGCTGAAGCAAGCACCTAAGCAATGGCATGAGAAGTTTGACAGAACTTTAACTTCTGCAGGCTTTGCCATTAATGAGGCTGATAGGTGTGTATATTATCGCCATGGTGGGGGCGATAGTGTTATATTATGCTTGTATGTTGATGACATACTGATTTTCGGTACAAGCATGATAGTGATAAATGAGGTCAAGTCTTTCCTGTCAAAGAGCTTTGATATGAAAGATCTGGGACAAGCTGATGTGATCCTGAACATTAAGCTGATTAGGGATGAGAGTGGGATTACGTTAACGCAATCACACTATGTTGAGAAGGTCTTGAGCCGCTTTGGTTATATAGACAGCAAGCCTTCTCCAACACCCTATGATCCCAGTGTGACACTCAGAAAGAACAAAAAGGAAACGAGAGATCAATTAAGATATTCTCAAGTGATCGGTTCACTCATGTACCTTGCGAGCGCGACGAGACCTGATATCTCTTTTGCTGTGAGCAAGTTGAGCAGGTTCATGTCTAACCCGGGTATTGATCATTGGCATGCACTTGAAAGGGTCATGCGCTATCTGAACGGTACAATGAGTTATGGGATTCACTATTCAGGGCACCCTGCGGTGCTTGAGGGATACTGTGATGCGAACTGGATCTCAGATGTTGATGAGCTCTACGCCACAAGTGGATATGCATTTATTCTTGGAGGTGGCGCAGTGTCATGGAGGTCTTGCAAACAGACCATTTTGACGAGGTCAACCATGGAAGCAGAACTTGCTGCTTTAGATACAGCTTCTGTTGAGGCAGAATGGCTGCGTGAGCTCTTGATGGACTTGCCGGTGGTTGAGAAACCATTACCGGCCATCCTTATGAACTGTGACAACCAAACGGTTATTACGAAAGTGAACAGTGCTAAGGATAATGCGAAGTCATCAAGACACGTCAAGAGACGCTTGAAGTCTGTCAGGAAAATGAGAAACTCCGGAGTAATAACTGTTAGTTATATTCAAACAGACAAAAACCTGGCAGATCCCTTTACGAAGGGACTATCACGTAATGTGATAGATAGTGCATCGAGGGAGATGGGGTTGAGACCCGTGAGTGTTACACCATAGTGGTAACCCAACCTATGTGATCGGAGATCCCGTGAATTAGGACCTGGGAAGAACAAGCTAGTGGTTTAACTGAGGAGAGTTATTTTGTAACCCTCTCCGTGGGAAGATGCATAACTCTCACATTCTGTAAGGCAGGTTGGCAATATGCCTTAATGTGTTTCTGTTGGCTATTCGTAGCAAAGGTGCTATCCTACAGAGCGACCTTGAAAGAACACACCTATATGAGTCCGACTGTTAAACGTCGCAGTCTATGAGATTTGGGTGATCTCTAGTAAGCTCATGAAGAGACCAGGGAGTATGACGCATATGCTCCACCCGCGGGGTAGGCTACTGGCAGCCACGTACTGGTTATGACTTTGAGTGAAGTCTATTGGCACCAAACTTGCAATTCAAGGTTCGTCCATTGTTCAAGTTGCTGGTAGATGTAGCTTGAAGCTCTAGGCGGAAGTTCAACTTAACAGTCTCTGCTGAAACACTGGTATATAAACAAGAAACGAGGTTTGGCAAAATCTCTAAATGGGAATTTGAGATCTGGTGGGGGATTGTTAAAATTTGGGCCCATTTGGGCAGCCCAATAAGCAATTTCAGAAAATCTCAAAGCCCATTTTGTGGCAGCACACATGGGAGTGGAGTGGGAGCTAAAGTTTAGTCCCACATTGCTAGTTGGAGGAGACAAACACCACCTTATAAGGTGGAGTGTTGTGACACTTGGTAAGCTTGTGAGAACAAGAGGCTCTCTCGTGCGCACTCCTCCTCCTCCTCCTCCGCCGCCGCTCGCACGCACGCACCGCACCGCCCGCCCGTCTCGTCACGACGCGCCGCGGGTTGCGGGAATCTCGCCGAGCCGAGCTTTATTTTTGCAGTCCGGGAAAACGGTTTGGACGGACGCGTCACAGTTAGTCGGTTCGGGTCGCTCCCGGATCGTGGGCTACTGTAACCGACCTAAAACGTGCGCGACGTGGACTTGGCCCACGTTGTACCCGTTAGGGTTTTCCCGAGCCGCACTATATAAAGTCGTGCACTGCGTGCGCTGCAAAGACACCGAACCAATCTAGGTTTTGCCAATCTCGTGCCTTGCGCCGCCACCGTAGTCTACTCCATCCCGTGCGCCGGCGTGCACCGGCGAACGGGACAGCAGGTCTCCGGAACCGCTCGTCCTTGTGATCCTGTACGGGAGAGGGCGAATAAGGTTTTTGGGAAGCGCTCCGCGCGACTGCTTTCAAGTTCTTCATCACGGCTCGACTTCCTGGACGATCTCCGGGTCCGCGGGCGACTCGTATTCAACGTCGTCTTCTTCGAGCTGCTACCGTCGCTGCTCAAGCTGCCGCCGTCGCTGCTCCAACGACTACTTCATATACTACCGTTCGGTACGTGTGTCACGTTCCGATCTGCTGTTTTATTATGCCTGTGTTAGTAGATGTTTTGCTGCTGTTCATGTTAATTAATACGTCTAGTATTTTCGAGATTAACATGTTAGTAGCTCTTGCGATCATGCTTTATATTCTGGAATTAATCATGACAATTATGCCTAATAATCCAACAGTGTCTTGTTAGCACTGCATCGTGCGTCAGGAGTAAGTGAGCCCGAATGGACAAATGAGGGCGACATACCGCTGACACGCGAAATAGCTGGGCGTCAGTGGTATTTAACATACCACTGACATACATGGTAAAACGCGCGTCAGTGGTGCGGAAATTTTGAGGCCAACCCGCGCGAGAAAAATACCCTCTCCTCTAAACCCACGCTGCAACCCTCTCTCTCCCTTATCTTCTCTCTCGTCACCACACGATCCTCTTCTTCCCCGATCCAGTTTCTATGTCTTCTCGCCGATGCTCCGGCAGACCTAGCCTCCTAGCCTAGCCTCGCATCCTCCGCCCCGTGCTCCTCCGTGAGCAGCAGGCGCTGCGCCCGGGCGGCCGACGGGCTCCTCCGCGAGCAGCCGATGACGGGAGCCACGGAGAGCGTGGCGGCGGCAGCGGCTGAAATCGGCAGAGGGGCCGGAGGGAAAGAGGCCGTCGGCGGCAAGGCTGCTGCCCGCGCGCGTCTGCGGTCTCCCGCAACAGCACCTCCGCCCGCGGGCACCATGTCGTCCGAGGCGTGGACGCCGGGGATGACGACGAGATCTTGCAGGAGCTCTGGGACCTCTACGGCGCCGTCCACGCCCACGGCACCCTCCCCAGGCAAGCACACCGAGCACACCAAACCCCTCTTCCTCTTCCCCTAATCCCCTCACTCTTCAACTCCTCTCCCTAGCCGCTCCGCGCCGCAGCTCCCCCAACTGCGCCGCTACCAGGAGGTCGATGCGCACAAGGAGCGCGGCTCGCTTCTCCGCACCGCAGCTCCCCCAACGGCTCTGCTCCGAGGAGGTCGACGCCCACAAGGAGCGCGCGGCCGCCATGTTTGCCGCCGCGCACGAAGCTCCGGCGACCACAAGGAGGCCACCTGGCGCTCCTCCAGCCCGTCAGTGGACGGCGACCACCTGCTACACCAGCCCGTCCGTCCGTCGAGGTAATCCCTCCAACAATGATGCTTTTGCTGCTCTCGTGTGAATGCTCGATGCAAAGATTCGACACAATTTTTTTAAGATCCCTGAAATTGCGATGTATACACAGGAAGATCTCGCCGCCACCAGCCTCCTGCTGCTGCTCCGCCGTGGACTGCCTCCAACACCAGTATGGTCACTCAATGTACGACCCTCACTCTCTCAAAACTTCGCCACAGCCGGCACCTTACTACTCTGCACAAGCACAACACGAGAGAAGCAGGCCTGTCCAAATTGCCTAGAGGAACACCATTCGCTGCTATACATACACTTTGTTTCCATGCATCTGAAGTGCCTAGTGTAATACCATGTAACTGATAGCCTGAAATTTTGGTTCTCTAACAAAATTGAAGTAGTCTGGTTAGTTGGTTGTCATTTCATAAGATGAAGTATTCTGGTATTTAAAAAAATCATGCCACATTAATTTTGGATCAACAAAGATCAATATTGTTCATATCCTCAACTAGTACTCCTAAATCTGGAAGAACCGTAGACTTGTGTAAAAATTCCTGCTGGTCGTGGGCAAATATGTGTTGGTTTTGATATGTTTTCATAATTCAGGACAGTGCTGCTTTAGGGTTGTGTGTAGAGCTGTTGTAGAACGTTGATCTACTCTTTACATAATTCAACAAGAAGCTTCTGATATTGTGTGTTCTGACATTGTTGCCAATCAACTTTTGCTCCTGCTATCAGTTTAAATGCTAAACACGAGAACTAATGTGCTAGAGTATCCAAAGAGTCAGCATGTATTGGTCTCCCAAGTTTCATGGTTTTGTTCAGAACTCTTTTTTGGTGGTGACATACTTGCCTTTGCTTGCCATTTGACAGAGCCAAAACGATGAACTTGAGGCGAAGTTTTTGGAGGAGAGAGCTGCAGTTGTGGCAGCAGCGGCGACGACAGCATCGAGCTGTGGCGGCAACAACGACATCGACACGCGGCGCGGCTGTGGCACCGACGACGATGACATCGAGCTGTGGCGGCACCACGGGGCGCGGCTGCGGCAGAGACGAGACGGCATCAACACAAGGTTGTGGCAGCGGCGACGACGACTTCGGCACATCAACACTTGTCTATTTCGGCTCCTTGCTGTATGTATGTATTTTAACCGTGTGTAGTGTTGTAATCTGTACCACTGAACTGCACTGAATTGAATGAACTATATGTATCTAGTTGGACAAATAGATTATCTGTATAATTTAATGTTTCAATCTGATACTAGTGGCGTTTACAGGTCACTAGTATTAATATTTTTTTTAGATCCCTAAATTCTTACTAGTGACGTGCAAACAGGGCAGCACGCCAGTGGTACGCCTCGTTACCCCTGACGCACTATTCCCCCAGCCCGATAGTGAAAATACCGCTGACGCCCGTGATGTTTGCACGTCAGTGGTAATTGAGCTACCGCTGACGCGCGCGCCGCCCATCAGTGGTACGAGTTACCACTGACGAAATAGCGCTGACGTGCGCCCGCCCGTCAGCAGTAGCCAAAAAGCGTGCGTCAGTGGTAGGCTTTTCCCTACTAGTGAATGTTAATTATGTGTACTAACCGGCCGTAAGTTAGTTATAAGTTAGTAGTGATTATGACCTGCCGTCGAGGCTTGCATCTAAACAACTCTTGTACCCATCCGATGTAATCGTTGATCTATAAACATGATGGGGCCGCTGATGTTGATCACGGCGTAAACCATATCGTTTGACTGACATCATGTAAGGGAGCTAGATTATCATGAAGATTTAAGAAAGAAAACGATGAAAATAGAAATATTGTTTGGTTAGGAGCAATAAAAAAAACCATATTTTGTATTGATCGGAACAATGAGAAAATCATGAAGAATCTACAATTTTTATTTACAATAAATTACCATATCATGAAAGAATAATTTTGTATTCACCTAAATAATTAATAACCATATCGCGAACCAATACCAGTATTAATCACAATGATCATAATATATCTCTTACTATTACTCTCCATTGTCCAAAATTTAACATTAATGAATAACCATATCAGAAATTTATAATTGGTAGCATATTAGGTAACAACCATGCATATTAGGAAATTGGTACCAGTATGATCACCTCAATCAAAATATATCTGTCACACTTAATTTCAATAATTTACCATATCACTGAATTCATACCAATAGAAATCACCAATGATACACACAACATCACTATAAAAAGTTCTGTCCACTAGCAATAAGGCTCACAACTTAGTTCCATCACCGCCACCCGTCTAAATATATCAAACAAGATGAGAACCATTCCAATTTTGCTGGTAGCACTTGCTCTTCTTGTTATTTCTTCAGGTAAACTATTTTTGTTTTACATCATGGCAGGTTACATTATTTTTTTAGTTATCAATTAGTTGATATGTTTGGTTGTTTTCTACCTAACGCCTCTCCCTACCATGATCCCTTGAAAATAGAGCATTTGTTAGATTTTTGTGAAACGTTTCATTGATATATATCTAGATGTTATAATTGCAAGGAATATCTAGATATAAGTTTCCTTGTTTTTAAGCTTGCATGAAATGATTCGTTCTTCAATTTGATCTATAGGTGCACACGTAGATGGTACTGGGAGCAACATGACGACAATAGTAAACACTACAAGTCATGGCGACGCCCACTGTGAGGAATTCCATACAGATCAAGGAGAAGTTAGATGGTGTTGTGTCGGAGGATTGGACCATGAGTGTTTGGGATTGCGATAAAAAATGTTGGCCACCCACAGTTCGTGATTGATCATTTGAATCAAAAGTTTATTTTGACAAATTAAGATTTTGTACTCAAAAAATAAATCGAGATGATAAGAAGAAGAAATTTTGTGATGCTAATGTTTTTATTGATGAAAATTGCAAGTAAATGCCACCTTTAGCATCCACCGTACGAGCTGCTATTAGGATTCATGCACATGGGGCTGGCCTATTACGAGACAGCCGAGGATGAGCAGCTCGCACTCTGGCCTCAGCTGTCTCAAGTCCACCATGATTCGGCGATGGAGGCGGTGGAGCCGGAGGAAGAAAGGCCGTATTTTCCGTCGGAGATGGTGGGCCAGACGTGGGAGTGGACCTTCACCTTATTTTAGGCGGCCATGTTCAGCGCGACGCCCACAGGCCGCAGCGACCGGGTGTCCAGACGTTCGCTGCTAGCTGATGACAGCGTGTACCACGGGGTTCGCTTCCGACTAGGGCTGGACTAACGAGCTGCTCAGATCGTTAAGACTCGGCTCGTTAAGACTCGTGATTGTTAAGGCTTGGATCGTTAAGCTCAACAACGAGCTAAATTTAAAGATTGTCTCGGTTCGTTATATGTTCGCGAGCGCTCGCGAGCAACTCGTTAAAGCTCGTTAAGAAGATATATCAGGGTATTCAGCTAATTAAGCAAGCATCAGAGGCAAAAGATTTTTTTTCGTCCATATAGGGAAGATTTTTTGGTTTTTATGATGGGCTATTTGCATATTAACGTTAGATGGGCAACACTATAATGGCAGCCATGCAGATTTGCAGCCTGCTGCGACGATATTAACGAGCTTAACGAGTAGCTCGTGAAACTCGTTAGATTGATTGTTTAACTCGTTAGTGTTAACGAGCTAAAATTGCTGCTCAGCTCGGTTCATTAAGAAAACGAGCCGAGCTCAAACGAGTCGAGCTACCGAGCTTTCATTAAGCTCGTCGAGCTTCGAGCTTTATGTTCAGCCCTACTTTCGACCATACAAACAGTGTTATCGTCAAAATCATTATACAACTTCCTAAACCTTGTCGATCGGGGCAGCATTTTCCAAGCCGTCACATGCGACCAATTGAATCTCTCTCTCTCTCTCTCGTCCGGAAAATTCTACTCACGCGCGCAGATTTACTAATTGTTGAATTGTTTTTTTCTGGCGGAGGTTACGTGCACTGTTTTCACCGTGAAGAAGACTACGCTAAGAGCATCTCCAGCGGACGCGCTGAAAAAACAGCTATTTTAGCACCCGCGGAGCAGTTTTGCTTACTCTAGCGGAGACTGTAAAATTCAGCAACGCTGCAAAACCGTCCAGCGCGTGGGCAGATACTGGACGGAACGCTGGGTATTTCGTGCACGGCGTACAGCGCGCTGGGCAATCTGGAAAGGACGCACGAAGAAAACCGCCGCTGAATCTTCCGGATGTTTTTCCTCGACTCGCCTGCAGCTCGCCACCGCCGTCCCTCCTCTGCTCGTCCGCGGTTAGAGTACTTGTCAGCTAAGAGATCTCATCTGAAAACTTGACGGCGCGTTAGTGCAAGGGAAGGTTTGGGAAATGACCCCGGGAGTTGAGCCCTAGGATTGCATTCATCTGAACTTACATTCTGAATTTACAATTCTGAATTACAATCAGTCGAGCTTTCCTGGTTACATATCTAGCCTATGCTACTAAGGCCAGCTCAGGGCTCCTGGCTGCGCAGATCTGTCTTCTGTTTTATTGCCTGCCGGGTGAACTCCGGACTCCCGGGGACGCCTGGGATGAAGGAGGGCATTCGCGCAGGATCTTCAGGGGTCCCACGGGCCGGGGAACTTCCGGGCGAACCCCGGCTCATGCTGGCTGCAGAGGAGGTGCACATGGTCCACGAAATTATCCATGATGTCCTCCTCATCCTGCATGAAGGAAAGAGATCGAGTCAAGGCGCAGCATCTTCCCAAGGGTCGTATTGCCCAAAACCAAGGCGACTTTACCTTGAAGACATCATCAAGGTTGCAGAGGAGGCGGATCAATCTCTGATTGCCGGTGGCCTCCCTCCACAGCTCCATCTTGATGGTGTCCTTCCGGGTCGCCAGCGCCACCGAGACTTCCATGGAGGCAGAGCCGGCGATATTCCCCACCGCTGGGAAAACCAAGGAGACCCGAGGTCGAGGAATGGCCTCGTCCTTGTCAGCGGCTCGGGCTCCAGCCTCGCTGGGTGCCTCCGTCGCACCTCGGAAGACGGACTCCGCCGTCGACACGTCGGACAAGGCCATCTCCGCGTCACCAGACATCGTTCTGCGGGGCGTGGGGAGGCGAAGGAAGAAGAAGAGCGGAGCAAGGCGAGAAGATGTGTCAAGGGAGTTGGGGTCTGGAGGGTCTTTTATAGGCCTCCTACGCTCCACCTACCCCTTGGCGTTATGGCTGCTGCAGTAATGGGAGCGCGTTTTGCAAAAAACTCGTTCTCATTCACACAAGCGCGACACGGAGACAAGGAGGAAACAAGATCTTCTTCACTTACAAGGACTATAAGGGGACGATCTTTTTTACAACAAAAAGGTTGGCTCCCATCGAGCAAGGTGCACCGCCGTACAATGGAAGACGCTACTTCCAGAAATACGTCGTCGAGGCCGCGAGGGAGAAGGTCAACGAGATCTCCATGGCGCCCGTCCGAAGCTCCTCGCCTTCAGGAAGACGAGCTCCCCTCGACCTTGATGTCAGATGAGTTTTCCTCATCTTCATCCTTGTCGTAGGAGCTCGAGCTGCCGCTGTTGCTCTCCATGCAGCACTCCACGCGTCCGCCATCGACACCGAAGATCTTCACGGAGAGCGTCGCGTCTCCGTCGTACCGGAACGCCAAGCATTGCCCCCGGGACAGCGGCGGGCACGGGAGAACGACTTCCACCCCTGACCCAGAAGCATGGCGCCTCCAGCAGTGTGCTCCGCCATGACCCAGGAGGGGCCATTGGGGCAGCCTTCCACTTGCAGGCAGAAGCCGGAGGGTCTGATGTCCTCCGTCGCCGTCGCGAAGGACTCCGGCAGGAGGAGCCGACTGCGAGGCCGGAGGTTCGGATCCATGATGAACTCGAACGGCGCGAAGCTAGTATGAACCATGCTCCTGGGAGGGGGAGCAGCGGTGCCGCGGCCTCCACGGCCGCCGCGACCGCGAATCCCATGACCTCGCGAAGCAGCTCGACCACGAGTGGAGGGGCCACTCTCCGCAGCAGCTGAAGAAGAACGAGGGCGCCCAACTCCTCTGCTCGCTCTCGCCATTGGCGCGGACAGCTTGTGGGGAGGTCTGGAGTTGGACTGAGTAAGAAGATGAACAAAAGTGCCAGGGGCGCGCCTCGCTTTTATAGCCGTGGCGGCGCCTCTGCCAGGCGTCTCCTCGGTTCTTCTGTTACTGGGAACCGAGGGGGCCATCGCAATTACTCCCCCAAGCGAAGTAGTTCCAAGACATTCAAGGCCATCAGTGAAGCAGAGCAAGGAAGACCAGGTGCCCGGGGACCCACTTTGACCTATCTTTAGGCCATAGCCCCGGCAGCTGGAGCAAGAGCCGCCGGGACCATGCCCGGGGGCTACTGTCGCAGCAGTGGAACACGGGGTTAGTGCTGCCAAAGTGGGTCCACCCCATGTGGGCCCAATATGAAGATGGACAAGACCAAGACTCAAGTCAAGCTGGCGGGTTCACCACCAGGACAAGCAAGGCCTACGTCGACAAAGGGCTCCGGTCCTGGGGGCCTTCCGGGTCCCCGAACCAAGCAAGAAGGCTAGGAAGGACCCGAGAGCCCGAGTTCCTGGCAGGAGGCCAGGCTCCCTCTCGGGTACTTCCCCACGTCACTGTGGATAAGCTCTCGACCTCACGCTGGAAGATCTCAGAAGACTTGGGAAGAAAGGCGAAGGCAGCGCGGGCGGGAAGCATCGCCCGTGGTGGTGTAAGCTCCTGTCCACCCCAGGGCGGACGCTCCCACCTAACCCAAAGGAGACGCTACGCTGAGGAGAGGCCACGTCTCCCCCTAAACTATATGAGGAGGGTCCTTCACCCCGAAGGTCCCTCGTGCCCCTCACGTGACCCTGTGGCAACCCCTTAGCCTATAAAAGGAGGACCAAGGCACGGTGAGGAGGGGAGGGAGAAGAAGGGAAGGAGGAAAGAAAGAAGGCAAGGTTGAACCAGAGCAAGACTAGATTAGGGTTGCGAAGGTAGAGAGGAAGGTGATCTCCTCCGGGTCAGGATCTGTCCTTCTTCTACCTCCAGCCAAAACCCTTCCGCGTACCCCATCCGGGAGGTTCCATTGTAAGCCACACTATGAAGAACTCATAAATCCAGACATGCAGGAGTAGGGCTTTTAGCCTCCGGGCGGCCTGAACCTGGGTAGCTCCTTGTGTCCCTTTGGTTGCATGCTTTGATCGTGGAGAGGAGAGCTTGATCTAGACTCCGCCCGAGAAGACGATTCTCAGCCTCCTTCGCGCCCCGTGCCGAACCTAAAATGGGGTATCCTATACTCCCGGTGTCCGTGCATCGAGACAGGACAAGACGCTATACAACAAATGAGCCGAGATATCACTTTATTAAGTACACATATCAAATCCAGGGGCATTCCAGACATCTCACAACTAAACACGGCAAATAAGCCAAATCTGCAGAAGCCCAAAAGAAGTGTCCAGACAATTTCTACTAGCTTCTACCCACCACAGTTTCTCCCCACCAAAATCTATAAGCAGGCTTCTACATAAGCAGAAGCCCAAAAGAAGTGGCCCTATGACAACCCAGGAAGCATCTGTTTAGTCCAACACGTACTATCGGCACTAGCTCCCTGAGCAGCTCGCACTCTGGCCTCAGCTCTCTCAAGTCCTCCATGATTCGGCGATGGAGGTGGCGGAGCCGGAGGAATAAAGGCCGTACTTTCCATTGGAGCTGGTGGGTCAGACGTCGGAGTGGACCTTTACCTTCCCAACGACTCCCTAGCGGGAGGAGCAGGAGGGGCCGGCCATGCAGCCATGTGCCGGGCCGTCGCCATCACCAGTCGTGGATTGACCATGGCCGCAGCCTGACTTTATCGACCTCACCACGAAAACGACGACGACGAGCTGGCTCCGACGACACGACCACTAGTGGCCCTTTTAGTTTTTTATTATAGTACGCGCCTTGCCATGTTGAATGGAATTTGAAGTTTAAATTCAAGTTAAAAATTGTAATTTCGATTGAATTCTAGCAAAATTTAAAAATTAGTGTTGAGTTTTCATTCTAACTACCAAATTCTTCAGGTGGCATGTTTGGCATGCCACGGACAACTTCGCACTGGTAGCGTCGCGAAAGCACGCCAGGTGGTGCAATACTTATCAGTGGCGTCCCCACGTCACACGACTGGTAGTAATTATATTTGGCTCATAACCAGTGACATGCGTAAAACACGCCACTAAGGGCGAAATTGAAAAGCCACCACTAGGCGTTTTCCTACTAGTGGAGGCTACTGGGTTGCGTGTACGGTAAATTAAAATTTTCTAACTTACATAACCGCCAAGATCTATTTTATGAAGATATGTTGCACCCCATAATGCGATGATCTAGAATACTTACAAACACCGTTGCGGAAGATCTTGTGTTTATCGAAGTAGATATTGGTGAAGCATGATGAAGAATCTCACGTCCAAGCCGGGATGTGAGATTGTCGCCTTTTTCCCATGTTCGAGGATTGCTTGCACAACCCGCTCTTCAAGTATCCACGCGTACACCTCGCCAACCTGCCAGCGCTCCGCCGTTCAAGAACTCGGCACTCGACGAAGAGTGACAACCTTTCAGCGTAGTATCGATGGTAGAACTAATCAACTAGATTAGATCTATATGAGACTTAGAGAAACCTAATTCTCAACACATGAGATCTAATTAGAGAGAGATTCGAGCAATGTCTAATTAGAATAATTAGAGCATCGTCTAATTACACAATATCTTAAGAGAGAGGAACCTGTGCAATATGCAATTGGTATGTTCTCCTTGTGGGAGGGGTGGAGTATATAAGGGGAAGAGGGGGGCTGGTGCGCTCGCCCTAGGGAGGCCGGTCGGCCCCTCTCCCAAGTCGGCAAGGACTCCCTCCCTTCCCTTTTTCCTTTTTGCCCTTTTCCTGTATTCCTTTCCTAGTTCAATTAGGACTCCTTTTATTCCGCAATTAAACAAGGAAGGAGAGGAGGGGGTTTGGTGCGCCGGCCCTGGAGGGTGGGGCCATGCTCCTCCGGCACTCCCCCCTTCTCGGCAAACCTTCGAAACTCTTCCGGAACCAAATATACTTTATAGATAAAATTATTGACTCTATCCACTGGTGTCGGAAACACTTCCCGGCATCCCGGAACATCTCATGTTCACTACTTTCTCTCTCAGGACTCTCAGCCCTAAAATCAGCATTAATGCCTCTCATGTAAACTTCACCGGAACATCTCCGATTCTCACCGGAGTTGTTCCTGTGACATCGGAGAGACTCCGACCACTTCTCATAACCACTATTACTCCATCTTAATTCTCTCAACAAAGGATTGGTTACAACTTAAGCGTGTGACCCGGAAGGTTCGGTAACATATAGACATGCCCGGAATACTCCCCGAACAATAACTAGCATTAGAATCTAGACAGCCGTGCTAGCTCCTATATGTTCACGATTGAACGATGGAACATTTTGTGTTTCTCATCACGTTAATCACTTTACGTACATGATACCAATGATATCATGAGATGATATAATGTGCTCTAGTGTGATCAAACCATTCGATCATAACATATATAAACTCGTACATATATTATCATCTTTTCTCATATCATATTCCTAATGTCATAGACAGCCGTGCTAGCTCCTATATGTTCACGATTGAACGATGCAACCTTTTGTGTTTCTCATTACGTTAATCCCCTTATGTACACGATACCAATGATATCACGAGATGAGACAATGTGCTCTAGTGTGATCAAACCATTTGATCATAACATATATAAACTCGTACAGATATCATCAACTTTTCTCATACTGTATTCCTGATGTCCTGTGATAAATCACACTGTGTCTGGCCAGACGATTGGGTGACATCAGTAATACTACATGAGATGGCCCCGATAAATGTATCTCTCCATCATCTGGAGGAGTAAGTACCATTCTTGAATAATCTCCATTCCTTTACGTGATCTGCTTGTTGGAGATATGCCCTAGAGGCAATTAATAAAGTGATTTTATTTGTCATATCTCTATTGTTCATAATACGTTTTAATACCATGCTATAACTGTATTACGCGGAAACATTAATACACGTGTGGTATGAAAACAACCAGGTCCCTAGTAGCCTCTATTTAACTAGTTCGTTGGGTAACAGATGATCAAGGTTTCCTGATCATGGACAATGGCGTCGGTTAACAACGGAGTCATATCATTTGGTGAATGATTTGATGGATATACCCAAAATATAGAAACGTAGTGTTCATGCCTTCGATCGTGAGATCATATCAAATCTCTGGTTCTAAAAGATACGGCTGATCGCATCAAACAACATGACTTATATAGCGTGACAATAAAGGTGACACTTTCGGTTATCGGAAAGAAGCGGTAGAAGCGAGTGATCAAGAACGGGAATTGCTAGTCCACATAGCAGGATAGATACTCTGGGCCAACTCGGTGAGATTACATCAATGAGCTTGAAAGCATGTGACTAGGTCACGGTGATGTAACGTCACAGATGAGTAAAGATAGATTTGTCAATGGCGAGGTCATGCTCGGTAATCGTGATACCGGAGAACGACGCTCGGACAATCTAAGTATCGCTAGGCAAGAGCATGAGACTGGACGTCTAAAGGTTCAAACGATAGAAGACATTCGTGGGCGCACATGGGCTATCATGGATATCCAGATCTCGCTGTTAGTCATTGATCGGAGAGGGTGTCTCGATCATGTCTGGAGTGATCCCGAACCGTGGGGTAACACACTTAAGGGTGGCTGACGATTAGATTGGATTTAGAGAGAAAAGAAACCGGGAACTCCTGAAGTGTTCCGGAACTTGTCTGATGTTGATCGGAGGCAACGAAATAGGTTTCGGAGCCCAGATGAATTAAATAATATGTATTTAATATTAATAAGTGTTATTAGTGATAAATATATTTTTATTTAATTTATTTCGAATTTTTAAAGCATTAAATCATAAATGGGTCTTAGAGGCCCATTAGGGGAAAATCCCAAAAAGGAAAAAGGAAAAAAAAAGAGGGAGGAGGGCCAGCCGGCCTAGGTGGGCCGAATGGGGCCCACATAGGTGGCCGGCTGCCCCTTGGCCGGCGCATGGCCATGTGGGGTTTAGTCCCACATGGCCTAGCCAAGGGAGATGGTCTCCCTCCTCCTCCTTTAAATAGGGAACCCCCCATGCCTTTGAAAATACACCAATTTCTCCCTTCTTCTCTCCTACCTTGAACGTGGTTTCATTTCCAGATCTGCGTACGGGGAGGGAAGTCTCTCTACTCTACGCACACCGCCGTGCTGCTAGATCCACTCTTCCACTTCCGCTGCTCTGCTGGATCTTGAGCCCGGAGGTCGTCATCCACACCGTACGTGTGTGGAACCGCGAGGCGCCATCGTTTGGCGCTGGGAGCCGTCTTCTTCCACTACACGACCCTGAGGTCGGCATCGTCGTCTCCATCGACAATGTTTGTGCGGGAACGTAATCCCGCTTCCGGTCTACAAGGGTATGTATTCTGATCTCCTCCATATTAGTATATCTGCATAGTATAGATCCTGGCTAGTTTATGGTTATCGTCGGTAGGAAATTTTTTGTTTTCTGTCTGCGATCCCTATCACTGCTTACCCCTCAAAGTCACTGTTATGATTCACAATTAAGGCTGGACGTTTGATGACAATCAAGGCTTAAGTGTCGAAGACACGGTCACGAGATATTCTCATGTTATAGGAATGTAGCTAACGAAAACTCCATATGATCAATTGCCAATTTCATAGCTGACGATTTGTTTCTTAGCAAGATCATATAATTGGGTCGGTTCAGTACTATTGTCATTCCGACAATATACTCTCATAGTTGTTGACTTTATACAAAAGTGCATGATCAGGAAAACATGATCATCTAACAACAAGATGAGCTAGTCTTAGAGACAAGACCATGAACACTTACTTGTTCGTATCTCAACACATGCATCGGGGGTTTTCCTTTGAATACTCACTTCAAGTGACTATGCAGTTGTAGCATAAAGATATAAACATTAATAATAAACTTGGAGATAAAATAATAACTGAATATTATTGTCTCTAGGGCATGCTAATGAAAATTCTATAATTTGCCATGATCTCAGTTTCCTATATATTTGACATTTCCCATTTATCTAGGTGTCAGATACTGTAATAATGTACATAGAAATATACAAGAAGAAGTCCTTCTATTTGATGCATTGTTGGACCAAGATTAAAGAGTGTCCAAAATGGAAAGCACTTTGACTCCCTATGAACGGCTGACCAGGGAAGAAGGTGAGGGTGTTTGGTTAGGTTTTTACTTGGATTTTGGCTTTGGCTTATAAGTCCAAAAAGCACCTAAATAGGTGTTTTTAGCTTTTGACTTATGTTTTACTATGGTATAAGCCAAAAGCCCGAAAGCCAAAAAAAAGCCTAACCAAACACCCTTGTCTAGACGAAGAGTGGATGCTAGGGCCGGCTCGTAACGGCCAATTGGAAATAGGCTTGTGCTTCCGTGGAAAAAAAATACGAAAATATGTCGCCACCGGGATTCGAACCTAGGCCTCCCAGGCGAGACACACAGGGAACATAACCACTGGGCTACGCATCGGTTTGTGAATGGTTTAGAATCAAAACCTATATACACATAGCGCAGCGTGGCCGAGCAGGCTAATAGGAAAAGATGCAACAAATATCGATGGCTACGGAGACTTGAAACTGGGTCTCACCCATGCGACACAAGGAACCATGACACTGAGCTCACTTTCTCTCTATGTATCTTCTTAAGTATTCCCTCCGATCCTATTTACTCGGTGTATAACTTTTCCCCATTTTCCCCTTTTTACTTTGTGTACTACGTTCGCTGACTGACTATTTCCAATCATGCCCCTGCCTGTTCGGTTCCGCAATAACTGATTGATCCATCCAGGAACTGAGGACAGAGATACGCATGCAAACAGCTGGGGACAGAGAAGTGCGTGCTCGCAGGAATTGAGGAACCGAGAGAGAGCAGCCAATCGTCTGCATACACACAATAACTAACTAGCATCTATTCCGTAATTAAACCAAGGGCAGAATTGTCCAACTTTCAATAGAAAAATCTCTCATTGGTATCCGGGCTGCACCTTACATGCAGAGAAAAAAGAATCGGAGGGAGTACTATTTTCTACTTTCTACCGCTGAGGGAAATTAATGAATTAGCATACATAAATACATAAAGGGCACGCGCCACATGTCGCTATTGATTCTTTGATGTACTAATCATTGAAATTAAGCATCAAATTATTCAAAATTAATTTAAAAAAATTAACAACATGAAATTGAAATAGAGATAAATCAATTTTCATGAAAAACTTGATAATTGTCGCAAGTGATTTTTTTGACCTACTCGAATTGACCATTATTTTTTCCTAATAAAATAGGAACGAATTAGGCATCATTGACTAGTTTTGTTTTTTGACAAGTCCAACATATTATTATTTTTTCTCATCATAGGTAGAATGGGTCCATTTGTAAGCAAGTAATTTTTTTGACCTGCTGAAAACGAACCATTATTTTTTCCCCTAGTTTAGTATAACCAAATTAGGCATGCTTGACAGTTTTGTTTTTTGACAGCTCCAACAAATTATTTATTTTTGCTCAATGAATGTGGCGAAAAAGGGTATTCTGGCACGTGCATCGAATCTTGCGACAACTGAGACTCCATTTTAGTTTCTCCCGTGCTTTTATGGCCTATCCTTACATAGTCAGTGAGCAAAATCAAATGGTTTACCCATTTCGATGTCGGTCCAAAGGATAGACGACGCACGACACACAAATTATCAGGGTTCGTTAAGAATCTGTGATAGTATGTGTCGGGACCACTCAAAAAGTTGGATTCGATCATAATATTCTTATATAGCTATATAGGTGTGGAGTGAACTTGACGAGATGATATCCAACCTCCAAGTTCACATAATTACCAGTTTGTCATTATTCCCAGCATTTCTCTGTTGAAAATTAAAAATATATGAAAACATTGCCAAAATGAAAAATAACATTGCATTCATGCCTAATATGGATCCGCACGTTCCAAATGTCTAGCTAGATGTCTAAAAGTGTTGTATGTGGATCCACACGTCTCAAAGGTGGTAGATATACAACTAGAAGGCTATAAGTGTTGCATGTGGGTCTACATGTCACAGTGTGCTAGTTCAAAATAGTTAGGGGTGTTACATGTGGGTCCACCTGTTCCAAAGTGATAGATATACTACTAAATGGCTACGAGTGTTGCATATGGGTCCACATGTCCCCAGATATGCTATGTCAAGATGGATAGGGGTTCTGCATGTGCGTCAACATGGCTCAAATGTGCTAGATACATACCTATATGGACGCACATACACCCGCCTTAGACAACTTAACCTAAAACTATCACGTGGATCCCACAACATGGAACATATCTAGGAGAGTTGTATAAGGGTCGACATGTCCCAAAGGTGGTAGATATACAGGTAGAATATGTCAAGTTGTCCAGTATGTCATATAGTTCAAGGTAAAAATGACTAGGGGTTCTGCATGTGGGTTCACATATCTCAAAGGTGGTAGATACATACATATATGACCTACTAGACATCTGGTCCACATGCACGAGACCTAGACAGTTTGACCTAGAACTAGCATGTGGGTCTCACAAAATGCAACATAGATAGGATCAGTGTTGCATGTGGATCCATATGTCCCAAAGTAGGGATGAAAACAGAGCGGAAACTTTCCGACTTTTCCGCGGAAAAACGGAAACAGAACGAAAATACGGAAGTGGAAACAGAATTTTGCAAAACGGAAACTGAAACGAAAACTTTTATGCGGAAACGAAAACGGAAACGGAACAACGTATTCCGGCGGAACGACCACGGAAACGGAAATTCCGTTTCCGGCAATACGGAACTTTCCGTTTTTTGCTACATGGTGCTTTCTGCAGCAGGCCTAACAATTTTAGTGAGAACACCGAGGCAGAACCAAAGATCTAAACAAAAAAGTAAAATATATGAAGTGACCATGTTTAGGCCCTACGTACTTGCATATTATCTCCCTCTCAAGGCATTCCCGGTTCGGCATTTCAGTGTTGCACTTGGTTTAGGGACGATAGTAGGTATTTTTTGCCAAAGTTGATAACTTAGAAACACTATATTATACTTTAATTTATTTCATCTTATTAAATTAATAAGTTTGTTGGTTTGCTTGAATTTTCCTGCATTATTCAAGGTGTCGCTTGGTTCCGGCAAACATCTGCTTTCTGTTCCGTGTCCGCACCGTATTCGGTCTGTATCTGTTTCCGACAATATTTGTTTATGTATTTGTTTCGGGGTTTCTGTATTCGTTTCTGTTTCTGCAAAAAAATATGAAAACAAATATGACACCACCCAGTTCCGTCCGTATCCGCTCCGTTTTCATCTCTATCCCAAAGGTTATGGGTCAACATGTCCTCTGGATGTCCCGCATTTAAAACCCCAAACCATCTTGACCTAGCACATCCGAGGGACATGTGGACCCACATACAACACTCATAGCCATCTAGTTGTATATCTATAACCTTTGGGATATGTGGACCCACATGCAAAACCCCTAGCTCACTACTAGGAAACTAGCTATAGGTGGATCATCATTCTGTGGCGCACCTTTTTGCGGTGCGCCACAAAAGTTTATTAGTGGCGCATCCCCTGTGGTGCGCCACAGATATCTGTGGCGCATGATATGGCCATGCGCCACTGAATATGGCATTTCTGTGTCGCATTCTGTCCATGCGCCGCAGAAATATCGTGGGCCCCACCACCCACGTTTGAAATTCGAGGCCCACCACCCATTTTTGTGGCGCATGGGCCCGGATGCGCCAGAGAAACATACATTTCTGTGGCGCACCGAGGCCCATGCGCCACAGAATTCAGGTGGACCCCACCCCCAATGATTGGGTGGATGAACTTTCTGTGGCGCATGGGCCTGGGTGCGCCACAGAAATGCTTCTTTCTATGGCGCACCTTGTCTGATGCGCCACAGAAATGGCACATTCTGTGGCGCATGGGGATGCATGCGCCACAAAATAGGTGTTCCAGATCTACAAAAGGTAGCTCTTCCCCTACCTACCACCCCCATTGTGGCCTTCTCCCTTCCCCCACCCAACTCATCCTCCTCCTCCCTCCCATCCCATTTTGCCCATACTTTTCTCCATTTCTTGTAGTTAAACCTACTTTGTTTGATAGATAATTGGTGAGGGCTTGGGAAGAGCCTCCGTATACAGTCTCCTCCTCTCCCAATACATCTCTTTTTTTCTCCTATTTTCTCTCCAACACCACACACTCTCTCCCATCGACCACGGTCACGTCTCGGTAATGAATCTACTAGGTGAGTATTGTTGGATGGACATGCATATGCATGTTTTGTGTGTGGCCGGCGGTGTACATGTATGGATGTTTCTTCTAGGTGAAGCGCTTGACGTCGCGGTTTGCACGATGGCGAGACGATGTTTATACATGAAGCTTGTGGATATTTGCATGTTGTTGCTTTTTTTTGTTGCTTGCGCCGGCGTGGTGCATGGATGTTTGCCGAAATGTGGATTCATTTCCATTTCGGCAAATTTTTGCACCACCCATACGTCCTACTTTCAAGAAAAGTCATGCCGAATTTTTCCGTCGAACATGCAAGTGTGATTCGTTTCTCGTTTTTGCTCTACGTATACCGCGTAGGCAACCATGGTCGTCAACATGAGCTCCGGTCGAATCAGTAGATACAAGGAAGAAGCGAAGGCAGAAATGATTCGGTGCAACAGGCGCCAGATAAGATGTCCGTGTCGAAAATGTAAACTCGAGAGCTGGATCGACCCTGATTCCGGACAATTGGAGGATCACCTGCTCAGGCGCGGTTTCATGCTAGGCTTCAACGAGGCGCCGGCAGCAAATGGTGCGCATGAAGACGAGGGCGGCCGGCGAGAAGACGAAGAGTTTCCCGGACATGGTTATCAGGACGAAGGAGATGTCGGCGGACAAGATGATCATGACGAAGGAGATGTCGGCGGACAAGATGGTGATGGCCCTTCACGTAGTTACCTGCGTGAAAAGTAAATGGGTTAGGTTGAGACTCCAAGTGCAGAGTGTGTAGTAAGTGGAAGACGTATTTTCCCAATATCGAACTCTCGGGGAATCAGTAGTGAAGATTTATCTTTCCTATCCTTCTTTTGGTTACCTACAAAACAAAGTAAATGTTTTGGTCCTCAACCTCACCTAGTGGTTGTCAAGCACAAGGTGTGAGAATGATATCAAGATAATATGCAATGCAAACAAGAAATAAATATGCAATGGTGGTAAATAAATATGCAAGGATGGTGGTAGCAATGATAAATGATATTTTTGGGTTTTATATGATGAATGCAAGATGTAAAAGTGTTTTTGTATTTTCGGATTTTTAAATGGCAGAAAATGGAAAATGGTAAAAGTGTTGGAAAGGTGTTTCTTATGATTAAAAATGGACCGGGGTTCATGGTTTCACAAATGCACTCTCTCTTTAATAAAGTGGTAGACAATGGAACACTAGAGTTGACATATGAGATTGCAACACAACAGTTTAATGACAAGTTATAATTATATGGGCATCACGTCCTAACATAGAGACCTTTTGGTTATTAGTCTCTCTTATACTCCACCAAGATGCGAACTAAATCATAACACCTCAGTAATTAAGATAACTCAGAGTATAGCAATAAGTATCATGACATGAAGTTAAAATAAGAACATGCTAGATCTAGTCATGGAGTAGTGGCAATGGTCACACCCACATCTCCGGTAGCATGGTATTTCTTTTTATCCCTAGTGAGGCAACAAAGTAAGGTAAGATACCCAAGTGGATCGCAGAACTTTCTCTCACGTTCACTGCACTAGCCACCCCCCGTTACTCCAACTAATGCACACGTTCCCCTCACACGCTCTCATAAACATGCTTGATCATGACAAGTAAATAAGAACGGGGTACATAATATGCATCTACTTTCATAACTGAAACAAAACCATTGCAATCTCAAACATATATTAACTCATAAAAAGATCCACCACAAAGGTATTACATAGATGACCGTAATCATGTTCAGCAGCTCATACGGTACTAATTAGTGAAGCTCAAGAGAGAGAGATACATAAGTTACTTCCACAAACCCATAGTCCAGAGGTGGACTACTCCCTCTTCATCATGGAGACGGTGGAGAAGTCGTTGGAGAAGATGGAGACCACGCCGGCAGCGCCCCGCCGGAGTTTTCCCCTCCAATCTGCAACTCCAGGTCTCTGTTTCGGTGTTTCTGTGTTTCTGCGGCGCTCCTTCCAGAGAACGTCGGGGGCTATTTTTATAGCGGTTTTAGGTCAAAACGAGTCGGTGGAGGAAAGATCGACGGCAACGGAGCTCCGAGGCCCAAAAGGGGGGTCCCACGCGGCCAGTACTGGCCGCGTGGGCCCACCATCTTGGCCCTCGGGCTCCGCTTGTTTGCTTCCTTCGCTCCCAAGTCTTTTCCTTCCAAAAATGATGCTCGTAAATTTCAGGTCATTTGGACGTCGTTTGGGTCCCTGAAACATTAAAATATAGAAATAGGGTTTTCTGCCTGTGCAGGGTTAATTCCATAAAAAATAGGAAACATATCAAATATTCCCAAAATCATTATAAAACAGTGATATAACCCTTATATGATGCAAATATGACTGGAATATAAGTAAAATAATGCAAAGTTCATGTATGCATTTTACATGCATCAACATCCCCAAGCTTAACCTATACTCGTCCTCGAGTATGAAGGTGATAAAACTAACATGGACTTTGCAATTTAATACTATCAATGGATATCAAAGATGATTACTATTGCTACATAGAGTCAAATGATTCATTCTTAAAAGGAGTAGCAATATGCAAGATAGTTTATGAAGTGATATCAAGTATTCAATGCAAGGATGTTCAATGATAATTCACAAAGTGTAACATAAAAGAAAGTACTATGGACCACATGTATGCATAATGAAAAGTAAGAACATCCTAATGGTCATAGAGTATTGATGAAAATCTGAATATAAAAGGTGGACACTTTGGAAAGATATATATGAGTAGAGGTAAAGCATGAATAAGTTTCATCTAACTTCTGAACTTCTCTACTTAAGTTAATGATTGTAATGTGGTAATCCTTGGTGTCAAGCTCTCATTCCCCTATCATAGCATCTTGAATGATTAAGTTTAAAGTGAAAGCAAATATGAGTAGTGTGCTTGACAAAGTACAGGTTGAAAGTCTCATGCCCCTTGAATACAAGTACCTACTCCATGTGTTACTCAACTTGGAAACAAAGCAAGTTCAAGTTAAATATCATTGTAAGTAATAATAGTATCATTAAGAGCGTCAACTGGGGTACCTCTTGTCCCAGGATATGGAACAAGCCCATATCAAAATGACAAGACAAACAAACACAATGAACAATCTCAACACCCTTTTTATTTACCATTAGATAGCTTTTTATTGTAAGGTGTATCACAGAAGGTTCACCATAGCATGTAAGTAAATTTCCACCATGAATGATGCATGGCTTAGATTAGCGGCCCAGGCGTCTCTCTAACCATTTATACAAACTCATTTAAACTACTTCATTTCCACATTTATTTCACCCATGGTAAGCATCCATAAACAAAAGTACATGATATCAACTAAATGAAATGAAGTGCATGTTGAAAGCTTGCCATGTGACAGCACATATGAGCTAACTCTCAACCAAAGACATTTGTCAAGCCACAACATCATAATTTTAATCACAATGGGTCATGTTTTTTATGCAATGAAAGTAAAGTGTGCATCAAGTTCGAGAGAGCTCTATAACCAACTTTTCCCATAACAATCAATAACACAAGCATTTTCATTCAGAGGTATAGATAACACAAATATCATGATAAACATACTCGGAATAGCATAAAGCTAATAGGTAGATATGGTGGACTCACTGGAAAAACTTTGGTTGAAGGTGTTGGAAACAAGTTTTTGCTTGTTGGAATTTTTGGGCTAGCAAGAGGGAGAAAGTTGACCATCTAAATGCATGCATGAGTGTCCATAGAACTAACTAATCCATGTTAAACAAGTAAATAACATTCAGCATCAAAACATGAATAAAAGATAGCTCTTGATAAAATACTTGCAAATTATTACTCATTAACAAGCTCATGAATCATGCAACTATATGTATCTTTTAAAATCAACTCAACATCCCTTTTCCCAATCTTATAATAGCATCCAACATAATTCAACCCAAATTTCCAGTAGCTCTCTCATATATAAATGATAGTGTGGTGGTCTCACAAAATAAAAATCAAACAAAACAAACAAAAAGACGCTCCAAGTTTATGCGATAAAGTGTTTCGATCGAAAAACAGAAGTTAGACGTGTGCAAACCGAGAGTGTGTAGGTCCAGTGGGGTTGTCTTCACATCCCCAAGCTTATGGTCTTCACCATCCTTGGATAGCTCTTGGTGCATCCTCTAATCCCTGTGAAAAAACTTCAAAACACCGTTTCTCCCATTTTTTTTTTGAACACCATTACCGTAGGAAAAATCACTACGGTTAAATTTTCCCATTTCTTTTCTGTGGGGTGCATTAGTAGTGATAAACAAATAGATTTCTTGCTGCATATAATCCTTAGACAAAAATTCATATGGATGTCCAGAAAGTGTATAATGTTGTATGCCTACTCATAAACTCAATTGGATCAAAAAGATTCAAGTTAAAAGTTCAAAGCATGCATCAAACAAAATGGGACAGAATCTGTCTAGAAAAACAGCAGCAGCAAAACATATATATATATATATATTTTTTTTTTGAGGAAAGGATCCGACTCTTATATTCAGGAAACTCAGAGCACCTTACAAACAGGTCCAACAAAGAAAAGAAATTACAAAGAGACCCCTGCAAAAAGCACAGAGCCCCTGAGAGCCCTGAAAGAACCACGATCGGATCCACCACCACGCTCCCGAACACCTAGCCGACGCTGCCGTCGCCGTACCACGATCCGCCGGGGAGAGGCCACCACCACATGTTGTAGACGGCTGCAAGAGTCGTCCGCCGCCACGCGCCGGAACCTAGACTCGCTGAACGAACACAGCCACAGCAGCAGCTCCCGAGCACCACCACACCTTCCCGCCGACGCAGCACCGGCCAGGACCACCACCAACAGCACCCCTCCGCCAGCAGACGCTGCTCCCCTCGCCGCCACGGCCGGCCGGAGCAGAGCCAGCGGAGTAAACCACCTGCAGCACCACCAGCAAAACAGAGCGCCCACCTCCACCTCCTTCTCCCCTCGCCGCCACGGCCGGCTAGAGAAACAGGGAGAGGAGAGCGCACCGGACGAACAACTCGAAGCTTGACGAAGGCGACGAATCCATCGCCACCCCGACGGAGAGCAAGCCCGAGGCACACAAACCACAGCGGCGACGACCTCTCCGCCACGCCGCCACCGCACAGGAGCCGAAAACCACACGAACCGAAAACTCCACCCCTGGCCAGACGGAGGAGGAGGACGAGTAGCTCACTAGCTCCCCGAAGAAGAACTACCTGGCCGATCTTCAACGGACGGAGGAGGAGCGGAGGGATAGAAAGGCCGCACCACGCCTTCCCTCCACAGGAAGACGCCGGAGCTCAGGCAGCACACCCACGCCGCCCACATCCCAACGCCGCCAAGAGCAACGCTGAGGAGGAGGAAGAAGGGCGACGGAATTATTCCTCGACGGCGACGAATCCTTCCTCAAACCGACGCCGGCAGGAAGAACAACCCTATCTACAAGCCGGGCATGGGGGAACGGGATCCCACCCTTCACCCGCCGCCGGAGCGACGAGAGGAGGGCAGGATCCACGCCCACGCCGGCGGTGGAAGGGGATCTCCGACGCCTCGCCCTCTTTTCGCCTCGATCTACTGTAGAGGAGGAGGGGAGGACGGACACGGCTCTGCAAAACATATTTTTCTACCCTACTAAACTTTGTCGAACAATTCCGAAAAATTCATGCGATAGAGGAGGAAAAGTTACAACTACAGTTCAAATATGAGCTCATTCGGAGTTACAGAATAAGAATTAAAAATCATACCGTGCACAGATTCGTGCAGGAATAAAATATCCGAACGCTATAAGCAACTTCTTCAAACCAAAATGAGTAAAACTTGGCACTTTATTAAAAATTCCAGAAACTAAACTAAACATAAAGTCTCTTGTTATAGCAAGAGGGCACAAAGAAAATCACAAATAAAAACAACCGGGTTGCCTCCCGTAAAGCGCTTTCTTTATAGCCATATAGCTAGGCTTCTTACTTGATGTTTATAGAGGATGAAGCTCATGAGGGAGCTTGAACTTTGATGTGTCCCTCTTGCTTGGAAATTTTTCCAAGCATAATACCAGGGTCCCAAGGTGTTCTCAAACCAATCAAAATAATAGTCAAGTTGAACCCTAGTTGAGAGAAAAACAAAACACAAAAGTAATAACAACGAAGTCTAACTTTCTTTCTATGCATTGGCATTTGTATATGAATGAATCACCATAAATAGAAGTTTCCCAATGCATATTAACAATATTTACTTGCAGCATATAATTATTAGTAACATAAATAGGGTTCTTATCACCTCCTCTTTCATAATAGTTGCAAGTAGTAGAAATAAATTCAACCATATAACCACAAGAATCATTCAACTTAGATAATTTAGGCACATAAAGAGATTATTAAATTTATTATGGAATTCATTAGCATGCTTCCCTCTTTCAAAATAGTTAATAAGATCAATATCAAGTTTACTATCATCATTGCAACAAAGATTTGAAACTAAAGATAGTTGCAAATCACATAAGTATTTCTCAATATAAGCAAATTTCTCCTCTATAGTGTAATTAGGAGATCCAAAAACAAAGTAGGACTCTCATGAGTGAGAGTACTATCACAAACAGCAAGTATATCATTTTTATCCTCACATACATAAGTAACAACTTCTAAACATGGAGGATTATTAATAAGCATAGGACCATCATCTAAAGCATTGTCATATAGAATATTTAAGCAACACCCTTCGTTATCATCAATAAGTTCACTAGTAGCATTATTAAAAAGTAAAGGAGCATTATTAGTTTCATCATAATAGCATGGGTTATCATATAAGACCATAGAATTTTTAGTTTGACAGTCATCATAACATGATTCTCATAAATAACAAAAGATTTTTGAGTTTGAGTGTTACTATCATTTGTTGATGGTGAAGTTGGGAGATCCAACTCTTCCCCAAGCTTAGGTTGGAATATATCCTTTTCAATCTCTCTTCACATTCTTCCTCTTCCAAGCTTATGTTTTCATCATCCTCTTCCTGCAAAATATTAGTACTTTCCATGGAAGCAAGAATTCTTTCTTTAACATAAACATTATCACTAAATTCCTTTTTGCAAAGTTGGAGAAGAATAGAAATGTGTCCTTTCATTACACGAGCTTCATGACTAGTTGCAAAAAATTTATCAATAAGAAAGTCTATCTCATGGGCTGCAACATAAGCAATATATTTCTCAACTTGTTCTATATCATGGCATGCAAATTTACACTCTTGATAAGAAGCAATAATAGGATCACTATTATACTTACATTAATAGAGAGAGTGTTTATAGTCTTTTCTAAAGCAGCAAGTTATATTATGTAATTCACAAAACTCAGTGGCCATATCATTGAGATGTTCAAGCAATTCAAGCATTTTATTTCCTTCTTTGGTTGATCGGTATTCATAGTAAGCTCCCATAGTTTTGACATAACCTTTCTCCATAGCTTAGCATACATATTAAAAACAACACTAGTTTTTATGGTTTTTTATTTTTTATGCAAAACTGAAAATAAAATGACACTAAATGATACAAACCGAAATAACAAATGCAACACAAAATGCAAAACTGAAAATAAATATGCAAACCGAACTAAAAATGCAAGACAATGACAAAACATGATAAATTGCTTTGAAGGTAAAGATGGATAAGATGATGCTCACGTAGGTGCAACCTCCCCAAGCTTAGATGTTAGCACAAGTTGGTGATGAAGTTGACTTGGTGAGATATCCTTGGATAAACCCGCGCCAGAAAACAGAGCTAGTGCAGGGGACCCTTGGATAAACCTTTCAGCAATGATTCCCCGGCAACGGCGCCAGAAAACTGTCTTGATGGCCCTTCACGTAGTTACCTGCGTGAAAAGTAAATGGGTTAGGTTGAGAATCCAAGTGCAGAGTGTGTAGTAAGTGGAAGACATGTTTTCCCCACGAGGGGTGACTCGAGGGTTTAATATCGAACTCTCGGGGAATCAGTAGTGAAGATTTATCTTTCCTATCCTTCTTTTGGTTACCTACAAAACAAAGTAAATGTTTTGGTCCTCAACCTCACCTAGTGGTTGTCAAGCACAAGGTGTGAGAATGATATCAAGATAATATGCAATGCAAACAAGAAATAAATATGCAGTGGTGGTAAATAAATATGCAAGGATGGTGGTAGCAATGATAAATGATATTTTTGGGTTTTATATGATGAATGCAAGATGTAAAAGTGTTTTTGTATTTTCGGATTTTTAAATGGCAGAAAATGTAAAATGGTAAAAGTTGTTGGAAAGGTGTTTCTTATGATTAAAAATGGACCGGGGTTCATGGTTTCACAAATGCACTCTCTCTTTAATAAAGTGGTAGACAATGGAACACTAGAGTTGACATATGAGATTGCAACACAACAGTTTAATGACAAGTTATAATTATATGGGCATCACGTCCTAACATAGAGACCTTTTGGTTATTAGTCTCTCTTATACTCCACCAAGATGCGAACTAAATCATAACACCTCAGTAATTAAGATAACTCAGAGTATAGCAATAAGTATCATGACATGAAGTTAAAATAAGAACATGCTAGATCTAGTCATGGAGTAGTGGCAATGGTCACACCCACATCTCCGGTAGCATGGTATTTCTTTTTATCCCTAGTGAGGCAACAAAGTAAGGTAGAGATACCCAAGTGGATCGCAGAACTTTCTCTCACGTTCACTGCACTAGCCACCCCCGTTACTCCAACTAATGCACACGTTCCCCCTCACACGCTCTCATAAACATGCTTGATCATGACAAGTAAATAAGAACGGGGTACATAATATGCATCTACTTTCATAACTGAAACAAAACCATTGCAATCTCAAACATATATTAACTCATAAAAAGATCCACCACAAAGGTATTACATAGATGACCGTAATCATGTTCAGCAGCTCATACGGTACTAATTAGTGAAGCTCAAGAGAGAGGAGAGATACATAAGTTACTTCCACAAACCCATAGTCCAGAGGTGGACTACTCCCTCTTCATCATGGAGACGGTGGAGAAGTCGTTGGAGAAGATGGAGACCACGCCGGCAGCGCCCCGCCGGAGTTTTTCCCCTCCAATCTGCAACTCCAGGTCTCTGTTTCGGTGTTTCTGCGTTTCTGCGGCGCTCCTTTCAGAGAACGTCGGGGGCTATTTTTATAGGCGGTTTTAGATCAAAACCGAGTCGGTGGAGGAAAGATCGACGGCAACGGAGCTCCGAGGCCCAAAGGAGGGGTCCCATGTGGCCCATGTACCTGGCCGTGTGGGCCCACCTATCTTGGCCCTCGGGTCTCCGCTTGTTTGCTTCCTTCGCTCCCAAGTCTTCTTCCTTCCAAAAATTGACGCTCGTAAATTTGCAGGTCATTTGGACGTCGTTTGGGTCCCTGAAACATTAAAATATAGAAATAGGGTTTTCTGACTGTGCAGGGTTAATTCCATAAAAATAGGAAACATATCAAATATTCCCAAAATCATTATAAAACAGTGATATAACCCTTATATGATGCAAAATATGACTGGAATATAAGTAAAATAATGCAAAGTTCATGTATGCATTTTACATGCATCAGATGGTCATGATGAAGGAGTAGATGGTGGTGGAGAAGACGCGAACACGCAGAACCCGCTAATGTCGTCCTTGCAGGACTATCATGTTCAAGAACTGCTCCTCGAGGAGATGAGCAACGCCAGAGCTGCAGCCAGAGAGAAAGCCAAGCTGGCGCAAATGGAGATAGACGGGAAGACTCCGTTGTATCCTGGGTGCCGACCACAGGATACGCGCTTGCAAGTAACACTTGATGCTCTGGAGATGAAGGCGGAAAACAGATAGACCGACATGAGCTTCACCATGAACTTGAAATTCATGCACGATCGTCTTCCCGAGGGGAACACATTGCCAACTAGTATCGAGGATGCCAAGAAAGTCGTGTGCCCTCTTGACCTGCCGCACGTTAAATACCACGCCTGCATCAATGATTGCGCAATTTATCGGGGCGAGTACAAGGACATAACCACATGTCCGGTGTGCGGCCAAGGACGGTACAAGAGTACTGGGAACAAGAAAGTTCCTCGAAAAGTGGTATGGTACTTTCCTATCACTCCCCGTCTGCAGCGGTACTTCGTGGACCCTAAGGAAGCAAAGCTCATGCAATGGCACGCGGAAAGGGAGAAGCCCGAAGAAGATCCGGAGAAGGGCACAATCCTGACACACCCTTCAGACGCTAGCCAGTGGGAAGCATTGGACATCGCCTTCGAAAATTTCGGGGGCGACGCAAGGAACGTCAGGCTGGGTATGAGCACCGATGGACTCAATCCGTTCGGCAACCAGAGTAGCACGCACAACACCTGGCCCGTGTTTGTATGGCCTTACAACCTTCCCCCGTGGCTGTGCACGAAGCAAAGGTACATACACATGAGTATTCTCATTCAGGGGCCGAAACAACCAGGTGTCGACATACATCTGTATCTCGCGCTGTTGAAAGAGGAGTTAGCCACGTTGTGGGAGACGCCAGCCCGTACGTGGGATGCATACACTGGAGATTATTTCGACATGAGAGCCGCGTTGTTCACGACGGTGCAGGACTATCCTGGTTGCTCATATGTATCGGCCCAGGTAGGCCACGGATTCTGCGCATGTGTCAGGTGCATGGATGAGACCCCGCATCTCCAGCTACCAAGGGATCTCGCGTCTTCGAAAACCGTGTACCCAGGGGCTCGAAGGTGGCTTCGCATGGATCACCCGTGGAGGAAACACGGTGACCTGTTCAATGGTGAACACGAGCCCGAAAGAGCCCCGCGCCCGAGGAGCGGCACCAAAATCGACGAGCTTTTGAAAAATTGGGAGGAGTGCCCTGCAACGGGAAAGAAGCGACCGAGGGTAGATCCGCTGCTGGGTGTATGGAAAGCGAGGTATGTTTTCCACGACTTGGAGTACTGGAAGGTCCTCAAGACGCCGCATAGCCTCGATATGATGCACATCACGAAGAATGTCACCGAGAGTCTGCTTGGCACTCTTTCCAACATGCCGGAAAAGGCCAAGGATGGGACGAGAGCAAGATACGATCTGAAATGGCTTGGCGTCAGGAAAGATCTTCAGGCACCCGATAGTGATGACGACGACGATGATGATGATGATCTGATGGAAGGGACTCAAGGTCGCCGCAAAAGGGTAAAAAAGAACACGGTGGTGCTTCCCGCTGCCTGCTTCACTATGAGTCCGGAGGAGCTCGAGCAGTTTTACAGGTGCCTCCTAGGAGTCAAATTTCCTCACGGTTACGCGGGGAAGATCAGCAGATATCTGGACGCAACGAAGAAGAGGTTCAGCGGGATGAAGTCTCACGATTGTCACGTGCTGATGACGCAGGTACTTCCCGTTGCGATCCGAGGGATAATGGACGAGCACATCCGAGATACGCTGCTTGCCCTTTGCAACTTTTCGACGTCGTCAACAGGAAGTCGATCGGCGTGAAGCAGCTCGACAGGTTACAAGAAGAGATCGCGCTGATACTATGCGAGCTCGAGATTTACTTCCCGCCCGCATTCTTTGATATCTGCGTGCATCTCCTTCTCCATGTCGTTAATGACATCAGGCAGCTCGGGCCGACGTTCCTGCACTACATGATGCCGTTCGAAAGGCAGAACGGTGTCATGAAAGGATACGTTCGCAACAGGGCCCGTCCAGACGCAAGCATGGCCAAGGGCGTTCTAACCTACGAGTGCATCTCCTTTTGCCAGAATTATCTAAGCACCGAGAACCAGGATGTTGGTCTGCCCACCAGCAAGCACCTCGGCAGGCTCGATGGATATGGTCACCGCGAGGGCTACCGCTCACTCTTTGTCGGCGTTCATGGTCGAAAAGACGACTTCGACAGGGCTCACCGGGTCCTGCTACAACACTCACAATTGATCGAACCTTGGGTGGAAGAGCACAAAATCTTAATCGAGCAGAATTACGTCGACCTGGGCCGACCGAGGAAGAAGGGAGACGTAACCAGAAAGCACAACTCCACCTTCATGCGTTGGTTCAAGAAAAGGCAACTTATTGAAGCAAAGAGCAAAACGCCATCTACGCAAGATGAAAAACTCATATTCTCCTTATCACAGGGCCCCGGGCACAACGTAAGGACCTATCAGTCATACGACATCAGCGGTTTCAGATTCAGCACGAGGAAAAGGACAGGATTAGCGAATTTCAAAACTCAGGAGTAACTATGCTATCCTACGGCGATGACGAGGCTACTGTCAAGGAAAGATTCTTCGGAAGGATCGAGGAGATATGGGAGCTCAACTACTGTGGAGAGTCGGTGCTAATGTTCCGTATGAGATGGGCCAAGGACGTCGTCGAAGAAGCCCGGTATTTCACCACCATGATAATACCTGATGCCAAATCGAAGAACGCCTCCGCGAAAAATGAGAAAGAGTTGAAGGCTGACGATGAGGCCGGCCCGTCGTCCCAGGGGTCGACGGAGCCGTGGGACATGGCCTTCAACAGGGCGATGAACGTTTACAAGGAAAGGGACAAGTCGGCGCCGCCGACGTCAGCTGGCCGTGTGTCCGGCTTTGGTACGAGCATGAAGTTCCTCCAGTACTACAGCACGGACACCGAGACGAGAAAGGAGAGGAGGAAGTCGAGTAAGGATAAAGAGGTGGTGGAGCTAAAGAAGAAAGTGGAGTCACTAGAGCAGGAGAAAGTGGACTCCACCACGGTGGACAAGTTAGTGGAGGAGAAGCTCCGGGCGATGTTACCCCCGGGTTGATGGAGGGGACGTGCCCAGCTTCGCCGGCAGCACCTCCAGCCATAACGTGTCGCCGGACCTGGTGACCCCGCCGCCCAACACCGCGGCGCAGCAGCCGCTCCATTTGGTCCCACCGGCGCCCCCTACCGCGGAAGATACCGAGACGCTGCCGGTGGCAGCAGTGATCAATGATAATGCACACGAGCGGCCGGAGAATGATAGGCCGGGCACCGGCACCGGCGCCCTTGTCTCGACAATTGCCGAGCTCAACGCCATCACCAAGGTAACTAATTAATTAGTTAGTCCGCGACATCTTCTATAACTATATATGCCTTTGTTGACTGCCATCTCATGATCGATGCCCAACATGTGTTGACTCCCAGGACATGCCTTGCATACTCCTGCATACGGTGGGGGCCGGCGGCGAGTTGAAGGAAGTCGCAGAGGGCACTCTCATACAACCTTCGACCCGCGATATGCACAACGTTAGAATGAGCGAGGCCGTGATGAGGGTCAGGGTGACTGCGGTAGTGCCCGAGTTTCGTGACATAGACCCCCCATGCAACCTCCGGGAGCCAATGAACACCTTGTCCTTGGACAATGCCCCAAGTGGGTCCTCGAATGGCCGAAGACCCAGATTCGTCTTGGGGGGTCAGGCGCACCACCGGCGCCACCTCGAAGCTCCGGCCCTCGATCGTTCGGCCCTCGAGGCCACGAAAAGTTGTTGTGAAGGAACCGGCGCCAGAAGCAGCCGTCGCCTCCACTTGGAAGGAAACGCCGGCCGTCGCCACCACCCGGAAGGAGCCGCCGGTCGTCGCTGCCACCAACCGCCACAAACAACTGTTGGGGACGTCTGAACCGCAACCGTCCAAAGACAAAGCCGTTGCACCTCAACTTTGTGGCAACAACGATGATGATGACGATAATGTCGACGTCGATGTCTTCATCAACACTGGCGCCAACAAAGATTTGTTCATGCCTCCTGTACATATGGATGAGGAACCGTTCCGCGCTCACCACGGTCAACCTGCTCGTCCCAGTACATGCACGCAGCGCCTGACCTTCCATGGTTTATCTCAAGACACACCTCCGGAGGCCGGAATTCAATCTCAACCGGCTAACATTTTCAGCCCTGGCACAATCTTCAAGTCCGTTCACGAGGGAGTGCAATCCCCAGAGATGCAGAAGAAGAAGCACAGGAAGAGAAGTAGGCCAGGAGTCTCTGCGAGCCAGCCAGCTCCTAAGACTATCCGGGGTCATGAAGACATGGTACCACCCGTGCGGATGGCTTGACCTGACTTCATGTATCTGGTAAACCGATACTGCCTCCGGATCTGCTCCACCTCGCAGGAGGACCCATGCACACTTTGCATGGAATTATCTTGATGCTAGAGGGCCTCCTTCTTCAAGACAAGAATCCAAATTACCCGGTGTTCACGGCCCAGGTGCCAAAGGACTTGGACTTTGTCCAAGAAGCCCATGCGAATGTGTTCTTCATTGTGTACGAGGACGTCTTCAAGCTGTTTCACTTAAGACGGCTGGACTATAACATGGTCCGCCTATACGCGCTCAATTTCGCGATGAAGATCAGGAGAGATAATACCCCTTACGTCGCGGTAGTGGATCCGTACTACATGCGTGACAGCCAGCTGGTGGAAGGATCAAGGACATGGACCATGGCGAAGGAGTACCTCCAGAGGTTCATGCTGACCAACAAGAGGAAGAACAACCTTCTTCGGCCTTTCTTTCCCGAGTAAGTACACATCCGCTCGCTGCCATCGTATCTTATTCGATTTCTTCCATTGCTGATCCTTTCCAACATTCCGTTTCAATTGTATGTTGACCAGGGACAAGTACTGCATACTCATTGTCCTAAGCCCGAGGTGGTCCATTGCCACTTATTTCGACTCGGGGAGTTTGGATAGGAAAAAGACTAAACCAGAATAAAGGGTGTTCTAGATGAGGCTCTCGAGGGCTATGCCCAAAAGGGAGGCCCCTTCGAAAAGAAGGGGAATCTCTCACAAATGACAAGAAACACCGGTTCAGGCATGGGACCGAGTTCCATTGAATCAAGGAGCAGCCTAGCAGCGTGAAGGATGCCTTCTACGTCCTCCACCACATTAAAGGGTTGGTCCGGGATGCAGAAAAAATGAGGATGCCATCTAGTCTCTCAGAATGGACCAAATCTACGAGGGATATCACTGATGATGAGCTTAGATAAGACTTCCATCGCATCCAGATGCAGCTATCGCAAATCATCGTCGAAGATGTCAACACAAAAAGGGGGTTCTTTCACAACGCCAGAGGTAGGACGTTGTATTATAAAAGAAAGACTTGCCTCACTCGCAAGAAGTGCTTCTTTATTTTCTTTATTATAGAGCTTATCCACTTCGATGAATAAATCATACTCTATTTGTATTACTAACCAATATATATCCCAATCCATCTCTAGGGTTGTGCCAGAGGGACATCGAAGAACGCCTAGAGGCCCAGCAGGACAGCAGGACGTGGACAACGAAGGACATGCATAAACCGTTCCCGGCGCCGCTCAAGAAGAAGACTTCATGATCGTGGTCCCGCTATTGCTCACCATTATCGCCGATGTACTCTATTTGATCCTAGTTTAGGCGGTGAACTTCATTTGTAACGTGTGACATGATCGATGAACTTTTGTATCATAACTTGGGTAAATATTCGGCACTTGTCACTATATTTATGTATCTCGGGCTCTAAGTAATGTGATGACATAGTAATGTGTCTGTTTTCATATACCGTGTCAAATATATTATTGTTTCTATTATATCTGTATAAATCCTGTATATATACCTGTATTTCCTGTAATATACCTGTATTTATACAGCAGGCAGCAGCAATTCCAGAATACCTGTAAATTATTCTGTGGCGCATGTATTTTTTTCTGTGGCACATGCATTTCTGTGGCGCACGCCAGGGGAATGCGCCACTGAAATAATTCTGTGGCGCACCCTGAGTGGTGCGCCACAGAAACATGGGCTTTCTGTGGCGCACCCAGGGATGCGCCACAGAAATATATTTTAGTGGCGAGCTAACTGTGGCGCACCCACCATGCGCCACAGAAAGGCAAAAGGGTGCGCCACAGAAATATATTTTAGTGGCGAGCTAACTGTGGCGCACCCACCATGCGCCACAGAAAGGCAAAAGGGTGCGCCACAGATAGCATGTTTCCTAGTAGTGGCTATACAGTTGTGCATTTATCACCTTTGTGTCATGTGGACCCACGTGCGACACTCCTACCCATCTAGTTGTACATCTATCGTATTTGGGGCATGTGGACCCACATTCATCTATCCTAGCCAGCTAGGTTTACCAATGGCACACTTGGTTGCATGTGAACCCTTGCAAGCTATGTCTACCCCTACCACCTTTGAAACATGTGGACCCACATGATGTAGTACTTAGATGTGTACCTAGATGGTCAGGAGTGTTGAATTTGGGTCCACATGCCCCAAAGGGGTGGCGGATAGGCAGCGCAATTGTGCGGGGCTGGCGCGATGGGCCCATGCGGGCCGGATCTGGGTGCTGGCGGGCCCGCCGGCGGTTGGCCGGGGCATCCTCCCAGGTCGACGGCGAGAGGTGGTTCCACGGCGGCGCGTGCGGTTGGAGGTGGTGCAGTTGGAGTTCGGGTTGGAGTTGGGGCGTTCGAGATGGCGCGGTGAAGTTGGTACGGCGTGGAACGCGTCGGCTGCGCGCGGAAGCCGGGCCGGTGGCCCAGGGTCTAGGAGGTGGCTGCCGTCGTCGTTGTGGGGCGGGACAACAAGCTTGCTGTGGCTGCTGACGGCCAGCCGCCGCCGTGGTGACCGGGTTTCTTGTGCCCGGGGAGCGTGACGTCGACGATGCAGCATGGGGTGCTGCGGAGGAGTTGTTGCTGGTGGTGCTGGTGGACGCTGATGTCGGCTCGCTGTTGGGCATAGTTCGGCCTGTGGTGGTTGACCCGCTGCCGGTGGTGGTTGGGTTCGATGGAAGCGGTGGTGACAATTGTGTTGCTTTGCCCCGGGTGAAAGCCTAGCATTGATCTCGATCAGTGACGGCGGCACCGGCGTCTTCGCACATCGTTCCCCTCCATGGAGGCGTCGTTGTGGAGCGCAAACCACCCTTTGTCACCCCAATTCCCCGAGTTTCTCCGGGTGAAAACCATGCATTGTCGTTGACAATGCGGGCGGCGACGGCGTTCTCGTCGTTTTCCCCCTTGGGGGCGTCGTCTTGGAGTCTCGGTACCCATATCTTGTGTTACCATGCTAGCTTGTCTCATCGGCGGGTGTGTGGACGTCGAGGCGGCGGCTTCGAGTGTGTTCTTGCATGTCGGGGCGGCGGCCCCGGATTGCTGTGCGGCGGTGACCCAATGTGGTGGGGTTACGGCTCGGCAGAGTGTGAGTGGCGGCTTCGTGCCGCAAGGGTGGCGAGGTTGTCGGCTCGGTCGATGCGTCCCAGCGAGGGGCGATCTTCAGTCCGTCGAGGCAGCGGCCTCGGATGTGGTTTGGCGGCCGTGGTATGTGGGTAGTTGCCCTGGGCAGTTCGGACTGCGGGTGGCTAGGTCGTGCGGCGTTGCAGCTCGAGCGCGAGTGGTGGCATGTCGGGGCGGCGGCCCCGGAAGGTGGTCCAGGTGGTTTGCGCAGGGCGCGATGGAGAGTTGGATGTCGGGGCGGCGACTCCGAGTTTTCTGCATCAGCGAGGGCGTTCGCCTTGTGTCGTGTGGGCGACAAGGTAGCTCCTGTTGTTGTTCGTCCTCGAGGCTCCCTGGTGGTGGCCGCTTTCATCTACGACAGAGTGTCCCGTATCTGCTCCTCCCATAGCAGCTGCGCATTCTTCTCTCTGGCAAGGGTGGAGTGCTGGTCGGCCGGCCGCGGAGTGGGTGTTGTGTGGGCTTTGTTCCGTGGTGTTCGTTATATGGTTTTCGCCCGGTTTCTTCCACTAATAAGCCGGGCACCTTCTGCTTAATTAATCAATAAGGTAAAGCTTTTGCCTTCGTTTCAAAAAAAACCGACACATTTTAAAATGTGTCAGACAGATTTCTGGGATTCAGTGGAGATGCTCTAACCCATGCGGGCCGGCCTGTGCCGATCGAACGGCACGGCGCGGCATGCATCGCAACTCTACTCTTTGCAGTACTATTAAGTGAGGTGTAACCTGGAGAGAGATGATTGGGCAGCATGCCAAATCCAGCCGGGTTATTAGTTACAAGAAAAGCCACCATTGCTAAAAGCTCAAAACTACTAGATCTCCCAATCCCTCCAACCAATCTCGCTGATCTTTGGAGGATTGAAGGAGAAGAGCAAGATCTACATCTTCACTGAGCCGATTTGTATTTCCCCCTCATTCACTTGAGAGATTCGAGCCTAGGGTTTCCATTGGGAAAACCTAGGCCACCTTTCTCACATCTTGTTGTCTGTGACAGATTGTTGATTCGGAAGACTCCAATTCAGTTGTGGATGCATGCCCCGAGCTTGTTGTAAAGGCTCTGGTTTCCGCCTTGAAGGGGACCGTTAGTGGAAGGTAAACCGAGCCTTTGTGGTGAGGTTCATCGGAGAATAGGGTGAGGCCTTTGTGGCGTTGAGCAAGCCTGTTGTGATGATGCTCACACCCCTCCAACGAGAGGTACTCCCGTAACTAGGAGGAACTCGGGAATACATCCTTGTCTCCGCGTGCTTCCATCGATTACTTCTATCCTTTATTGCATTTACTTAACTTGTATCTTGCTTAGTGGTTTGCTTGTCATATAGGTAAATTCACCGTAGTTGCATATCTAGAAAATTTACCTTTTGTGTCAAGCCTTAAATGAAAAATAATTAAAATTGGTGTAGCACCTATTCACCCCCCTCTCTCTACGTGTCGTACTCGATCCTTTCACCTGCTGCATGAAATGTTATTCTAGAGCCTATTTACTTTACATGATTCTAAAAACAAGTGAGTAAAAAACACACCTTTGATTGCACCATAGAAAATTTACGTAAACTTTCTTAAAGGATAAAGTGGACGCCGTAGTAGAAACAAAATAAATTACCGTAGGTTCGACTCATAAAATTTTCCTTTTGGTGTTGCATGTAAATCAAACAAGTCATATTTAAATCAAACAAGTCATATTTTAAGGGATATAATCTTCCAAATTCATGTACTCCCTCTGACCCAAAAATGTAACATAACGATATTCGCCAACTCGGCGCTACCTGATGTGGATGTGGTGCGTCTCGTGAGGTATGAGATTGAGACAAGGGCATATGCCTTCGTAGATGACACCGGTGACCGCGGCGCGTAGATGAAACTTATATCCGGTTTCCTTTTCTTTTTGGCCTTCCTGGCCTTTTTTCTCTCCCTCTTTTGAGATCCCCCTGTAAAAAGGATTTGCTTTCTATCTAATCGAATGGCAGAGCGTCTGCCTTAACCCTAAAAAAAAGTAAAGCGTGCAGTATTTCATATAGTGTTTAATGTTTGCCTTTTGACCACTAATTATATATACCAAAGTAATCCAACTTTTTACTTTATTTTAGTACTTTTTCTCTATTGTATTTTCTTTTCATATTTCTACTGCCACTTTCAACAACTAGTAGAAACAGGAAAAAGAAAGAAGCAAACAACTAGTAGAAATTGGAAAAAGAAATGAGCAAACACCTAGTAGTAAATAGGAAACACTTTTGGAGAGAGGTGTTTTGCCTCCTGAGTTTCAAGTGATCTCGGTATTTTTTTAAAAGTCGAAAATGACATTTTTGAAGTTTCAAAAAGTTTTTTAAAAAATTCCGTGGATACACATGTTATCAACATATCTGTCGAGCTTTGCCAGATAATATGTTATATTGTAGGCCACACAAAAATCATGAAATGAAAAGGCAAAATAGAACTTTATTTTAACTTCCAACATTTTTCTCTTTTGTACTGATCACAAATGAAAAGATATTTTGACGAAATTTGTTTCGTATGTACTAGACATGTATATGCACGTGTATGCTTTTTCTCGAAAATTTTGGAGACATAAAAATGAACTTTTCGAATTAACAAAAACAATATCACTAAATCGAGCTTGAGAGCTGCTAGTGGTTTTCGACACTTTTCACATATTGGTTGTAATAAAAATTTATATTATGGGACGCGAGAGTAGTTAATTGAAGCTTGTAAAAGTTGGGGAAGTCTAGATGTCTCGCAAAAGTTTTAGTATTGTTGATTCGTGCACCAACCAGAGACATGCTCTCACAAATATGCCTAACACCTTTTGTTATTCTGCTAGGAAAAGCTGAGATCGTAGCCACCATGGTTTGTTCAGCGAGTCTTTTTTTTTAGAAAAGGAGGCTACGCACCAGCCTCTGCATCGATCGATGCATATGGCCTTTATTAATTTTATTGGAGTTCAGGTCTTACACGAAATTACATCATGGGTCACAAAGGGTCGATACATGAATCAACCATCTAAAAAGACAAGATAACATAGCATGACTAATCATCAACATGTTATCCTAAGATCAAAACGCCAGCTGCACTGGGTGTATAAGTCCCGCGCCACCGAAAGGAGCCGGTTGCACCTAATATCCACAACGGCCCGCTTGTCCATTGTTTGTAGGTAGGACCACGTACGAATCAAATGAATAGCCATCGGAATTACCTGCATAAAAGAGGAAGGGCTTGCATTGTTAAAAATAATGTTATTGCGTATGTTCCAAATGGCCCAGATTAAAGCACAAGAACCCACTCGAATTTGTGCTTTCTCTTGTTTGTCAACCCCCCTTAGCCAACTACCAAATAAGTTAGAGATACTTGTTGGGGGTGTAATATTGAAGGCCATAAAGACTATATGCCATACCATCTTAGCCAAAGGACAGGCTATAAATAAATGTTGAATTGTTTCATCTTGATCACAAAAACAACATGTTTTACATCCATTCCAATTACGTTTCAGCAGGTTATCTTTTGTGAGAATGACTCGCCGATGCAAGAACCACATAAAAATCTTTATTTTCAGTGGTACTTTCATTTTCCAAATATATTTATGAAGATATCTAGCATGACCACTCAAGTAATCTAGATATAAAGATTTAACCGTAAATTTTCCAGAAGTACTGAACCCCCATTTGAAAACATCGGAAGAGTCTGAAAGCTGCACCTCCATTAGTCTGCTAACTAGATGCAACCATCGGTCCCACCTCTCACCCGTTAAAGTTCTTCTAAACACTAAATTCGGTGGGGGTGCCTGGGATAACACTGAAGCTACCGAACTCTCCTTTCTTCGAACAATGTTATACAAGGTCGGATATTGACATGAAAGGGGCTTGTCCCCTAGCCAATTATCCTCCCAGAATCGGGTATTTTCCCCGTTACCTACAGTGAAAGAACCCCGTTCAAAGAACTCATTTTTAACTTTCATTAGTCCCTTCCAAAAGGGAGAGTCAAAAGGCTGCACTTTCACTTGAGAAAGCGATTTAGATTGCAAGTACTTATTACGAATCAGTTCATTCCAAACCCCATCCTCTGTTAGGATTTTGGAGAACCATTTACATAATAGGCTTTTGTTTTTTGCTTCTAAAACTTCAACACCGAGCCCTCCCTGCTCTTTTGGCCTACAAATGATGTTCCACTTAGTAAGTCTATACTTTTTATTGTGACCATCACTTTGCCAAAAAAACCTAGACCGGAAAAAATCCATTCTCTTCCGTACCCCTTTGGGTATCTCAAAAAAGATAGCATAAACATGGGCAAACTTGTAAGAACTGCATTTATCAAAATGAGCCTATCCCCATATGATAAAAGCTTCCCTGCCCAACTAGCCAACTTTTTCTCGAAACGGTCCTCAACTATTTTCCACTCCCCATTTTTCAACTTTCTGAAGTGAATAGGGATACCAAGATATCGAAAGGGGAAGAACCTGCGTCACATCCAAATAGATTTTTGTACTGATCTTCGAAATCTTTTGCTTTACCAAAACAGAAAAGTTCACTCTTATGAAAGTTGATTTTCAATCCTGATAATTGTTCGAACATACATAAGATGAGCTTCATATTTAGAGCCTTTTCAACATCATGAGACATAAACAGGATGGTGTCGTCTGCATATTGTAGAATAGATACACCCCCATCTACTAGGTGTGGTATTAGTCCTTCTACCTGACCATCCTCTTTAGCTCTAGCTATTATTATGGCCAACATGTCAGCAACTATATTAAACAAAATAGGAGATAGCGGATCCCCCTGTCTTAAGCCTTTTCTAGTTTGGAAACAATGACCAATATCATCGTTTACCTTGATACCTACACTGCCCTTAGTAACAAAATCATTTATCCAATGACACCATTTCAGATCAAAGCCCTTCATCCTCAACACTTGTTGTAAGAAGGGCCATTGCACTTTATCATAAGCTTTCTCAAAATCTAATTTTAAAAGAACACCATCCAGTTTCTTCCTATGAAGTTCGTGAATGGTTTCATGGAGAATAAGCACCCCTTCTAAGATGTTTCTTCCAGGCATAAATGCCGTTTGGGTTGGTTGTATGACCTTTTGTGCCACAGCCATGACCCGATTAGTGCCCACCTTTGTAAATTTTTTGAAGCTGACGTTTAATAAGCAAATAGGACGATACTGCTGAATCTGAACAGCGTTCTCCTTTTTGGGCAGCAAAATAATGGTTCCATAATTAAGCTGGAACAGAGGAAGTTCTCCTTTTTGAAAACTTACAAACAAATCCATAAGATTGTGTTTTATTATCGGCCAAAAGGTCTGGTAAAATTCAGCTGGGAACCCGTCTGGTCCCGGTGCTTTATTTTTTTTATTTGCATAATTGCTTCGTTGACTTCCTTTTCTGTAAAATCAGCAACCAGGATCTGATTCTCCTCTGCTGAAATTTGTGGAATATCCGAAACTTCAGATTCCACCATGATAAAGTTATTCTTAGCCGATGCACCAATTTTTAATGTTCTCATGGCCCGAGATGGTGCCATCTTCTTGTTCTAATTGAAAGATTTGTTTCCTTCTATGCTTTCCATTAGCGATAAGATGAAAGTACTTAGTGTTATTCCCTCCCTCTTGAACATGTTTAACTTTAGCTCTTTGAGCCCACTTGGACTCTTCTTCTCTTCTCAAAGCTGCCACCTTTTCTAAAGCATCCCGCATAGCTTCTCTTTCGGGTTCAGTTAAAGGATTTGTTTCAGCTTTTAAGTCCAAGGTTTCAACAACTTGAAGTAACCGGGACTTTTCTTTTTTGTATACACTACTTTGGTTTTTAGCCCAACCCCTCAAGTAAGCACGTAAGTGGCGGATCTTATTCTGCCATACCTCCAGAGGGGTCGCCCCAAATGAGATGGAAGCCCATTCCTTTGCAACCATATCATAGAAGCCCTCTTTTTTTAACCAAGACAACTCGAAAGAAAATTTTGCTTTATTACCCAGGAAAGCTTGTTCTCCTGAGTCATAAGCAACTAGTACTTGGCCGTCGATTATTAGTCAAATTAATCGCAACTAGTAGGTGTAATCTATGATTACGCACCGTAGACCGTATCGATGCATATCTCGCGGAATGGGTTGGTAATCGAGCTAAAGAATCCCTGGTTAGTGCTAACTGGCATCAGACGAGCACATAGTTCAAAAAAGAGGGAAACAGTGGTAGATTAGGATCGACGCAGAGCATCAATCGATAGAGTCAATACTAACCTTTGATCGTGGACCTGCTTCGATTGTTTAACCATCCCAAATTGTAGACAGTTTATGTTTGGTGAGTCCCACTGGAAATGATCCAAAGAATAGAGGAGGGCGATTTGGCTCCCGAGCACAGATGCTCTGGATATCTGGACCGCTGCAATCTGTTCGAGATTGTGAACCAGGCTTGTCCGTACGTGCGTGGGGTGCAGTAAAAATCTGATTGGTGCGGTGAAAGGCAGCTACCAGCATGGACTGCGGGACCCAATTCTGAGTGGCAGGACGCACGTTAGACGGCGGTGGGGGACGGGTGGTAACGCCATATTTTTCTGTCCCGCGAGGACACGATGTAAGTAATCATGGTCCCTGCAGGCGTCCAAATCGACGACCTCCCCGCCGACGCTCTCCGCGGCACCGTGCTCGTGGAGATCACCCGCCGGTCTCTTCCCAGACTCTGCACCTTGCTGCTCGCCATCAGCTCCACAACCCGCTCGCCGCGCTGGTGTGGGACTTCTTATGTTCCACGGCGCTGCACCTCGCCGACGAGCTCGGAGTCCCGGCCTACATCTTCTTCCCCAGCAACACGACTTTTCTTTACCTGATCCACCGCCTGGTCGACCTCCCCAACGCTTCTCCCCCTTGCAAATATCGTGACCTCCGGAGCCTTTCGAGCTCCCCGGAGGCGTGTCTCTGTGCGGGGCAGACCTTCCAGAGGGGTATCATTCCAGCAAGGAGCCGGTATACGCGCGACTGCTCGCGTTAGGCCGCTATACCGCCTTACCCATGGCTTCCCTGTACCTTCTACGAGATGGAACCTGCCGACGTGGAAGCGGTCAAGCAGATGGCGGACCGAGGGGCGTTCCCGCCGGTGTTCCCCGTGGGGCCGCTGGTCTGATCAAACTCCAACGAAGAAGCTGCTGCAGGCGCGTCGCCCTTGCTAGAGTGGCTGGACCGCGAGCCGGCAAGATCGGTGGTGTGCGTCTCGTTCGGAAGCGGCGGAGCGCTGTTCGTGGAGCAGACGGCCGAGCTCGCCACGGGGCTAGAGGCGAGCGGCCACAGGTTCCTGTGGGTGGTGTGGATGCCGAGCCTGGATGGTCACGCCAGCGCATTCGGGGACCGCGTCGACAATGACGCTCCACTAGCGTGCCTTCCCGAGGGCAGGGGGCTCGCGGTGGCGCCGTGGCGGCGTGAGCGCCTCAGGTGCGCGTGCTGTCGTACCCGGTGACGGCGGCTTTCGTGTCGCACTGCGGGTGGAACTCGACGCTAGAGAGCGCAGTTGCTGGCGTGCCGGTGCTCGCGTGGCCGCTGCCCACACGGAGCAGAGGATGGACGCCCTCCTGCTGGAAAGGAGCCTCGCGGTGGCGCTGCGGCCCCGCGCGCTGGATGACGGCGGTGTGGTGGCGCGCGAGGAGGTTGCGGCCGCTGTGAAGGAGCTCATGGAGGAAGAGAAGGGGCGCGCCGCTTGGCGCGGGGCTGAGGAACTGCAGCAAGCGGCGGTGCGCGCGTTGTTGCCGGAAGGGTCGTCGCACCGGGCGCTGGAGGATCTGGCCTCCAAGTGGAAGGCGCGGCCCTTAGCCATAAACGAGAGTTGTGATGGACTATTTTTCCTGATTGGTTTTACTTGGAGCTGTGCCATCAGTGATCAGTGGACGAAGATGGGGATCAGAAAGCTCAAAAAGAAAATGGGGATCGGGTACGAAGGTTGAAGATGAGTTGGGGAAAGATCTAGGTATAGAACAGCAGTCCCGTTCTCTTCCATCTGTGCCGGTAGGAACAAAACAATAAATGAGTGCGTCTAGTGGGCCACTGGCCTGGTTTCTTACTACGGTAAAATTCCTCTGAAGGGAACAGTGGGAACAGATCTCGATGCAAACGTAGGAACAAGATTTCAGGTGCATCTGTGCTCGGGCACCAAATTGGATTTTCGCCAAAGAATATCACTCTTCAGTTCAAAGTTTGACAGTGCGACTCCCCTCCCCGTCCCTTTGCCAGGCGGCAGAAGAATCTGGCCTGCCGGCGGGCGCGACGATGGTTGTTCTAGGAACGACGGATGCTGCGGTGCCGGTTTGTCCGGCGGTGGCTTACCTCGTCGCCGGTCACGAACTTGCAAGTTGTACAGTCTTGGTCTAGAAAGTAGCATCTGACGGATATAATAGATTCGGTGCACTGCAAGGGATAGACGTCGCCATCTTTTCTCCTTAGTTTGCACGCTGTCGCCATCGACATGCATGGTGACCCGTGCACTCAACATGGCGCGCGAAAACAACCGGCAGTAACGACCACCTTTTTTTCCTTGGAAGCGTCGACTCATGCAAACAAAGCAACGTGCACAGAACCGAACTTTGGAAATATCGGTCCCACTAGCTCGTTTTCACCTTTTCCAGCCATGTTTTTTTTCTTTCTCTCTAAGATTCTCTAGTTTCTGTCTGAACCGTATCCACGAGAAGAACATGATCCTGCCTTTTTCTTTTCTTTCACACGGATTCGTGCGAGATCCATGGCTGCCAAAGTGCCAAGAGGCATGATAAGAACGCTTCTCTCAAGACCGCCGCGTGAGTTGTGACACTATTATTCGTGATCTTCTTCATCTTCATCTACCTTAAGTTCTCGCTTTGCTCGTCTCCTGAGAAATTTGGAACGAGCGCAATGCACATGTTTTCCGCAACAAGCAATGCTTTGCCTGCTCCCTCCCCGTGTCCATTAGCGCTCCTGTCCAGAGCGAAGAGAAGGCAAAAAAGCGCCGCCGAAGCAGCATGAGAAGCGTCACCATTAGTTATCTTGATAAGATCAAAAGCGAAACACCCGCTTGTGGGTGTTGGCGGGAGCTAAACGCATGGGTGATTTAATGCCGCGAGTGTAGGTTTTGTAATATTGTTTTGAATTTCCTTTCTTGTAAAACTTCTTTAATTAATTGAGTTGGTCAAAGTTTTTGCCCCCGTTTAAAAAAATAATTCTCCGCAGCTCAGTTATGCATGCATCCTTCAAAACAGAAAGTTTGCATTTTCCCCGTGAACCAGCGGGAGTCTTACATAAATCTCACTTTCACAAAATGCCGCTTGACAAACAGAGTCGGGAGCCAGGCAAATTCCCAACTACACGAGGAATCATATCTCCCTTTGAATACCAACCACAGCACACGAAATCTTTTTGCGACGATGTTAAGATAAACAACTCAAGAGCAGTGGTAGCAGTTAACGACATGGATGTAGTGCTTGATCTACAAATCTGACGTGTGCATTGCCAAGGAAGGGGAGGTCGGTAAGGCAAATGAGTCACGGGCGTGATGACTGGCAATGGCAAGAAAAAATATGGAACCTTCTTTTTTCGCCTTGGGACGATCACCTGCTCCACCAACCTAGCTGAACCTGCCAGTAGGTGATAGTTAGTCTCAGGGTGGTCCAGCCACCATTGTAAATCTAGGCAAGGATTTAGCTTGACTAGACAACTTAGCGCGGCGTACGCCGCGGCCGTGTGGTTAGAAAAAAAATAACATGGAGTAAAAAATTCAAATTTGGAAATGTTTGCATTGAAAAGTTGTTCAGATTTGGAAATTGTTGAAATTTAAAAAAAGTTTTTTTGGTTGAAAAATTGTTCGAATTTTAAAAAATGGTTAAATTAGGAAGCTATTCATATTTAAATTATTTTCACGTTTGGAAAGAATTTAAATTTGGAAATGTCCGCATTCAAATTTGTTCAGATTTGAGTGCACTAAAATTTGAAAAAAGTTTGCATTTAAAATTCGTTAAAATTTCAAAATTGTTAAAATTGGATAACTATTCATTTCGAATTTGATTTATGTTTTTTAATGCTCAAATTTGGAAGGCATTCAAAATTTGGAAATATTCAAATTTACATTTTGATCGTATGCCATAAGTATTCAATTTTTTTTCTTGTGTTTATGTTGATATATTTGCCACATTTGTAAATACCGTGGTGCAAGAAATTTCAATTTGAAACTGTCCACGTTCAAAAATTGTTTAGATTTTAATGTGTCGGAATTCAAAAAAAGTTGGTATTTATAAATTGTTTGAATTGGAAAATTGTTAAAAGCGGGAAGTTATTCGTATGTGAATTATTATTTTACGTTTTTTAAATGTACAGATTTGGAAGGTATTAAAAGTTTTAAAGTATTGTAATTTGAAATATGATCATATGTTATAAATAGGTAACGTTTATTTTTGTGTTAATGTTGATATAGTTCTCACATTTGTAAGTACAGTGGTGGGAAAAATTCAAATTTGGAAATACAAACATTGAAAACTTGTTTAGATTTTAATTTATAGAAATTAAAAAGAAAAAGTTTGCATTTACAAATTGTTCAAATTCAAGAATTGGTAAAAGTGGGAAGTAAAGGCATTCAATGTTTTAAAATATTAAATTTGAACTTTGATCATATTGTGGAGTAATTGTTTTTTTTTTTTGCATATTTGTAAATTTGAAATAGATTTGAAATTATTGTTTAAATATTTGTGGAACCATTTACATATTTATAAATTTTCCAAAAAATTTACATATTTATAATTTTGAAATAGATTTGAAGTTATTGTTTTTCGCATCATTAAGCATTTTCTGAAAATCGTTTAAGTAGAGTGGGCCCACCTGGCAGAAGTTTAGCAATTTTTGAAATTGTTTTTGGGAAAAAAAGGCTGACACGTGGGTCCACAGATGACGATAGCGGCCACGGCGAGCTTGCCAGCGTCGCGTCCGCGTGAGCTAGAACGCGCGCGTGCACGCGGCGGACGCGCATGGACACGGGGTGTCCAGGAGCGGCGCCGCCGCTGCGCTTTGGTCGCCGGAGCTGTAGCTGGCGGCGGTTGAACACGGCGGCGGAAGCAGGCGCACGCGCGGCGTCCCAGCATGCGTTTGTCGGCGAGGAGGAAGAGGACGCGGCGGCGGAGCGTGCTGTGTGGTTCGATTTGATCGGGGAGGCGCGGAGCGGCGGTGGCGCGCGTCTGTTGGGGACATACCTACTAGGGGTATCACCAGCATGGATCAATCCGGCTAGTCCAGGGTGGCCCGCAGTGGTGGTGAAGGCTTTGCCTGCCGGGCGGCCCAGATAGCTGACGACCAAGGAAGGCGGATGCCGGCAAGGAGGAGGCCCAAGACTGAAGCCCATGAAGCCACCAAGACCAAGACGGAAGGCGGCATACTTGCCGGCTAGGTTTAGGACTGTATACTTGCTGGATACGTAATCACCTTGTAACCCTAGGTCCAGCCGCCTATATAAGCTGGACCTCGGGACGCCTTTAGGGCATCAACAATCATACAACCAACTCATTGTAACCTGTTCACGGCGATATTGCCTTATAGTGAGTTATAGCAGCACGTAGGGCACCGCCACCGCCGTGGTGCCTGAAGCTGGGTAAACCGCCGTGTACAATCCCGACCTGACGACGTCCACCTTCTTGCCCTACGTTCACCCTCGGCTAGCAGGACCCCGTCTCCTATCCAAGATGCCGATACGACGACAGTTGGCGCCCACCGTGGGGCCTAAGGCGTCAGGCGTCACGTTCCAGGCGGGAACTCTTGGCGGCATCGGCGAAACAATCGCCGTCGGCCGCGCTGTTCGCTACGGCGACAACCACTACATCAGCTGCGACGAGTCCTACATCCCCGCAGACGACTACATTGTCGGATGCGGAGTTGTGCCGTTTGGCGGCGTCGATGTGTTCATCGGCTACACTTCTGAGGCGTATGGGTTGCCGCGAATTTATTCGCCATCCCACCCGCCCTACAATCAAGACGGATCTGAGTTTGCCTCCCTGAGGAGTCCGCAGATTCAGATCTACACTTTGTCGGCATGACGGGACTGGGATCAGACTCCCAGCCCAACAGTCAAGATCCCGAATCTATTCTTCCTGCACTCCAGGATGATGCGATGTCGGATGCCGGATCCAGATCTACCGTTCACGTCAACGTAGATTCTGATTCCGAAGAAGATTCTGCCAGCATGTTTGAGCAACGGGTCAAGCAGTGTTTTGTTACACCTGATCCTCCGCCTCTGAGGCGGCTACGGGCTCTCCGTCAACATGCAGCAGGTTTTTGTGGCGGATGTCACCGGTGCAGCTCAGAGAAGGCGGCAACTGACGCCGCCAACCTGGGGACCCCGGCAACCGATCCACAGTTTCCAGAGCCTCCTGGGGCTCCAAAAAGAATTCTGGAGAAGGGCGAGCCCAGCAAGATAGGAACATGGCGGCCTGGCGGAAGTTCTTCACACGCCGGTGACGACAAAACCAACCGGCTGATTTGGAGAAACTTCGAACACCTTGGTGGAGCAAACTGAGTACCTCAAAAGCAAGCAAGCAGAGGTCCAGAGCCTCCTCGACGAAGCCAAGGAGGAAAACGCCAAGATAACCGCCAAGTGACCCCAAGCGCAATCTTTTCACCACCACCATTGCCCAAGCCGGCAGGACAAGTGGCGGAGAAGAAAGAAGAAAGGCAGGGATCATGACACCTTCAAATCCCCTGCCCAAAAGCTTGGTTTCGAGTGGGCTACAGCGCCGCAGCGTAAGGACAAGAACGGGGACGTCATCCTCGCAACCCCTGTCCTCAACAATGATGACTATGACAAGGACGAGAAGATCTACTACGCATCGATCCTTGCTCACAAAGCTCTAGAGCAGCAGGCCCGTGCTGATTCTCGCGCCGACATGGCGGACGCAAGGGGAGGAAAGTTGGAATCAAAATCCAACGCTTGCAAAGCTGCGGCCGGTGGCAACCCGAAGATCCGTCCGGCTCCAGTAGCCACGGAAAAGGGAAGGACAAGGAAAGACCCACGCAAATCACCACCTCCCAAAAGGCAGCGTGACGAGGCGTCCAGACCGGCAACAGGCGCAAGGCCTCACCCCTCCGCCTAGGCGGGATGAAGGCGGAAGCAGGGGCAGCAAGCAGCCGCCAAGGAGTGGCGGCAACCGCGACAACGCCCCGCCGCCAAGAAGAAGCAGGGACCGCACACAGTCCCCACCACCAGTGCCCAGGCACGAAGGCGGAAGCCGGGGACACAACAACGAGCCTAGGCACAGCCGGGCAGCGCAGGACGAGCCATGCGATAGATCTGGCAAACAGCTCAGTCCGCAAGACGCGAGACATCGTCTCAATGACATCAAGGCTGGAAAGCAAGATGCCTATCTAGGACCTGAGTGCTTTGGCCCAGCCATCCGCAACGTTCAAGTACCCGAGACATGACATCAGTGTCAAAAACTCATCAAAGGTACAATGGAGCGGACAAGCCAAACTCATGGTTGTCGGACTACGCGCTGGCAGTTGAAATTGCCGGAGGCAATGGCCTCGTCGCGCACGCTTCCTTCCCCTCATGCTGGAGGGGACAGCCCGAAGCTGGATCGAAAACTTGCCGGAGAAAAGCATTCATAGTTGGCATGACATGGAAAAGGTGTTCACGCAGCACTTCCAAGGCACGTACAAGCGACCCAATACATACACAGATTTGGTTCGTTGCGTGCAAAAGCCAGATGAAACAGCTACAAGCTTCTTGGCAAGGTGGATTCAAACAAAGGCAAGCTGCGAGAACGTAGACGACAATCAAGCAATCCATGCCTTCACCACAGGCCTCCTGAAGGGCTCAAGTCTCAGACATAAGCTCGTACGCATGCAAGTCAAGGATCTCGGAGTCATGCTCGAAGTAGCAGCCATGTACGCACAGGCGGATGATGATGCACGCGATGGAGATGGCGCACATGATATGGCGCCAAACAGGCGAGCAAGTCACAAACGCAAGGCTCCCCAGGATGACAAAGCCGGACCATCAAACGAGGTCGCCGCCGCCTTCGAAGGCAAAGGCGGCAACCGCAAGTGGAAAGGAAAGGGTAAAGATGGCGGCTCCAGCAAGCACGCCTGACATACGATCAGGCAAAGCCTTGCCCTGCCCAATCCACGCGTCCTTAGGCAAAGTTAACCACACATTAGGGGAATGCCGGTTCATGGAGGACTTCAAGAAGGACCCCGAGGTTGGCTGGAAATCAAAAAAGAGCAAAAAGGCTGAGAAGACAAAGAAGGAAGATGATGATGGGGCTTTCCATGTCCGAGGATGAGGAACCCAAGCTGTGCGCAAAGAAAGGAAATATCCCAAGGTACATGGCCAATTGGTGTGCTTCTGGGCACTCCTTCGGCAAAAGAAGAAAAGGCGGAGATGCGCGAGCTAAACGCCACAGTACCAGACGTTCCCCAGTATCTAGACTGGTCAGAGGAGCCAATAACTTGGGATAGAGATGATCATCCAGATCACGTTCCTCACCCCGGCAAATACGCCCTTGTCGTCGACCCAATTGTCGATAACTTCAGGCTCACCAAGGTGTTGATGGATGGCGGCAGCAGCCTCAACATCATCTACGCGGACACTCTGAAGCGCATGAACTTGTCGGAAAGCCAGCTTGACTACAGCAAAGTCAAGTTTCATGGCATCGTTCCGGGAAAGCAAGCCAAGTCAATGGGAAGCATCAATTGGAGGTTACTTTTGGGCCTGAGACAAACTACCGCTCGGAGTATCTCAGGTTCGAAGTAGTCCCCTTCAAAAGTGCCTACCACGCCATTTTGGACGGCCAGCTTTCGCCAAATTCATGGCTCGCCGTGTTACATATACAGCAAGCTGAAGATGCCGGGACCCAATGGTACAATTACCATCAGTGGCAACTTCAAGAAAGCAAAGGAGTGCGAGCGTGGCAACGCCGCCTTCGCTGAGGCAGTCCTCCACGCAGAGGAGTTAGCCATGTTGAAAAAGAGCTCGATACGTCGCAGTTGCCGGAGCATGTAAAGACCGCTGAGCAAAAGAACACTTTCAAGGCGTCCGAAGACACAAAGAAGGCGGATCTGGTCCCAGGTGACAGCTCCAAGCAAGTCACCATAGGGGCTGGCTTGGACGACAAATAGGAAAGCGCGCTCGTCAGGTTCCTCCGTGAGAATCAGGACATCTTTGCATGGTCATCAGCGACATGCCAGGTGTCCCGAGGGAACTTGCCGAGCACTCTCTTAACGTCTACGAAGGAGCCAAACCAGTGAAGCAAGGAATAAGGCGCTACGGTGAGAAGAAGCGGACAGCAATAGGGAAGGAGATCATCAAGTTGCAAGAAGCCAAGTTCATTAGGGAGGTAGTACACACTGATTGGTTGGCAAATCCTGTAATGGTTCCAAAACCTAATAAGGAAATGAGAATGTGCATTGATTATACCGGTTTGAACAAGTGCTGTCCTAAGGACCACTTTGCTTTGCCTCGTATAGATCAGGTCATAGACTCCACAGCCGGCTCCGAGCTGCTGTGCTTTTTGGATGCGTACTCCGGGTACCACCAAATCAAAATGCGAGAATCCGACCAAATCAAAACAGCGTTCACTACCCTACGGGACCTTCTGCTACATCACGATGCCCTTCGGTCTAAAAAATGCCGGCGCAACGTATCAGCGGTGTATGCAAAGATGCCTTCACGAGCAAATTGGCCGCAATGTTCACGTCTATGTTGACGACATTGCCGTCATGTCAAGAAAGAAGGCAGATTTGCTTGACGATTTGAGAGAAACCTTTGATAGCCTCCGGGTATATAGGATGAAGCTCAACCCGAAAAAATGCGTCTTCGGGGTTCCTGCCGGCAAATTGCTTGGCTTTATCGTTTCCGAACGAGGGATAGAGTAAATCCAGAAAAAATCAAAGCGATCCTCAACATATCCAGGCCCAAGGACCTGAAGGACGTGCAGCGACTTGCCGGCTCGGCGGCTGCCGTCAGTCGTTTCATTAGCCGTCTTGGTGAGAAGGCACTGCCTCTCTACCGGCTTCTGAAGAAATCCGACAACTTGAGTGGACAGACGAAGCAGACGCCGCCTTGCAGCAACTCAAGGACGCGTTAACGTCTGCTCCAATTTTGGCAGCTCCTCGTTCGCAGGAACCAATGCTGCTTACATCGCGCAACTAACTTGGTTGTTAGCGTGGTACTGGTTGTGGAACGCAAGACGGAAAATTCAGACTTGCCGGAACAACGTCCGGTTTACTTCATCAGTGAAGTATTTTCCGCCTCAAAACAGCGTTATCCGCATTACCAGAAGCTGGTCTACGGTGTTTTCTACGCCGCCAGGAAGTTAAGGCACTATTTCCAGGAACATTCAATAACGGTGGTGAGCAAGGCACCTCTGGGGGATATCATCAATAATACAGATGCAACAGGCCGCGTTGCCAAATGGGGCATTGAACTTGCCGCCTTCGACATCGTATAAACCCAGAACGGCCATTAAGTCTCAAGCCTTAGCAGATTTGTAGCAGATTGGACGGAGGCCATGGACGAAGTACCTCTCCCTGAAGATGCATACTGGATCATGCACTTTGATGGATCAAAAATGCTTCAGGGCTCGGGGGCTGGCATTGTTTTAAGAAACCCTCAAGGAGACAAGCTTAGTTATGTGTTACAAATTCACTTCAAGGCAACTAATAATGTTGCTGAATACGAAGCTCTCCTTCATGGTTTACACATTGCCAAGGAACTTGGCGTCCAGCGTGTCCTCTGCTACGGAGATTCAGACTTGGTGGCGCAACAGATACGTGGTACTTGGGACACAAAGAGCGAGACAATGGCGGCATATCGAGCTACCGTTGACGAATTCGCCAAGTGTTTTCTAGGCTACGAGGTCCGCCACATCCCAAGAGCTCAAAATGAGGCGGCAGATACACTTGCCAGAATGGGGTCTGAACGCAAAAAGGTACCAAAAGATGTTTTCCTGGAACACCTACACAAGCCGTCAATAAAGGAGCAGACCTCCTTGACCCAGAATCGGCAGAACCAGTTGACAATGCTAGCTATGCCGTCTACTTGGTAAAGCCGGATTGGACGACGCCATATTTGGACTTCCTGATCAATCAGGAGTTACCGGATGATGAGGTTTTGAAAAGGCAAATAATAAGAAGAGCCAAGGCATTACAATAATCAAAGGCGAATTGTACAAGCGTAGCACCACTGGTGTTTACCAACTGCATTTCGCCCGAAGAAGGCAGAGAACTGTTGGATGAGATACATGCCGGCGTATGTGGACATCATGCTTCCTCACGCCCTTGTTTCAAAAGCCTTCCGACAAGGTTTCTATTGGTTGACAGCCAAGCAAGATGCAGAAGACATTGTTAAAAGATGCAGGGGCTGCCAACTTTATGCCAGACAATCACACATGCCGGCTCAAGAGCTTAAAACAATACCCATCACATGGCCTTTCGCAGTCTGGGGCTTGGACATGGTTGGTCCGTTTAAAACGGCGCCTGGTGGCTACACACATTTACTTGTGGCTGTAGACAAGTTCACCAAATGGGTTGAAGCTAAGCCTATCAAAAAGCTAGACGGCGCCACAGCCGCAAACTTTCTGTGGGGAATAATCTCTCGGTTCGGGGTGCCTCATAGCATTATCACCGATAATGGCACTAACTTGTCGCAAGGCGAAGTCGAGGAATACTGTTATAAGCATGGTATCCGCCTAGATCTAGCCTCAGTAGCACATCCGCAGGCAAACGGTCAAGTAGAGCGTACAAATGGTTTAGTCCTACAAGGAATCAAACCACGTCTCGAAGTACCATTGCACAGAGCGGCTGGGGCTTGGGTGGATGAATTGCAATCTGTCCTTTGGAGTTTACGCACAACTCCAAACAGATCAACCAAGTTTACTCCTTTCTTCTTAGTCTATGGCGCAGAAGCAGTGTTGCCAACCGACATGATGTACGATTCTCCCAGAATTCAAGCCTACGTCCAGGAAGACGCAGAAGATGCAAGACAGGATGGCCTTGACCTACTTGATGAAGAACGAGATGTTGCCCTTGCACGATCCGCCATCTATCAGCAAAGTTTGAGGCGTTATCACAGCAGAAGGTGAGGCAACGAAGTTTTAGAGTTGGTGACCTGGTCTCCGCCTAATCCAAGATAGGAAGGGCTTGCATAAGTTATCCCCGCCTTGGGAAGGACCTTTTGTGGTCAGTAAGGTGTTGCTCAATGGTTCTTATTACTTGGTCGACGCACGAGACGGATACAAGAAGAAGCGAGGTCGCAAGCGCAAAAGGAAGGTTGACGACAAGTATGAAGAAACCAAGCGACCTGGAACATTGAGCAGCTACGTCCTTTTTACACTTAGCAATTTCCACATTGTAATAAGTACTATATGATTATGAAATAAAAGTCTGTGGTTTGCTCATTCAGTTTTGGGATCATGCCATCTTTTGTCTTTTCTCGCAATCATATATCTGTTGTCATAAAAGTTACCAAACAAAATAAGTTTTTGCTCCGTGCTAAGGTTCAAACTTTTTGACATTTGCCGTCTGCCGGCTAAAAACGCAAACAATCTTTGCACCGCCTAATATGCTTATCTGTCTGTTTGTGTGTGGGTCGCCTAGTAGTATGTCGTTGGCACCAACATGCTGGCTTTGGTCTCTGAGTCTAAATTAGTTGGTATTGCACCTGGTTGGCTCAGCTAAAGTAACTAAGATGAGGTTCCGCCAACATATGAAAAAGCTAAACATGCAAGCGAGATACATATTAAGGCGGGCCACTTAAATAAGCCTACCGCCAAGTGTAGCATAAAAGTTGGCCCATAAATATTTACAACCCAAAATAAAGTTTTATGCGTTAACAGATTAACGCAGTGTTTTGTGCTGCCTTTGCAGGAGGACAGTCTAAGGGATTGCCGCCTTGGTAGAGCTGGTGGAGAGATCCTGGGGGCTGACGCCGGCATTCTTGGGGCTGGCTCCGCCATCCTTGGGGCTGCGCTTGTCGGCTCCGGCTTCGCCTTCTCGCCTCGGCAGCTTCAGGATCCGCCAAGGAGGGATCGGCTACGGCAACATGCGGGTCCGGGTGTTCCTTGTAGAACTTGCGGATGTCAACCATGTTGGCAACCCGGGTCGCATAGCCGCGAACAGACCGCAGCACGTCCTGCATCACGATGGCTTGGTTGTTTTCGTCTTCGGTGGGGAAGTACTCGGTGACTTGATGAATATCAGCCTCCGGGTACCACGCCGCCGTCATTGCCAATGCCAACTTGGCGCCGCCTCGTGCTGCTGAGCGTAGCGTGCTGTCGTGTTCGGCTGCCGCCTTCTCCAGCAGGTCCGGCAGAGCATCGAAGATGACGGGATCGCCGTCCTCCCAGGGTAGAACTTGGCGGCAAATGCTTTGCCTGCGCCGACAATCTGGTTGACGATTTCGCCAACTTTCAAGATCGGGCAAGGCGCGGCGTTGTAGCCAGGTCATCTCCCAAGCTAGCCGGCACTGCACAAACACAAAGTTACACACTGCAGCTTCAAGTTTCAAGAGTGCAAGGTGACAAAAGATGAAGGATTAGAGACATACCCAAGACATGTCGTGGATGGCGTTGACCTCATCCAGATGGTTCTCAAGCGTTTCTGGCTAGCTGGACCGCCTTGACAGTTGGTCCTGCTGCTCCTTGGCGTTCTTGTTCACCTGGTCGAGGTTGTTGCTCATGGCTTCAAGTTGTCCCGTCAACTTGCTAACCTCGGCAGCATGGGCCAACGCCGCTCATCCAGCTCCTTGGCGTGATCCGCCTTCAGCTTTGCCACCAGCCCGGCAAGATCTGCAGCTTCGTTCATCAAAGCTTGCATGTCAGTGGAGTTCTTGAGAATATCTTGCGCAGTGTTTAGTAATTCTACAAATAAAAAAAAGACGACTAAAATACTTGTCGGAAAAGAAAAGAAGTCGGACGAAAAGAAGGCAAAGAAAGCTTTGTCACCTTCATCCTTTTGCGAGCCTCTTCCAAGCTCGCAATTTGGGCGTTCTTCATCTCCACGTCCTGCTGCAGTTGCTGGCATTTTGTTTTTTTCTCTTGAGCACGAAAGCTCAAGATTGGAAGCAAGAACGGCCTGCATGCACGAAAACAACATTATGGTTAGCACTATTTAGTCAACGAGACCACTTTGCCGGCTAAATTTTTCAGCCGCCAAAGTGCTCGGGGGCTGGGACCATAGGCTATTTTACCTCAAGTTGTCCGTGCAGGGTCTCGTGGAGTTCATCCATGTGCGCGTACCATTTGCGGGTACCGTCACGCATGGTCTTAGCGTTTGCCGGGGGTCTTGCAACCCTTTGCCAGATTGGAGCCAGGATGGGAGGATGATCCGCCTTGTTCAGCCGCCATCTGGTCATCCATCTCCTGCTTCATGGCAATAAATCGAGCGGCATCACTAGCCGAAGCTTCAGCCGTCTTGGAAGTGGTAGGTCCGGCAACTGATTTTTGCCCGCCTTCTCCGTAGCCGCCTCTGAGGTACCAGCAGCTGTGTACGTTCCCTGGCATACAACCACGGGAACGCCAACTGTGGGCGTTGTCGGCGCAGCGGCTGGAGAAGAACGTGGTGGCTTGCCCCTGCCGGCAGAATCTTCAAGTTGGAGCGGAGCTTGGGCATGGCAGGCTTGCCCCTGTAAGCAGAAAAGTGCAAGTTTGTCAGCACAAACATATCAAAATGCTAAGTCAGGGAAAGCAAAAGTTTGCTACCGCTTGAAGGGACATTCCCCACGGTCTCATCCTCTGCATCGGAGGTGGCCGCCTTCTTCCTCTTCTCCAAATCCTTGGTGGAGGTGCTCAGCTTGCGCTTCTTCGACTTGCTGGCACCGGTGTCGTACCAGTTTGGAGCCAAGTCTTCCTCCCCCAAGGTTTGCAGCTGAAAAGGAAACAAGACAACATTAATCCAGTACCCAGTGGATAAAGATGTCAATGAAATGACAAAGTAGCTTTGGCTTACCGCTGGGGCTGGGTTGTCATGGGTGAACATGGCGACGCCTTCAGCCGCCTTCACCGACAGAGGCTTGACAAGCTCTCTGAGCCGGTACTCTAAGGCATCTTGGTCAAGGGTGCTGTTGCCGGCGTCATCCGCCTTGTACTCGCACATCTTCAGTGGGCGATGGCGGAGTGGCATTATCTTCCTCGACACCCAGCAGATGACGGTGTCAACTCCGTCAAGTTGCGGAGCCATCATCGTCTTCGTCAAGAACTCGATCCGCCTGACGGCAATTCGAAGTTCAGCCGACAAGCTGCTGAGCGGCACCTTTGCCGTCCAACAGGCCTTGTGGGTTGGCGGACCGTTGACAAAGCAGGCATCCCCTGTGTGCTGCCAGGTGTCGGGATGTCCTTGCAGTAGAAGAAAGTGCTGGTCCAGTGCTTCACCGACTCGATGTATGGTATCTTTGGGTACCAGTCGGGTTGGCGGCAGTTGAAGGTGACACTACCGCAGGTTGCTAGATGGCCGCCTGGTATGGTTTGCCGGCGGCACAAGAAGCAGTACTTGAATAGCTCTATGGACGCAGCTATGCCTAAGTACCCTTCGCACAAAGCCTGGAAGCCGGCTAGCACTAGAATACTATTGGGCGCTATGTTGTGCGGCTGCAGCCCGTAGAAACTAAGTACCGCCAAGAAGAAGGCGGAAAGCGGCAGAGACATACCGCGGAGGCTGTGCGACGCCAACATGACGCGCTCGCCGTCTTGTGGGTCAGGGACTGCCTCGTCGCCTGGAACCCTCCAGGAGCATTCAGTCTTTGGCGGTATGTAGCCGCCTTCCTCCAGCTCCTTCAGATAGGCTGACGTCATAACTGACGGCAGCCAGTACCTGGAGCCAAGGGCTCCTGTCTCCTCCTCTTCCTCGGCGTCGTCGTCGGCGGCGGCGGCAGATTCCGTCGCAGCCTCAGAGCTGGTCGCCGCAAGAGATGGGAGCGGGAACGTCGGAGCAGCTGCTGTAGGTGCCACCGGAGTTGGGGAAGAAGAGGAAATATCGCCCGTGGTCACGGTGGCGACGGGAGAGGTCAGTATAGGAATTTTTTTTTGTATTGGAAATGTATAGTGTTAGTGTTGTGTTAGTATAGGAAATTTATGCTAGGTTAGTGTTAGGATTTTTTGTATAGCATTTTAGGTTAGTGTTATGAAATGTATAGCATTTTAGGTTAGTGTTAGGATTTTTTTGTATAGCATTTTAGGTTAGTGTTAGGAAATGTATAGCATTTCTGGTTAGTGTTAGGATTTTTTTGTATAGGAAATTTTAGTGTTAAGAATATTTAAAGTGTTAGCAAAATTTATGTGTTAGCTAAATTAACAAATTAAGGTGTTAGCAAAATTAGCAAATTTAACTTTGTATTCACATTTGCATTCACATATCCGATTCACATTTGTATGCAAATTTTAGATTCAAATTTTGTGAGTAGATGTATGTAACATCCCTAGTTTTCAAAAAGTTGAAAAATCAGAAAAATTTAAAACTTTTTAAAACTATTATGTATTTTGCTTTGAAAAGAAAATTCATGCATACATACATCATCATATAGCATTGTTTGCATTTGGATATTTTAAAAGTGAGAATAATAATTCCACTTGAAAACATATTTAACAAATATATTAGTAGAGCAAAGAATGCTCCAAGTTTTCTTTTGACTTTTATGAATGTATTGTTCTAATAGTGTGTGAAATTGTTTGAATCTGTTGCAATAAATAATTGCAAATGTTTTATATTGTGGTATTTAAGATCTACTTAAGCCACATTTGATTACTTCAAAACCAAATTTAAACTTTGACATTAAGTGTCATATTGTCTATTAAAATCCTAGTTTGGAAATGAAAATGATTTCTATTTTGAAAAGTGTGTTTGGTTGTGAATAGTTTGTAAGTTTTGAGAATTATTCTATTACTTACCTATTCTCTATTCTCAAGTTTTATAGTTTTACTTTTGAAAGAAAATATTTATTTGGATTTCTAAAATGAGAGTTGAAATCATTTTGATTTATCAAAACCCTTTTTAAAACTACTTATGTTTTATACAAAAGTATTTTAATGAGTGAGATAAATCACATTACTTATATTTGGCCTTGGGTTAAAATATATTTCAAAAGGAATTTATAAAAACCCTCTAGTTTTTAAAATGACATTATAAAGCCCAAAATTCCATTGGAAACACTTTTCAAAAAGTTTGTTTATAAAAATGTTTTGGAAAATGTGTTTTGAGAGTTCCAAAATCAAGTGTTTGATTTTACAAAACTATAGGTTCTGGTTTGAATCCAAAAGGATTCATATTTTAAAAGTTATGAATTTTAGAAAATTTTCGGAAAAAGAAAAAGGAAAAGAGTTTGAACAAAAAAATGCGAACCCTAGCTAATTGGGCCGAAGCCCAACTACTATACCTCTTCTCTACCGCGCGTGCAGAAGACAGCAGCCCAGCAGCAGCCCACCTCCCTTCCTCTGACTGACATATGGGCCCCACCAATGACGTCAGCGATGACGTCATCATCGTCTCCACCGTGTTCATCACGGAGACTACCGAAACCCTACCCGATTTGATTCCAAAATTCGTTGCGATCCCTTCGCGATCTTCTCGGCAGTTGGCCCCATATAAACCTCCAGAACCCCCGCACCAAAAGCCCCCACAAACCCTAACCCGAGAGCCCCCAGGCTGCCCACAAAATCGCCGCCGCCGTCCGCCATTACCGCCGCCGTTCGAGCACGATTCCGGCGACACCGCAGGTCTACACCGCCACCTTTTGGTCCCCTCCGAGTTCTCTTGACCTGGCGCACGTCCCTGACCCCTCTTCGAATTTTATTTCGCTGCCGTTCGAGCTGAGCTTCATCGACCCGACGCCACCGCCGCAGAAGGAGCTCCGGCAAGGGATTTCAGGCGAACCCGAGCTTCCACGCCATCTTCACCTGCACCATCAACATCCTCGTGACCTCCCGCAACTCTAGGTATCAAAACCACATCCCTCGCACCGTAGATCTCCAGTAGCTCGTCGCCGGCGATGGCGCCACCGTGGAACCTAGGTTTCCGGCGCTGCTCCGGCCGGCAGCGCCGCCACTTTGTGGTCGTTTAGATCTGGACCGTAGGATCGTCCGTGTACAGCCAGGATTAGATCGCGCTGCGAACCGGTACCAGCCAACGGAGGAGCGCCACGTCGACAAGCTGCCCACGAAGCGTGCCGCACCCGTCCGCGTCCGTCCGCATCCGTCCGCGCCCGCATCTGCCCGCAAAGAAGACGCGCTCCAATCGGAAGACGCCACGTCAACCAGGGACTTCAGCGCGAGGAATCTTTCTGTTTTCTTTACGTTTTAGCCCCTGCGCATCACAGATTAGTCCCTGGATTTTAGATTCATTATTAATTTTTATTCCTTTAGCCAAAATTTATGAAATTTATATTTTTGGAAAGCTAATAATGTGTAGAAACTTTCTGTATGCTTAATTTGAGGTTTGGACGAAATTATTTTAGATAAATTCTAAAAATGGTTTAATTGATATTTTGGCTATATTTTAATTTTAAAAATTGATAATTGAGCAAAAATTTTTTGCTATATTTTTGTTTGTATAAATAATGGCCGTAGCATTGCTCTGTATTTTTGTAGAAGTGTTTTTATGTGTTTTTGCATGTAAATTGTTTTTATGGCTTTTTAGGTGTTATTTTAATAAGTAAATTATATCAAAATTGTTCTCCACATTAATTTCGAATAGAAATTTTAGCTAAGTCATTATGATCATGTTAGATGCAAAATAACTTAGAAATATTTCACCTCTCCCACAAAAGTATTATTTCTTCCTTAGAAAAATTTTGAGTAATAAAATTTTGACAACACTTTTCCTTGGAGAAAATTTCAACATCTTAAAAGTGTTAAATCTTTTCCTTAGAAAATTTTTAGCATCTTGAAAACTTAGTGGTTTTAGAATATTTTCCTAAGTGTTATTTTGACAAGTGTTTGTCCTTAGAAATTTTATCAACTATGGTTTTTAAAGTATTTTTCCTTAGAAAAATACCAACACCTTATTTTATGAACTTTTAGTTAGAAATTATTTTGACTTATGGTGTGACCTCTCTGGTCCTTAGTTATTTTTGGACCATCTTGTTTGCTTGCATTTCCTTAGAGCAATTACATAAGCATGGCATGCGTAATTAAGCCCTTAGTATTATTTTATGCTTTTCACATGACTTCCTCCTTAGAAATTTTGAGGATGCATGGTAGATCTTTTGACCCTCCTAGTCAAAAACCACTAAGTTAGAAATTAGTGGTAAACAAAGAAGGACTTAGCATGAAAACAAGACTCCAGAAGAATCTCCAAGAAGAAAGGACTAAGAAGAAATCAAGAGGAAGTTCATGAAGACCAACCAGCAACATTTTCCAAGTCTTCTTTCCCTTTCTCTCTTTTCTTCCTTCTTCTCTTAAACTTCTTGGTGAATATTCTACAATCAAGACCAACCTTGATGCTACCAACAATCAAGTCTTCAGAACCATCAAGTCCACATTTTTCAATGGAGTCAACACACCAAGGAGAAAGTTACAAAGAAATTGAAGATGCTTGGAAGACCAACTACTACATTCTTTCTATATTTTCTTCTTTCTAATTTCTATCTCTCACCTTGGACAAAGATCAATCAAGACCATTGAAGATCAATTATGCTACCTAGGAGTTGAAGATTAATTAAAGACCAAAATTGTGAAGACATAGAGTAGCCTTATAACTTTTCAAGTTGTTGTTTTATTAAGTTTATTTTGCCAAACCTTGACCTTGCCTTAGCCAAATGGGATATTGTTATTTTGTTGTCTCTCCCTTATTTTGTTTTGCTTGTCTTTTATACCACATTTCCCTGTGTCATCCTGCATCACATGCATATCATATTTTTCTAAGTGTTGCATTTATGATTGTATGTTTATTTGTGATTTGTTTGACTTGTTAGAAATTCCGGAGAGAGACGAAGGTGGTTGCAACTGCTACACCTGTTCTTCTGTTTGCCAAGGCAAGTGGCACACCCCCATAAATTTCCTAAGTATTTTTCTATGCATGACTTAGTGTATTTCCTTATATGCATGTGTAGGATAGTATTGCTATGCTAAAACTACTATCTCCTTTACACTAGTTGTGTCTAGAATCCTATGGATAACTTGGTAGAATTATTGATGCTATGCAAAAGTGTTTTATTGAAAAGTTAAATTCTACTAAGTTAATTTATCACCTGGGTGGATTTGGGCTTGCATGGCTGTCAGAGTTGAGTGTTTATTCACTTGTGGATTGCCACCCAGGATTAAAGGGACCAATGTTTCTCTAAGTGAAGTTGCTTACCGTGCAGCCATTAGTCAAATGGGCTCTGGCTAGATGGATTAAGTTGCGTGGACTCCTCCCGGCTTGACAAGCAGATGTAGTGGATGTAGGAGGGAACGGGTCAAGCCGGTATGGGATGGGGAATATGCTTCTGAAAAGTCTCGTCTCAACTCTCTCCTTTTCCTTAGCACAAATTGAGTGCTTGAGGATAGTTTGGGTTTGTTGGGTCTAATGGTGAAAGTGCACAACCTCTGCAGAGTTAAAACTAAGTACTTAGCCGTGTCCCCGGTTACGGACAATTGAAGCAGCTGATCAAGGATGGCAACGGAGGCTCCCAACATCTCTTTTCTCTAAGTAAAATTTTGATGGGTGAACAAGGGTAGATGAGACCATGGATTTCATGCCATGTCTCAAATTTGAGGAAAATGTTTTACAAGGTGTTAGGCAAAATTGGCTTTTATGCAAAGTAGCCTTGAACTCCACCAGCCAAATATGCATATAGGCTATAGAGTTATTCCATTAAGTGTCCACATAGTGTCACTTGCCAGATCCATTTTTAATGGTATCTGACCCACTCTGTTGCAAAATTTTATTTTGTTGCAGATTGTTTCTGACGACGAGTGAGTTTCGTTAAGGTTTCGAGTCTGCAACCAACATGTTTTCGCCTGTGGCACATGAAGATGATGGAGACTCCATGAAGAATAAATTTCCGCTGCTTTACTCTTTCAAGCTAGCTATATGCTATGCAAGTTGTAATGAATATTTTATCAAGTACTGGATCATTCGTGTAATCATGATACAATGTTGTGATATTTCATCTTAAACTGTGTGTGCAAATGAAACGATCCAGGGGTTTGCACTATACACAGGTACCTTGCCAATTTTTAAGTGCAGGTACACTACAGATGGTATCAGAGCACTGTGTTGCCTGTAGGTTCGAAACCCTAAGTCTGGTTAGAAATAAGAAAGCCCATAGGACAAAATTTATTTGCTCTTTGTCTAAAACTTTTGATATCATTCTTGTAACTTCTTAACTATTCGTGTTCTAAATGCCTTCTCTTATTTATAGATGTCCCGCCTCCTGGAATCACTCAAGAAAGGTCCAGCAATGACCATGACTTTGGAATGTGAGACTGAGTTTCCAAAAGCTCTGAAGGACCTCATGTTGAGCATGGGACTTGAAGGAGCAGCAGTCTACAAAGGATTTCCTTTCAAGGGTGAAGGTCAAGAGTACTGGTGGGTACAACTCCATCTATACAAGAACAAAGACGATGACCACAAGACCAAAGGTTGCTACATGTTCACAAACCCAATAATTCGAACGTCATTCTTTGATTCAGCAAGAAGTGCAGCATGGGAGGCCATCGAGCACCTTGGAGGAAGACTTCAATTTAGACTTCACAACACTCAGAAATACCTTGATGAACTCAATGGAATAGAGGAAGGACACGATACAATCAGGAAGTAGATAGAATAGACCCCCTTATGTATTAGAATAAAGAAACCATGTTGATGTATTGACCTATCAAATTGTGGTATGGCAGTACTATCATATTGTTTCCCCATATCCTAGGTGTACTTCGATCCAAAAAACGACTAGTGTGGTTTTCTCAAAGGTTTGTGCGTTTTTATCAGGTGTGGTTGTTTGTGTCAAATTGCTTGTATGGGTAGGAATAATTCTCTTAGATCTGTCTATCTTTTACTCATCTATGCTAAACCTAAACAGATGCCTTGCCAAAGTATCAACGATGATGAGAGGACAAATGCAATGCAACTATTAGAAGCTCAGAGTCAGTTGATGCAACTCATGGCCCAAAATCAAGTCAACAACTGCAACAAAGAGTTACCCCAGGGGATGCAACAACTGTTGGATAATCAGACCCACATTGTGCAGCTGATGCGTCACCACATGGCCAACAGTAACACCAAAACACCACAGATTGACATAGGTAACACGAAATTCAAAGGAAGTGTTTTGAGAAAACCTCAAGCCTGCCAGACGTGTGGAGAAATAGGACACACATCCAAGGAATGTCATGATGGGTGGCCCCATGGTGTCTCTCTCCAAGACGGATGTCCCACAACCCTAGTTACTTGCTTTTTGTGTGAGGCAACAAACCACATCCCATCACAATGTCAACTCTATTCCAGAGTGCAGCAAGCTAGGCAGCAAATACAAGAGGGGATGCAACATACTATCAGGAAGACCTTGGAAGTAGAAGAATCAGAGAAGAAACTCCAGAACAACCCCCACAAGAGAGACATTAGTCAAGTGATGTGCTTCAAAAGCAAGAACACAGGGCACTATGCCAATAACTGCCCCGAGAAGATGAATGAAGCCGGACTCAGAACTCACCCCACACTTCGAAGGTCACCACTAAATGCTGTTACTCATGTGAGGAGGAAGGTCATTTCTCTCGAGATTGCCCCATTAAGCGAACCAGATCGTCAGCCTTTGTGATAGAATATGATAAACAAGAGATAGAGGACCTTTTAGCACTACAAAGACCTAAAAAGAACAGAAAGCGGAGTTACAATAAACATCTTTCTGAGCCTTCATTCAAAAGGTACATTACTCCTGATGTGAACCATGTTCACAAATATGAGAATCACCATGGTGGAGGAAGTCACCTCAAGCAGCTTGATCACAATGGTGGATTCAAGGGAAGCAATGGAGACCACAAGGGAAATGGACATGCTGGCCATAACCATAATAATGGACAGCACCGCCCAAATTCCGAGCTCAAGAGAGATATCAGCCAAGTGCGCTGCTACAAGTGCAGTAACAAGGGCCATTATGCCAATAAGTGTCCAGAAAAGGAAAAGATAGAAGGAACAACCAAGTCAAAGCCTTTTGGTAAAGGATATGTGAACCACGCCAATGTGGAAGAGGTGATTGAGGAACCTAGCATGGTGAACGGTACGTTCTCAATAAAGTTTACACCTTGAAGTTCGACTACCAACAAAATTTCTTTTAAGGGTGGTAGCCACCGAGTTATCCTAGTCACAACCTTTTGCTAGCCTTTCCGAATCTCGGGACGAGATTCCTTTTAAGGGTGGTAGTCTGTAACATCCCTAGTTTTCAAAAAGTTGAAAAATCAGAAAAATTTAAAACTTTTTAAACTATTATGTATTTTGCTTTGAAAAGAAAATTCATGCATACATACATCATCATATAGCATTGTTTGCATTTGGATATTTTAAAAGTGAGAATAATAATTCCACTTGAAAACATATTTAACAAAATATATTAGTAGAGCAAAGAATGCTCCAAGTTTTCTTTTGACTTTTATGAATGTATTGTTCTAATAGTGTGTGAAATTGTTTGAATCTGTTGCAATAAATAATTGCAAATGTTTTATATTGTGGTATTTAAGATCTACTTAAGCCACATTTGATTACTTCAAAACCAAATTTAAACTTTGACATTAAGTGTCATATTGTCTATTAAAATCCTAGTTTGGAAATGAAAATGATTTCTATTTTGAAAAGTGTGTTTGGTTGTGAATAGTTTGTAAGTTTTGAGAATTATTCTATTACTTACCTATTCTCTATTCTCAAGTTTTATAGTTTTACTTTTGAAAGAAAATATTTATTTGGATTTCTAAAATGAGAGTTGAAATCATTTTGATTTATCAAAACCCTTTTTAAAACTACTTATGTTTTATACAAAAGTATTTTAATGAGTGAGATAAATCACATTACTTATATTTGGCCTTGGGTTAAAATATATTTCAAAAGGAATTTATAAAAACCCTCTAGTTTTTAAAATGACATTATAAAGCCCAAAATTCCATTGGAAACACTTTTCAAAAAGTTTGTTTATAAAAATGTTTTGGAAAATGTGTTTTGAGAGTTCCAAAATCAAGTGTTTGATTTTACAAAACTATAGGTTCTGGTTTGAATCCAAAAGGATTCATATTTTAAAAGTTATGAATTTTAGAAAATTTTCGGAAAAAGAAAAAGGAAAAGAGTTTGAACAAAAAAATGCGAACCCTAGCTAATTGGGCCGAAGCCCAACTACTATACCTCTTCTCTACCGCGCGTGCAGAAGACAGCAGCCCAGCAGCAGCCCACCTCCCTTCCTCTGACTGACATATGGGCCCCACCAATGACGTCAGCGATGACGTCATCATCGTCTCCACCGTGTTCATCACGGAGACTACCGAAACCCTACCCGATTTGATTCCAAAATTCGTTGCGATCCCTTCGCGATCTTCTCGGCAGTTGGCCCCATATAAACCTCCAGAACCCCCGCACCAAAAGCCCCCACAAACCCTAACCCGAGAGCCCCCAGGCTGCCCACAAAATCGCCGCCGCCGTCCGCCATTACCGCCGCCGTTCGAGCACGATTCCGGCGACACCGCAGGTCTACACCGCCACCTTTTGGTCCCCTCCGAGTTCTCTTGACCTGGCGCACGTCCCTGACCCCTCTTCGAATTTTATTTCGCTGCCGTTCGAGCTGAGCTTCATCGACCCGACGCCACCGCCGCAGAAGGAGCTCCGGCAAGGGATTTCAGGCGAACCCGAGCTTCCACGCCATCTTCACCTGCACCATCAACATCCTCGTGACCTCCCGCAACTCTAGGTATCAAAACCACATCCCCTCGCACCGTAGATCTCCAGTAGCTCGTCGCCGGCGATGGCGCCACCGTGGAACCTAGGTTTCCGGCGCTGCTCCGGCCGGCAGCGCCGCCACTTTGTGGTCGTTTAGATCTGGACCGTAGGATCGTCCGTGTACAGCCAGGATTAGATCGCGCTGCGAACCGGTACCAGCCAACGGAGGAGCGCCACGTCGACAAGCTGCCCACGAAGCGTGCCGCACCCGTCCGCGTCCGTCCGCATCCGTCCGCGCCCGCATCTGCCCGCAAAGAAGACGCGCTCCAATCGGAAGACGCCACGTCAACCAGGGACTTCAGCGCGAGGAATCTTTCTGTTTTCTTTACGTTTTAGCCCCTGCGCATCACAGATTAGTCCCTGGATTTTAGATTCATTATTAATTTTTATTCCTTTAGCCAAAATTTATGAAATTTATATTTTTGGAAAGCTAATAATGTGTAGAAACTTTCTGTATGCTTAATTTGAGGTTTGGACGAAATTATTTTAGATAAATTCTAAAAATGGTTTAATTGATATTTTGGCTATATTTTAATTTTAAAAATTGATAATTGAGCAAAAATTTTTTGCTATATTTTTGTTTGTATAAATAATGGCCGTAGCATTGCTCTGTATTTTTGTAGAAGTGTTTTATGTGTTTTTGCATGTAAATTGTTTTTATGGCTTTTTAGGTGTTATTTTAATAAGTAAATTATATCAAAATTGTTCTCCACATTAATTTCGAATAGAAATTTTAGCTAAGTCATTATGATCATGTTAGATGCAAAATAACTTAGAAATATTTCACCTCTCCCACAAAAGTATTATTTCTTCCTTAGAAAAATTTTGAGTAATAAAATTTTGACAACACTTTTCCTTGGAGAAAATTTCAACATCTTAAAAGTGTTAAATCTTTTCCTTAGAAATTTTTAGCATCTTGAAAACTTAGTGGTTTTAGAATATTTTCCTAAGTGTTATTTTGACAAGTGTTTGTCCTTAGAAATTTTATCAACTATGGTTTTTAAAGTATTTTTCCTTAGAAAAATACCAACACCTTATTTTATGAACTTTTAGTTAGAAATTATTTTGACTTATGGTGTGACCTCTCTGGTCCTTAGTTATTTTTGGACCATCTTGTTTGCTTGCATTTCCTTAGAGCAATTACATAAGCATGGCATGCGTAATTAAGCCCTTAGTATTATTTTATGCTTTTCACATGACTTCCTCCTTAGAAATTTTGAGGATGCATGGTAGATCTTTTGACCCTCCTAGTCAAAAACCACTAAGTTAGAAATTAGTGGTAAACAAAGAAGGACTTAGCATGAAAACAAGACTCCAGAAGAATCTCCAAGAAGAAAGGACTAAGAAGAAATCAAGAGGAAGTTCATGAAGACCAACCAGCAACATTTTCCAAGTCTTCTTTCCCTTTCTCTCTTTTCTTCCTTCTTCTCTTAAACTTCTTGGTGAATATTCTACAATCAAGACCAACCTTGATGCTACCAACAATCAAGTCTTCAGAACCATCAAGTCCACATTTTTCAATGGAGTCAACACACCAAGGAGAAAGTTACAAAGAAATTGAAGATGCTTGGAAGACCAACTACTACATTCTTTCTATATTTTCTTCTTTCTAATTTCTATCTCTCACCTTGGACAAAGATCAATCAAGACCATTGAAGATCAATTATGCTACCTAGGAGTTGAAGATTAATTAAAGACCAAAATTGTGAAGACATAGAGTAGCCTTATAACTTTTCAAGTTGTTGTTTTATTAAGTTTATTTTGCCAAACCTTGACCTTGCCTTAGCCAAATGGGATATTGTTATTTTGTTGTCTCTCCCTTATTTTGTTTTGCTTGTCTTTTATACCACATTTCCCTGTGTCATCCTGCATCACATGCATATCATATTTTTCTAAGTGTTGCATTTATGATTGTATGTTTATTTGTGATTTGTTTGACTTGTTAGAAATTCCGGAGAGAGACGAAGGTGGTTGCAACTGCTACACCTGTTCTTCTGTTTGCCAAGGCAAGTGGCACACCCCCATAAATTTCCTAAGTATTTTTCTATGCATGACTTAGTGTATTTCCTTATATGCATGTGTAGGATAGTATTGCTATGCTAAAACTACTATCTCCTTTACACTAGTTGTGTCTAGAATCCTATGGATAACTTGGTAGAATTATTGATGCTATGCAAAAGTGTTTTATTGAAAAGTTAAATTCTACTAAGTTAATTTATCACCTGGGTGGATTTGGGCTTGCATGGCTGTCAGAGTTGAGTGTTTATTCACTTGTGGATTGCCACCCAGGATTAAAGGGACCAATGTTTCTCTAAGTGAAGTTGCTTACCGTGCAGCCATTAGTCAAATGGGCTCTGGCTAGATGGATTAAGTTGCGTGGACTCCTCCCGGCTTGACAAGCAGATGTAGTGGATGTAGGAGGGAACGGGTCAAGCCGGTATGGGATGGGGAATATGCTTCTGAAAAGTCTCGTCTCAACTCTCTCCTTTTCCTTAGCACAAATTGAGTGCTTGAGGATAGTTTGGGTTTGTTGGGTCTAATGGTGAAAGTGCACAACCTCTGCAGAGTTAAAACTAAGTACTTAGCCGTGTCCCCGGTTACGGACAATTGAAGCAGCTGATCAAGGATGGCAACGGAGGCTCCCAACATCTCTTTTCTCTAAGTAAAATTTTGATGGGTGAACAAGGGTAGATGAGACCATGGATTTCATGCCATGTCTCAAATTTGAGGAAAATGTTTTACAAGGTGTTAGGCAAAATTGGCTTTTATGCAAAGTAGCCTTGAACTCCACCAGCCAAATATGCATATAGGCTATAGAGTTATTCCATTAAGTGTCCACATAGTGTCACTTGCCAGATCCATTTTTAATGGTATCTGACCCACTCTGTTGCAAAATTTTATTTTGTTGCAGATTGTTTCTGACGACGAGTGAGTTTCGTTAAGGTTTCGAGTCTGCAACCAACATGTTTTCGCCTGTGGCACATGAAGATGATGGAGACTCCATGAAGAATAAATTTCCGCTGCTTTACTCTTTCAAGCTAGCTATATGCTATGCAAGTTGTAATGAATATTTTATCAAGTACTGGATCATTCGTGTAATCATGATACAATGTTGTGATATTTCATCTTAAACTGTGTGTGCAAATGAAACGATCCAGGGGTTTGCACTATACACAGGTACCTTGCCAATTTTTAAGTGCAGGTACACTACAATGTATCTTGACATATGGAACAAGTTATCCAACTAAAGTTTTGTGCATTGTTCTTAATTTGCAGAAACTATGGAATGAGACGAAAATCAGGAAAACATCCTCGAGGATATGATCCGCGGGGAAGATGTTGGCGATGTCACCTCGCAGTTTCTGAACAACTCCGGTGAGGGAGATGAGTCTCTCAACCGAAGAGACGGCTCCGGTGAGGTAGAAGCCGACGGCTGGGGCGAGGGAGAAGCCGGAGGCTTCGATGAGGGAGAAGCCGACGAGGGAGAAGCCGACGGCTCCGGTGGAACATTAAATGTTGCAAACTCCGGCGAGGTGCGTATATATATTAATTAATTAAGCCTCTGCTGTCTATATACATATATTAACGCTCTTTCTTCTTTTAGCCCTCCGGATCGAGCAAATCTTCTGTACGGACGAAACGAGGCCCAGCCAAAAAGTTGGGTGACCATGAAAGGTACAGGACGAAAAAGTCGCTGAAGACGGCACACCGATTGCTCCCCCTGATATTGCAAAAAAATTTGTAAAGCAATGCGGAGTTATTGTTAGGGACTACATCCCTATCACCATTCGAGAATGGCATAAGCCAAGGGCGGGAGGAATAAGATATGTCGGCGACAAAGGCAAAGAAAACCTTTGGAAAAAGCTCATGGTTAATTTCACCCTGCCGGCGCCAGAGGTGGATCCAGATGAGGAGGATCCAAATGAGGCAGAAAAGATTGCCAAGCAAAAAAAAATCATAGAGCAAAAAGTCAAGGAGTGGGCTTTTAAGAAGATGACCGAGCTATTCAAGAATTGGAAGAAAAGATTGCACACCGAGTTTATCAACAAAGATAAGACTCCGGACTTCGATAAAGGGTATGAGAAGATAAGAGACGAATGGGAAGAATTTGTGGCGTACAAGAAATCGGAGGAAGCTCAGAAAAAGTCTGAACAAAATAAGGCAAATGTGGCTAAAAAGAAGTACCACCATACTATGGGGCCTGGTGGCTACGCCTTTAGCATGCCTAAGTAGGAGAAACTTGAGGCCGACCTGCTGGCTAAAGGGATCACTCCAGAGCCATACACATGGATCGAACGGGCAAGAAATTGGTTTTACGGGCATGGGGGCACGTTGGACGCAGATGGGAAGTGCATATATAACAGAACACACAAAGATAAGCCCCCACTACCCATTGAAGGCATTAGAAATGCAGTAAAGGATGTCGAAGAGGGATGGTTCTGTCCCGATAGAGAGGATGACGAGCTCACACGCGCCCTTGGGAATAAGGAACACGACGGACGAACACGAGGCGTACCAGGCTCCAAGCCCAAGAAAATTGCGATTCCCGAGGACAGGAAGAAATTTCCTGATAGAAACCATCAGAGGAGAAAGGAAAGGGAGGCAATGGAAGCACGCGCTGCTGCAGACTGGCTGCGTAATATAGAAGAAAAATTAAAGCGGCAGCAGGATCAAATTGACGCACTTAGCCAGCAAGGTACTTGCGGCCAATCTCAGCGGCACATGGTAGAAGCTGCATGCGATGGTACCGGCGGCCCATCGAATCGGAAAAGCAGCGTGGCTTCCACGGAGCTCCAGGATGGTAATGATGATGTACTGACGATGGCTCCTCTTCGTCGCTACCAGTGGATGATATCAAGGAGAGCACACCTTGTGAGCTACATGTGAAAGTTTTTAACTTAACCATGAAGGTGGCGGTCGGCTATGCCGTACCAATTGGACCTAAACCAACTTTCCATTTCTCTCCGGTTCCACATGGCTACGCTGTTGTCGGGTTGGATGAAGTGATGAAAGGATTTGAGGAGCTGAAGCTAGAACGCCCTGCAGGTGAAGATGGGGAGGTGGTTGAACTTGGAGAAGCCAAAAAAGGGACCATTCTATAGCCAAAGGAATTCATCGTGGTTCCAAACTGGCAGCCAAGGCCATCGACTCCTCAGAGTAGCAATCCATCTTCGCCGCCACCTCACCAGTTTCCAGCGCAACAGTCCTCTTCGCCGTCGCCATCTCAAGCACCGTCTCCGCCACCTCACAGTCTCCAGCGCAGCCGTCTCCGCCGCCGCGTCAGTCGTCTCCGCCCACTGAGGTTCAGCGTACCACCGCTGGTACTATGAGGGGTAAGCGATCACCGAAACGTAAAAGGTCGCCCCTCCCAAAAGTACCTCATAAGAATCTTCCCATGAGACCTTACGACTATACGGAGGAGGAAAATGCCGCGATCGCAAATGCCCAAAATAAAGAGTGGTGGGCTAACCGGAAGAAGCCGAAAGCGCCAGAGTTCCCCGCCACCCCAGAAGAAAAAGCCGCCGTCTTCAAAATGCTGAAGACCCTTGAACAACCCCCGCCAAGGCAGATACCAGACTATGACCGCTCTATTCGCAAGTCGGCTGAGGCAAATAAGCAGCGGTCGAAGAGTAGTAGTGCAAGCGGGAAATCAGTTCCCCAGCTCGGAGAATAGAAAAACCAGTCGTGCCCCCCGCTCAAAGTGTTTTCCAATACCGAGGTGGGGTCGAGCAGAGGTGCAGTCGACATCGATCCTGAGTTTGTTGCAATGTACGGAGAAGTGGCCTCTGCTCAGGGCATGTCTATTCCTCAGTACTTAGAGCAGTTACAAGAGTTCCAGGAAGTAGCATACAAATACCGGCACGGGTATCCTCTCGTCAAACCTGAGTTAGTCGACGGTCTACCAACAAAAATGCGAAGATTGCATAACTGGTACATGCGAGTCTCAAAGGAAGGGGCAAACTGGATCTACGTAGGATATAAAAACGAGCATTACGGGCATGGAGATGGCGTGGTAATTATTGAATTTTGTGAATTATTTCAGTTATACCAACAAGACGCCATCGACAAAGCTATCCTCAGTGCCTATTGTCTGTAATTATTATTTCTGTAATTAAGTCTCTAGCTAGCTCAGCTCGTTCATTGCATGTATAATCTTACTCATCACTATATTAATTATGCAGAATGAAGATTCTCCAAAGCAAAAGAGGACAAATCTATGACATTGGGTTTATTGACCCATATTTCGTTCATCAAAAAACTCTCCAAGGTCATTATCGACACAGAGAATAACTTGGTAAAGGCGTTAAGGTTTTCCGAAACCAAAAGGGAAATACTATTTCCTTACAACTACAGGTGAGTGTTACTGTCTTGTACACATTCTATTTCGCTTACTCGATGTTAAGTGTATAATTGATGACTTATGCGTGCGCAGCTTCCATTTTATTCTGCTAATCATTAAACCTGACAAAGGAGTAGTACAAGTCATGGACTCGAAATGTAAACCCCTTGAGGAGTGGGCGGACATGCAGAAATGCCTCCAAGGGTAATTTCAATCATTATGTCACTATATCGGCAACTTTCCGTTCATTCCCTGGTAGCAAGTAATTAATATATAACTCCTTTATTCATTTTCTTTGCCGGACAGGGCTTGGAAACGGTTCACCGCCAAGGCTAGGGGTATTTGGGCGCCGGAGCTAAAATGTGAACCAGTAAATGTAAGTACTACTAGCTAGATCCGCGCATATCTTTGATTCTAGTTTCAATACCATTATCATGCTTGATTATTATTTTGATTGAACTCTGTTCTCGTAAAGTGCTTGAGTCAGGAACATGGGAATAATTTATATGGATACTACGTTTCCGAGTTCATTCGCCAGACGACCCAAGAGACAGGCAACCGGTACTTAGAACAACTTGAAGTACGTAAAAATATTCACAATTTTAGTTTATTGCCATCAATTGTGTTTAGTTTCATTCATATATATTGTCCCCTTCTTTAAATTAGATCGAACGGTTGCGGGACGGTCTTCTACCACAAGATCGCGTACGAGCAATTCAAGAGGAAATTGCGGGATTCTTAGATGCAGAGGTCCTAGATCCGAAGGGAGAATACTATCGGAAGGTTGAAATGCAAGGGTAGTGGTTCCTTCATTGCTGTATGTCGACCCCTTCTTTGTAATATGTTCGACCAACCACGACGAATGAGATGTGTGTAATATATTCATGACGATGATGTGTAATAGTGGTTCCTTCATTGCTGTATGTAGTACCATCGAATTGAGTGCGAGATGGAGTGCCGGCGAGTGAGAGATGAGCCGGCGAGTAGTACCTGCACAGAAATATCAAAACTTGGCCTCGATGAGCCGGCGAGTGAGAGATGGAGAGCACGTCGGCGATGAAGAAGAGGGAGACGACGGAAGCACCGGCGAGAGGGAGAGGGGGTGGATGGAGGCGCCGGGCGACGGGACAAAGAGAAGTGGCCCAAATAAACCCTAAACCCTAAATACAAAATCATTGTTCAAAAAAAAAATCAAAACATCAGTCCTGGTTCGTATTACGAACCGAGAGCAATGAGTTCTCCAACAAGACGCTGCAGAACAGGCCACATGGAGAACATCAGTCCCGGTTCGTATTACGAACCGGGACCAATGAGTCCTCCCCCCAATCATTGCAGAACAGGCCACGTGGAGCTCCATTGGTCCCGGTTCGTGGCCGAACCGGGACCAGCATTAGTCCCGATTGGCCAGTCCCGGTTCGGGAACCGGACTGATGGCCCAACCGAACCGGGACCATAGGGTTGTTTTCTACTAGTGGTAGTAAACCTTGTTGACGCAGCATTCAAAACCGTCATATGCTACAAATTGGATCTTTCTTCCAAATCCGGAAAATTCAACGCACGCGCAGATTTACTACTTGTTGAATTGTTTTTCTCTGGCTGAAGTTACGTGCACTGTTTTCAACGTGAAGAAGACTAGGCTAACACTATAATACCAACAGTTTACAAACGTACCACTCCCGAAAATAACAACTCACAAGAAGCATCTATTTAGTCCAACACACACTACTGACACTAGCTCAGAAAGCCCCTGTTACGCTTTTGCATTCTCTTTTTTTTCCACATTAAATCTTGCTTCAGTACAAATGTGTTATGAACACACACAGGGGATACAAGGGAAAGGGGATTCGGGAGAGGAAATTGGGATTCAGGCAAGAGACGGAAGCATAGGGATTAGGGATTCAGAGTCGTTTCTCTTACAGTTCATCGATGTTGTGCTCCCTCTGGAGACTTCCCTAAGTAGTCACGCAGATAGCTCAGCCAGAGCCACACGCACACACGCGCTTACAGGGCTCAACGGCCCAACACAGGACGCAGCCCGCTACAGAGGCCCACAAGCATGACATTACCCCTCCCTTCGAAGAACTGCTTGTCCCCAAGAAGTTGCGGTTGGAAAACGGCGGCTCAGGTCAGCAGGATCTTCCCAGGTGTGGAGATATGGAGGATCACCAGACCAACGCGCCAATATCTTCGTGGTTGTCTTTGCATCTTGCACCAGGGTCTTTTGGCGAATAATCTTCACTGGAGCAATCGCCATATCTGGGTGACCTGAAACAATGTGGAGTGAAGAATGCACCTGTGTATTGGCCGGAACTTGTTTCTTCAGTTGGGAAACATGCACCACTGGATGCACCTGACTGGATGTTGGCAAGTCCAGTTTGTACGCCACATCTCCTACCTTTTGCACCACTTTGTAAGGACTGAAGTAACGGAAGGAAAGTTTCTGGTTACCCCTCACCTCCACTGATTGCTGAATACATGGTTGCAATTTGGGAAACACCATATCTCCCACCTCAAAGGACCGTTCAGAGCGATTTTTATCAGCTTGCATCTTCATTCTCTGCTGAGCACGCACTAGATGTTGTTGCATCAGTGCTGTCATCGTAGCACGTTCCCTTAGCCAAGCTTCAAGATCAGTGGAGACACAAGAATCAGCTATGATTCCAAAATTCCTGAGAGGGTGGCCATACAACACCTCAAAAGGAGTACGACCAAGAGTTGAGTGGTATGTGGTGTTGTACCAATATTCAGCTAGAGGCAGCCAAATAGACCATTTCTTGGGGCAGGAATGGACAAAGCAACGCAAATATGCTTCCAGGCATTGGTTCAACCGTTCGGACTGGCCATCCGTTTGGGGGGGGGGGGGTTACGCCGAACTCATATGCAATGCAGTGTCTGACAGCTTGAAGAGTTCTTACCATATTCTGCTTGTTAAGATACGATCACGGTCAGAGATGATTGTTTGAGGCAGACCATGGAGCTTGTAGACTGAGTTCATGAATTCCTGAGCAACTGTGTATGCGGTGAAAGGATGACGCAGGGGTATAAAATGAGCATACTTAGTGAACTTGTCAATTACCACTTGTATGACATTGTAATTCCCAGATAGCGGCAATCCTTCAATGAAGTCCATACAGATAATGGTCCACGCTTTATCTGGCACAGGCAGAGGTTGGAGTAGTCCAGGAAGTTTCACATGTTCGGGCTTAGCTTGTTGGCACACCTGACAACTAGCCACAAATGATTTCACAGCCTCCTTCATTTTGGGCCAGGCAAAGTACTGCTTGACTCTGTGATATGTCGCCTGCACCCCTGAATGTCCACAAATTCCACTGGTATGAAGGGCTTGGAGGATGTGGTTCTGGGCCAAGGCATTGTTACCCACCCAAATTTTGTCATGGTAATGCAACACCCCATCACGCAGAGTAAAGCCCCTGATTTCACCATCAGCTACGCTCAGCTCTTGGATGAGAGCACGAGCTTGAGCATCATCTTCATATCCTGCCTGGAGTCTATCCAACCATGCTGGCTGAGCTGTAGCAGCCGACATGCTGGCACAAGTGTCAGGCATGCGAGAGAGCATCAGCCACGACATTGTTAGTTCCTTTCTTGTACTGAATTCGAAATTGTAGTCCCATAAGCTTAACAAATGCTTTGTGCTGCAATGATGTGTGTAACCGTTGCTCAGAAAGGTGCAGAAGGCTTTTATGATCGGTGCGAATCACAAACTCACGGTGCTGCAAGTAGGGGCGCCATTTTTCAATTGCCAATAGAATTGCGATACACTCTTTTCATAGACAGACAAGTTTGATTCCGTGGCCCTAGAGACCTACTGAGAAAGGCCACAAGATGGTCATTCTGTATCAATACTGCTCTCACACCATACTGAGAAGCATCAGTTTCCAAGATGAATGGTAAATTGAAATCCGGTATTGCCAAACTGGAGCTGATGACATAGCAGCTTTCAAAGCTGTGAAGGCTTCTTGTTGAGCCGGCCCCCAGACGAATAAGACTCCCTTTTTTAGCAGTTGTGTCAAGGGCAAAGCCAGTATGATGTATCCTTTTATGAACTTGCGGTAATATCCCGTAAATCCTAGAATTCCACGGAGTTCCTTGAGGTTTTTGGGGACATGCCATTTGTTGACAGCAGCAATTTTCGCCGGGTCAGTTGACACGCCATTGGTTCCAATGACGTGACCAAGGTACTCCAACTGTTGGGTGGCAAATGAGCACTTGCTCTTCTTCACAAGCAACTTATGCTGATCCAGCAGTTGCAACACTTCCTTCAGATGAATAATGTGACTTTCTAGTGTTGGGCTGTACACCAATATATCATCAACAAATACCAGGACACTTTTCCTGAGTAGTGGAGCGAACACCTGATTCATTATACCCTGGAAGGTGGCTGGAGCGGTTGTCAAACCGAATGGCATCACAAGAAACTCATACAGGCCTTGGTGTGTTTGAAACGCTGTTTTGTACTGCTCACCTTCAGCCAATCTGATCTGGTGATATCCAGAGCGCAAATCAAGCTTAGTGAAAAATTTAGAGCCTGCCAATTCATCAAGTAATTCATCCACCACAGGCAAAGGGTGCTTGTTTTTTATGGTCAGAGCGTGAGTTGGCGATAATCCACACAAAATCTCCACTGGCCATCCTTCTTCTTGACTAACAGGACTGGGGAAGCAAAAGGGCTAGAGCTTCTTCTAATGATGCAATTAAACAACATATCATACACTTGTCTCTCTATTTCATCCTTCAGCTGGGGATTATAGCGGTATGGCCTGATTTTTAACGGCTGTGCGCCTGGCAGTAGTGGGATCTCATAGTCTTGTTCCCTAGCTGGAGGCAACGATGATGGCTCTTGAAACAAATGAGGGAACTCATCTAGAAGTTGCTGTATATTAGGATCAAGTGGTTGCTCTTCCTGAGCAGTTGTTGTTTCCTCCAGGGAACTCACGGTGGCTTGCGTGGGGTGCTGGAGCACCACCATTTGGTCTATCTTATCACGTTTCAAGAGCCCCTTGAGCTTCTGAATGGTTACCTTCTTGCACTTGTTCAATCTGCCTTGCACACCCCGCAGAGTTACACGTTTCTTATTATGTGTGAATTTCATGATCTTTTTCCGCCAATGCACCCACATGGGGCTGTGTATGTCCAGCCAATCAGCCCCCAAAATCATGTCATAGCAGCCCAAGTTCAGAACATGGACAGAATGTGCGAATTTGTGACCCTGCACTGTCCATTCGAAGTCAATCTGGAAGCAAGGTCGGCACTGATGAAGGATGCCACACTGCCCGAGTCAATGAGAATTACCACCTCATGCTTGCCCACGTTCCCCATCAAGCGCATAGTATGCTTCTTAAGTGCTCCAGCCTTGGCATCAGTAGAGGCAATGAGAGTAAGATCCCCACAATCAGAATCATCATCAGATAGACATTCCGGTGACTCATTTATTTTTAAAATTTCCATCAGTTCTTCAATCACATGTAATGGAATGTTTTCTGGGAATTTATGTGTTCTGCTATAGCGCTCTCCACATGTGAAACATAAACCCTTGGCTCGCCGATAAGCTTTGAGTGTCTCCAAACGATCCTCCCGCTTGGCTGGTTCAGATTTCTTCGCTTCATCAGATTTTGCCACTGCCTTGTCCTTGGAGTAAGATTTTTCCCCAAAAGAAAAAGAATGCCAACACGACTTGGCGATCTCTTCTTAGTTGCATCCAGGTCCTCTTCCTGCATAAGTGCCAAGAGAACAGCAGTATCCAAGTCTTGTGGGCAATGGAGATGAATTGCAGTACGAATATCATCTCTCAACCCATTCATAAATTCATCTACAAAGAATTCCTCATCTAAAGCATGATTATACAGAAGTAATTGGTTGCGTAGCAACTCAAATTTGTCACTATACTCTGCCACAGTGCCAGTTTGGCGTAGGGCACGCATCTGTCTAAGCGACACATTTCCCCCCAATCGTCTAGTCTACGCATAGCCTGCACATTCCTAAGCCATAAGGCAGCAGTACCACGAAAGTTAAGCGAAGCATAGCGAGTGCGAAGACTATCCTGAACATGATACAATTCAAAATAGGTTTCACAGTCTTGTTGCCACACTTTCGGATTTTCACCCTCAAATTTGGGGAAATCCATTTTTGGAGTGGATCCACGCCCCCGGGTACCAAAATCACCATCACGCTCAACAGGCATCTCATGATAAGAAATTGCAGAGGGAGAACGTGCCATTGGCGAGTGGGTGGTACCTGTGACCGGGGTAGATCGCTGGTTCCCAAGGATACCAGGCGCATCTCCCCGGTGAAGCCTTGGATCGCGGAGGTCCGTAGACCCGGAGCTCAAAGCTGACGCAGATGGGCGCGCCGCTGCAGCTCCCGACGGCGAGGGCAGCGGGGATCCGAGAGGATGCTGATCTGCGCCCAGAGTGACCGCCGCACTGCTCTCGGGATGTCCATCAGCTCCAGTGCCGTGCGCGGGCTGGACTCGATGGCCGCGACCCGTGTCGCTAGCTCGTCGGCACACTGCTGTCCGGCCGTGATGGCCGACGTGGTGTTGCCGAGTGAGCTCTGGAGTTCGTCGATCTTAGTCTGCATCCCGTTGAGAGAATCCAAGACCTGCTTCATGTATGGCTCCATCGAGGTTTGCTGCGCAGTTAGATCTCCCATGGCTTTCTGCAGATCAGAGTCTACTTGCTTGATGGTGCGTCGCGGCGCCAATTTGCTCGTGGATTCGCGTCAAGTCACACCTATCGCGGGTGTCTCCGGAGAGAGCTTTGCGCTGCGATTTCAGAGAAATCGAGCACCCAACGAACGGAATCCAGCGGATTCGGTGGTGAGCACGGATCGAAACGAGGAATCTGATACCATGTTGTTATGAACACACACAGGGGATACAAGGGAAAGGGGAGTCGGGAGAGGAAATTGGGATTCAGGCAAGAGACGGAAGCATAGGGATTAGGGATTCATAGTCGTTTCTCTTTACAGTTCATCGATGCTGTGCTCCCTCTGGAGACTTCCCTAAGTAGCCACGCAGATAGCTCAGCCAGAGCCACACGCACACACGCGCTTACAGGGCTCAACGGCCCAACACAGGACGCAGCCCGCTACAGAGGCCCACAAGCATGACAAAATGTGTCCACAAATTTCCATGCGTGGATGTCGACAGGAGTGACTCGGTGTTGCATTGTTTCGCATAAATCCTCTGGGATCTATTGCCCAACGTAGGTTAGTCGATGGCCATGGTTATGCTCCCTTTCTTCGTCCTGCTCCTCCTACCTATCGCCGTGGCTGATGGAGCATGGCTAATCTGTCCGCCTATCGCCAACTACACATCAAACAGCACCTACCAAGAAAACCTCACACTCCTCTCATCCACCTTCCCCAATAAGGCCGCATCCAACGCCTCCCTCTTCGCCACCGATACCGTAGGCGCTGCTCCGGCCACCGTATTCGCCCTCGCTTTCTGCCGTGGGGACATCGAAGCCTCCACCTGCAAGGACTGCGTGGCCATCGCCATCCAGGCTGGGCCGCGGTACTGCCCGAACAACAAGGAAGTCTTCATGTTCTACGATTGCTGCATGCTCAGGTTCTCCAACAGGAATTTTCTTACCACCACCGTTGATGGTGATAACCTTTCCGGCTTCATCCAGAACGACCAGAACTTCACCACAAATGCCGAGTCCATGAAGCATTTGCTATTCACGCTTCTGAACAGTACAGCCCAATCGGCCGCGAACAGCTCAAGGATGTTCACCACCTCGCGCTTAGACATTAGTTCCGTCCCGAAGTTGTACTGTCTTATGCAGTGCACGCCCGACTTGACCGCCGACGACTGCGCAGCCTGTTTAAAGGGGGACTCAATACCTTCGACGGCCGATCGGTAGGTGCCAGATTCGTCGGGACATGGTGTAACATAAGGTACGAGTCATACCAATTCTTCCAAGGGGACCCTATGCTACGTATTCTCACTGAGGCAGGGTTGTCGCCAGTCTCTGTATATGGCTCACCGTCGGCGCCACCTCCGGACCTTCACGGTAATTCGCACCACAGAATTCTTTTTCATGCCTTATCCGCTTACTAGGAAATCAAAGACGTAGATTTGCTAGTTAATACTGTACGAAAGATTATTAGCTTGCTAAGTGTACTGTGTAACGCGGTAGCGTAGGACATTGGTGTTTAGACTAGTAGACCTTAATAAAATCCCTTTATCTAAAAAAGACTAGTAGACCTGAGATTAGGAATAGATGAAGAAAATACATAGGTAGAAGAACTAAGTTGAGTCAATAAAAAAAAAAAGTTCATTGACAAGCTGAAAATGTAAATTCGAAATGGAACAGTTCAAAGGTCAATGATGAAACCGGTGATGCTTCCTTCTTATAAAGGACCAACCCATGACAACAACTGATTTTCATTGTCTCTATGAACTATTCGTATATGAGAACTTATATGGATTCAATTTTTCTCATAGGACACAATTCACGCAAGAGACCGCTGTGGATTATTGCTGTGGCCGCTCCATTACTATCAATACTTGTGTGCTTTATGTGTTCTGTTGTATGGATGAGAAGACGAAGAAAAGGTGTTCTGATCACTATTTATTCACGACAACATTCGTCCAAAGAAAAAATACCACTTTTTTATGTAGTCTGCCTTAAGGTTTGAGCCCCAAATTAATGTTGAATATGTGTGTGCCCTTTGTCAATTTAGGAAAGGCAGACTTGGCAACGAATAGGCCTAAAGAAGATGCACTGGCCTGGCGATTGGAAGAGCAGAATTCTGAGTTCACTCTCTTTGACTTTTCTGAAATATTGCACGCTACAAGCAATTTCTCCAAAGAAAACCTACTTGGCAAAGGTGGTTTTGGCCCTGTCTACAAGGTAAATGCATTGTCTTGAAAAGAGTCAGTCATATGTTCATCGTGATTAGCTTAAATAAACCTAGTAAGTTGCAATGTAATACACTGGCAGTTATCATAGCACTCACCTTGTACTACCAACCTATGGCTAAAATGGCACGCTTTCCCTTATATTACCAATACTAGCTGAATGCCCGTGCGTTGCTACGGGTAGACCAAGTTGTTCTGCATATAAAAAAAAAACAGATTTTGCGATCAATGAATGGAAGTGATCATAGAAACTTATTTTTCTTACATGTTAAAAATGATGGCGTCCCCATAGATGCCCAAACTAGTATCTGATTGTTGTAGATTTTCCCGCATGTAACGTTCTCAGAAATCAACTTCAAGCCCGTGCGATGTTCCAATATGGTATATAACTATCTTGCCTGCCCCGATTTCGTTGTTCTAGTATGTTATAGGTTCATCGAGAATGTAATTATTTCCTGAGGTATATACTATAGTTATATAGTTGAATGCCCATGTGCTACCACAGTTTTTTATGTTTTGGTTAACACACATTAAGGAAGCCGCCCAAATCTTGTTAGTCCCCTCTTTGTAAAAGCACATAAATAATGTTAGGAAACATGACACACCCTTTTTCGTCTCCAGGCGAGGCCGTCACTTGGTCATTAAAACGGCAACACGATGGGAGTCATCGGAATGGCCGTCGGAGAGTCGCCTCGAACAGCAACATGGCTGGACGAATTGGCCAGGAGATGATGTCGCTGGTGTCGCTATGGACCAGACGGCTCGATTCGGCAAGTTGCCGAACGGCGACGACCGGACACGGACACCGGACACGTACAAACATTGCTAGCTAGGTGTCACACAAGCAGCTGGATGGATCTTTACCCCGCGTGGTCGCGTGCGTAGGTAACTCCATGTGAGACCGGCGGTATTCATACACCTACACCTACACGAACAGCTCTGCTCTGCTCGTGCATGCTCACGAACGAGCATGGTGGATGGACGCAAGCGAGTAGGGGATGCGCGTGGGCCCCGTGCGTTGCTACGGACTGTCAGTAAGCCACCACTCTAGTATGTAGTCCCCAACTCAGAACAATATCTCACTCGCTGCTTCTCGACGGTGTTTTATCCAACTCTTGCTTTATCCAACTCTACCAAAATGTCGTTGTAGTTTCCCATAGTCCATGACTTTAGAGGTGCTACGAGATAACAGAAATAAAAATGGAAGCAACATTCGTCAAAAAATTCATTAGCGTGTGCTTTCTTAACCATGGGGCACTTCCTAACCTGTAATGTGCGACCCAATCCAATATCAATAGATTCATTTTCTGCTTTTGGTGATTACTCCTCAGTTGATCCTTGCAAGTCTGGTCTTTATCCTTAAATCACATTAACGAAAGAACTCTTGACAACCAGATTACTAAAGATAGGTGGACAAAATTTGCCAAAGAACTAAAGCTGAAAACCTGGAAGGAAGAATATTTAGTAAACAAACACATCACAGCTTACAACAGTCATTCACAAGAGTTAGATTTCAACAGTAGTTACTGTATCACAATGAGAATCATATAGACACTGCAAGAAACAACTTCCAAGGTCATTCGGAAAATCATATGCTACCAATCAAATGAATCACTCACTAATCAAATAGTACTTTGTAATGAGTACATTCCCTATCATTTAAGTTGTTTCACACAAGAAGAATTAGCGCTGGAATGCATGCTTTTCCCTATCATCGGAAGTTGTGTGGACTATTTCAACAAATCTTATTTTACAGATAGAGATGAGCAAGAATCCATAGATTGTGGCAATCAAAAGTTTTTGGTAATGCTGAGCTCTTACCAAATGTGCGACTGTACAATCTGCAAAAGAAACGTGACTAATATTTATCAGCACTCCAAATAATAATAAATCATTGAGAGGCAAATGCGGCCTCTTAAAGAACGAACATGACTTGATCGCAACAAATGTATCTCAGAAGTGGCTGTTTTTTTTTTCAAAGAGCCTTAATTAATTCAGAACCTTAAACTAAAAGATAGGCATATCATCCAGAAAATTTTAGGAATACAAACAATTTTATTTACAACCTGGCAGGCACTGGTCACTGAAGTAAACTACTTTCTTGCCAAGAATCTCTCGCCAATTTGTATGATGCATGAAGAAATCAATTGGGTGACCAAGCTTTTTTTTTAAGTGTCGTGAGGGATAGTAAAATACGAAGAGAGGTGAACTTTTTGGCTCACGGCCCAGGCATGTTTGCTAGCTCTAGTGATTTATTTGCTGACTGGGTAGGTTCAGTACCAAATACTATTTGGTTGTAAGCGACCGTAAAAACCTTGTCACTCTTGCTTCATATAAAGCTCTACTTTTACATAAAAAGAGATGAACACTAACATGATCTCCAAAACTGAATGTTGGATGATGTACCTAGAAACTGAAACCTAAAAACTGAAACTAAAAAAAACACAACACTTGAGTATGTAAACAATGAGCGAATACCCGAGGAAAGAAAGATAGAAACCTAGAGAAAGGAAAGAAATCCACACTGTGTAAACTCCAGGACAGAAAAAAATCCTCGGTTCATGGACAAATAGCAGCAGTAAAAGATGGCGGCATGGTCATGTTCCGAACTGCTGTCTGTTGGCTTAGATGTAGTTTCAATATATAAGCTTGGGTAATCAACCAATAAACACCAGAGTAACAGCTGAAACGTCATAACTGTGTAATATTCACTTATCTCCTAAGATGACAAAAGGAGAGGATGAGAGCATAGTTACACAAGGTTTTGATGTGGCTGTATTCATACCTTAGCAGTAACTAAATGACTCCTGTAAGCGAGACAAATCGAGAGAAAAGTGTTAGATTCGACATGTCAAATTCTCTACACTTATTACCAAAGTAGTTACTCAACTGTTAACTTGAGAAAATCAACAAACCCATGACACTTTTCACCACCAACTATTCACAACAGCTCGTGTTTCAAATAAAGGGATGCAGAACATATAGTGGTGAGAGCAATGCCAATTTTCCCTAAAACGAAAATATTCACCTGTTGTTGGATAGTAATGGAGGGGAATATATCACCGAATGAGGCATTGTAGCACTGAAACTAAGTCCATTAGCTTCCACAGAAACTGAATGTTTTGCCTCCAGTCCTGTAAGTAGAAGACATGGATTAATGTCATGAAGAGCAAGTATCCCTGCACTTGTGACAAATAAAGCATTCAGACAACAAAGAAACTTGATTATCTCTGAGTTCACATAATCTGAACCTCTCCTAGCTTGTAGGTCGTAAGAAAGTGCATAAAGCGATAAACCCTTGCCTTGAGTTACTGAGATGAAGTGCTCAACCCAAAATAAAAACCTTCAGACCAACACATGAATCAAGTAGTCCTCTTGTCAATGTCGCGTGCGATGGGGGCTGTTGCTGGCCTAATTCTTCGTCGCTGGCTCAGTCATCTGTCAATGTCCCGTGCTCCTACAGAGAAATAGGGAGAGGGGTCAGATCAGATAGATAGGAGCCCGAAGAGAGAGGGAATATGTTAGCGCGCACGTTCCGGCATGTAGCATTCGCCGTACCAGAGAGAGAGGGGTACGTACGGCGGATCGACGGGCGGCGCCACGAGCCCCGACCACCGCTGGCTCAAACAAGAAGAAGAGGCGCTCCACCCGCTCCACCGAGATGGGATCCACGATTGGGCAGCGCTAAGTGATGGAGGCGGCGGCACGCGGTCCTTGAGGGGGCGGTGCAGTCCTGGACGAAAAGAGCGGCGACGGCGGCGGCCCTCGCACCACCACGGGAGAGAAGAGACGAGCGTCTGTCGTGGATCGAACGAAAGCATTTGAGACGCGAAACCCGCTGGGCCGGGCCAAGGTACATGGGCTAAGCGCCGGACGATACGGCGAGGGGCGATCGGTGATTGGTTGGATCGTCTGCCTTACGTAGGAACGTATCACCAACTCAAATGGTAAAGATTTTGGTCATACAATGCATCAACTTCGTAAACATGTATGTCGCTAATAATACAGTTATACCCACTCATTGCCATAATATAGTGCATATAAGATTTTTGAAAGTCAAACCCTGTATATTTTGACGAAGTTAGTAGAAAAAGTATCAACATATTGAATACCAAATCAACACCATTGAATTCATCATGAATTATATTTTTGTACGGTATATATTTAGTGTTGAAAATATAAGCAATTTAGCTATTGATTTAATCCGCGAAAACAATAAATAGTTTATGACTAGAATAACCAGAATTATACTAATCATGCGATCTACTTGAATAGTAGATAAATAGAACGAATCTAAAGCAACTACTACAAGCAGAAACTGTAGCAGTATCGTAAACAGGAAGATCAAGTAATCATACGGTGCAGCGGCAGCCGAAGCGTTGGCGTTGCTGTTGTCGCCCATGTCGTCGATGAAGAGGCTGCCGATGTCGGGGAAGAAGTCGTCGTTGGGGAAGAACTCGATGCCAGTAGTCGCGCGAGTGCGCTCCCCAAAAACCTGATCGCCCCTCTCCCGTACAGGATCACAAGAGGCGGGGTTCCGGAGGCCTACTGTCCCTTCAACCGGTGCACGCCGGAAGACGGGATGGAGAAGACTTGGAAGACGGCGGCGCAAGGTTTTGGAACGGTGGTGCGAGACCATGTGTTGCGTATATGTGCCAAAATTGGCTTGGTTCGGTTTTATATAGTGCAGGTTGGGAGTCAAAGCAGCCCTCATAAACGCGTCCGTTTATGATTTAGAAACTGCCGTATTAAACACGTCCGTTTATGAATTAAAAACGGTCACAATAAACGTGTTTGTGAATCAGAAACGGCTGTATTAACCGTGTCTGTTAATGAATTAGAAACGGCCGTAATAAACGTGACCGTTACTAATTAATCAATGACTCATTAAACGGCTGTATTAACCGTGTCTGTTAATGAATTAGAAACGGCCGTAATAAACGTGACCGTTACTAATTAATCAATGACTCATTAATTTTCCCAATTAACAAAATATAATAATGTGCCAATGAGAATTTCTGAATTTATCTTGGGCTAGTAAATACTAGTAAATTCCAACAATCCCCCACAAAGTCTCATTGGCTCATATCTCATCATTCAGTTCCAAAACATTGTTTTATATACCGGTACTCAGTGGAGACTGTTAAGTTGAACTTCCACTTAGAAACTTATGCTACACTAGATCACAACTTGGATAGTGGACTATGCCTTGAACTACAAGTTTGCTGCGACTTAGTTTCACACAAGCCCTTGACCAATACTGAGCTGCCGCAAGGCTTCCCCGCGGGTGGAGCTTATGCGTCATACTCCAAGACCTTTCATGAGTTTATTAAAGAGCACCCAACTCTCACGGACTGCGACGTTTAACAGTCAGACTCATATAGGTGTATTCCTCAAGAGATGCTCTGCAGGACAACATCTCCGCTTATAAAAGTAAGCCACTTGGAATACATTAAGATAAATATCAACCTGCCATACAGAATAGAAGAGTATTGCATCTTCATGGAGTGGGAAATATAATATAAGGATACTCTCCTCTCAGCTGCCCAACAGCTTGTCTCCCACTTCTAATTCACGGGATCTCCGATCACATAGAGTAGGTTACCACTGTGGACAACTCATACCGTGGGTCTCAAACCCATCTCCTCGATGCACTATCTATCACATTACGTGATAAACCCTTTGTGAAGGGATCTGCCAAATTCTTAGACGTTTGGATATAATCCAACGCAATGACTCCGGAGTTCTTTAATTTTCGGACAGATTTCAATCTCCTCTTCACATGCCTTGATGACTTCATATTATCCTTAGAACTTTTAATCTTGTGTATCACAGTTTGATTATCACAGTTCATAAGGATAGCGGGTATTGGTTTTTCAACCACAGGTAAGTCCATCAAAAGCTCTCGAAGCCACTCTGCTTCAACAGTGGCTGTGTCCAACGCTGTGAGTTCTGCTTCCATAGTTGACCTCGTTAAGATGGTCTGCTTGCAAGACTTCCAGGAAACAGCTCCACCACCGAGTGTAAACACATAACCACTCGTGGCCTTAATCTCATCAGCATCAGATATCCAATTTGAATCACTATAACCCTCCAGTACCCTCGGGTATCCAGAGTAGTGAATTCCATAGCTCGCAGTGCCTTTTAAATAACGCATAACTCTCTCGAGCGCATGCCAATGATCATCTCCCGGATTAGAAACAAACCGGCTCAACTTGCTCACAGCAAAAGAGATGTCAGGCCTCGTGGCACAAGCCAAATACATAAGCGAGCCAATAATCTGAGAATATCTCAGTTGATCTCTAGCAGTCTGTTGATTCTTTCGAAGCAACACACTAGGATCATATGGTGTCGGAGAAGGCTTACAGTCGTCATACCCGAATCGACTCAAGACCTTTTCCACATAGTGAGACTGAAGCAGTGTAATCCCACCATCACCATCTCTCAGCAGCTTGATGTTCAAGATAACATCGGCTACTCCTAGATCCTTCATCTCAAAGCAACGAGATAAGAAATCCTTAACCTCCTTGATTAGATCAAGGTTGGTTCCAAAGATCAGTATGTCATCGACATACAGACAGAGAATAACTCCCTCGCCCCCACCATAGCGATAGTACACACATTTGTCAGATTCGTTTATAATGAAACCTGCAGCAGTTAAAGTTCTTTCAAACTTTTCGTGCCATTGCTTAGGAGCTTGCTTAAGGCCATATAAGGACTTCAACAACTTGCACACCTTTGCTTCCTGACCAGGTACTACAAAACCATCGGGCTGATCCATGTAAATTTCCTCGTCTAACTCTCCATTTAGGAAAGCTGTCTTCACGTCCATTTGATGAACGAGAAGCCCATGTGAGGCAGCCAATGAAAGTAGCACTCGAATCGTGGTCAGTCTAGCCACAGGTGAGTAAGTATCAAAGAAGTCTTCACCTTCTTTCTGGGTATAACCCTTGGCCACAAGCCGCGCCTTGTACTTCTCAATAGTACCATCAGGCCTAAGCTTTTTCTTGAACACCCACTTACATCCTACAGGTTTACACCCATAAGGACGATCAGTGACTTCCCAGGTTCCGTTAGCCAAGATGGAATCCATCTCGCTACGAACAGCTTCCTTCCAGTAGTCAGCATCAATAGATGCATAGGCTTCTGAAATGGTACTAGGGGTGTCATCAACAAGGTACACAATGAAATCATCACCAAAGGACTTTGCAGTCCTCTGTCTCTTGCTCCTAACAGGAGCTTCATTGTCATCCTCCACAGGGTTATCAGTGTGTTCTATCGAAATGGTAGGTTCAGGAATAACAGCTAATTCCTGACTAGATGTGCTAGGTATCTCCTGATTTGATGAGCTAGGCATACCCTTCATGGGAAAGATATCCTCAAAGAAAGTCGCATCCTTCGACTCCATAATCGTACCAACATGAACGTCGGATACCTCAGATTTGACTACCAAAAATCTATAACCAACGCTATGAAAAGCGTAGCCCAGAAGAACACAATCCACGGTTTTTGGTCCAAGCTTGCGCTTCTTGGGAATTGGAATATTGACTTTCGCCAAACAGCCCCAAGTACGTAAGTAAGAGAGTTTCAACTTTTTCCTTTCCCATTCCTCAAATGGAGAAACAGTTTTATCTTTTATGGGAACTCGGTTTAGGACATGACAAGCTGTCAATAGAGCCTCCCCCCACCATGCCTGAGACAGTCCCGAAGTGTCTAACATGGCGTTAACCAAATCAGTTAGAGTTCGGTTCTTTCTTTCAGCCACTCCATTTGACTGAGGCGAGTAGGGAGGCGTCCTCTCATGTATTATACCATGTTCCGCACAAAACGAATCAAATTCATTGGAAAAATATTCTCCACCACGATCAGACCTTAGCCTTTTAATCTTTCGATCAAGTTGGTTCTCTGCTTCAGCTTTATAGTTTTTGAAGTAGTTTAAAGCCTCATCTTTTGTTTTCAGAAAATACACATAACAATATCTAGTGGAGTCATCAATAAGCGTCATGAAATATTTCTTTCCGCCTTTTGTCAACACGCCATTCATCTCACAAAGATCTGAATGTATAAGTTCCAGTGGCGCCAAGTCTCTTGCCTCCGCAGCCGTATGAGACTTGCGAGGTTGCTTAGCTTGCACACACACTTGACACTTGGAACCTTTGACAGTAGTGAATTTCGGAATTAAATCCAAATTAGCTAGCCGCGTCATGCAACCAAAGTTAATATGACAAAGTCGTGAATGCCAAACATTATATTCAAATTCGTGACAAATATGATTAATAACTTTGGTGCAAATATCTGACAAAGATAGGCGGAACAAGCCTCCGCACTCATAGCCTTTACCAACAAATTGTCCATACTTAGATATTACAACTTTATTGGACTCGAAAACCAACTTATAACCATCTCGACACAGAAGAGATCCGCTAACGAGATTTTTATTGATGGAGGGCACATGATGAACGTTCTTCAGGCGCACGGTCTTCCCCGAAGTAAACTTCAGATCGACCGTACCAACACCACGAACAGAAGCATGTGAGTTGTTCCCCATCAGCACGGGAGAAGTCCCTGTGACCTGGTAAGAAGAAAACATGGAAGCATCAGCACAAACATGTACATTGGCACCAGTGTCAATCAACCATTCAGGAGAATGACAAACTGAAAGAATGGTAGGAAATATACCGTACCCAGATTCCTTCATCTCAGTGTCGCCGATGACAACATTGGCAGTCTTGCCGCTGTTCTCCGATGTGCGAAGCTCATGGCGGTTAGGACAGCGAGGTGCCCAGTGATTCGGATCACCGCAAACATGGCATGCTCCCTTCCTTGGCTTATTGTTGTTCTTCTTGAAGTTGGTAGACTGTGAAGGCTTGTGCCTATCGTCAGACTTGCCTTTACCCCCCGATTTGTTCTTGTTAAACTTGGGCTTGTGGGCGGCTGGTAATCCTTTGTTCTCGTCTTCTCTTCAACATCAAGCGACCCAATGAGATCCGAAACGGAAAACTTTTGTCTCTTGTTTTCAGAGAAGTAGCAAAGTTGCTCCACGAAGGTGGAAGCTTGGCGATAATGCCACCGGCAACAAACTTGTCCGATAAATTACACTTAAAGTGCTCAAGTTCCTTAGCGAGTGACTGTATCTCATGAGCCTGCTGTACAACAGAGCGCTCATCAGTCATCTTGTAGTCATAGAATTGCTCCATGACGTACCGCTCGCTGCCAGCGTCTGAGGCACCAAACTTGGACTCGAGCGCATCCCACATGTCCTTGCCGTTATCAAACGACATATACGAGTCCACAATGGAGTCGTCAAGAACACTCGGAAGGGCACCCTTGAAAAGGGTATCGAGCTTCTCAAAAGCTTCCAGTTGTTCAGCATTGAGATCGCCCTCAGGCAGCATAGCCGTTACTGTTTTGAAACCAGTAAACTGCTCTCATGCGCCACCGTTTATACTGTACCCCTTTGAAGGGAAACGGGCTCATAGACGCGAGAAAGTCAGGCGCAGCAAATTGCCTATATTCAGGTTTTTGGATTGTTGAAAATATAAGCAATTTAGCTATTGATTTAATCCACGAAAACAGTAAATAGTTTATGACTAGAATAACCAGAATTATACTAATCATGCGATCTACTTGAATAGTAGATAAATAGAGCGAATCTAAAGCAACTACTACAAGCAGAAACTGTAGCAGTATCGTAAACAGGAAGATCAAGTAATCATATGGTGCAGCGGCAGCCGAAGCGTTGGCGTTGTTGTTGTCGCCCATGTCGTCGATGAAGAGGCTGCCGATGTCGGGGAAGAAGTCGTCGTTGGGGAAGAACTCGATGCCAGTAGTCGCGTGAGTGCGCTCCCCAAAAACCTGATCGCCCCTCTCCCGTACAGGATCACAAGAGGCGGGGTTCGGAGGCCTACTGTCCCTTCAACCGATGCGCACCGGAAGACGGGATGGAGAAGACTTGGAAGACGGCGGCGCAAGGTTTTAGAACGGTGGTGCGAGACCATGTGTTGCGCATATGTGCCAAAATTGGCTTGGTTCGGTTTTATATAGTGCAGATTGGGAGTCAAAACAACCCTCATAAACGCGTCCGTTTATGATTTAGAAACTGCCGTATTAAACACGTCCGTTTATGAATTAAAAACGGTCACAATAAACGTGTTTGTGAATGAGAAACGACTGTATTAACCGTGTATTTTAATGAATTAGAAACGGCCGTAACAAACGTGACCGTTACTACTTAATCAATGACTCATTAATACGGCTGTATTAACCGTGTCTGTTAATGAATTAGAAACGGCCGTAATAAACATGACCGTTACTAATTAATCAATGACTCATTAATTTTCCCAATTAACAAAATATAATAATGTGCCAATGAGAATTTCTGAATTTATCTTGGGCTAGTAAATACTAGTAAATTCCAACATTTAGTATTGTGGATAGAGATAATTTCTAAATAAACTTTGTCAAAGTTAGTGGAGTTTTACTTTTGCAGAAACAAATGTGTACTATTTTATGACAATGAGAGAATAATGGTATCTCGACCAAATAAAGTTCACATGGGGCATTAAACTAAAAATAAAAAAAATCAAGAAACTCTTCAAAAACTTGTTTCATTTGTCCTGTTCAACAACATACTGAAATTTAGAAGGAATTTAATGCACTGAAGTGAAATGGAATATTAAGGTTTCTTGAGTTTACGATGTTGTATATCACTACTTTTTCCCCATAGATAACATGTAATTATTTTTCTCTCTTTTCAGTACTGCAAAATAATGCCCTGATTTTTTGTTGTACATACTTCCAGGGCAAATTAACAGATGGAATGGATATTGCAGTTAAAAGGCTTGCCTCACATTCAGGACAGGGTTTCACGGAATTTCGAAATGAAATTGAACTTATTGCAAAACTACAACACAATAATCTGGTCAAACTTCTGGGATGCTGCATTGAGGGAGAGGAAAAACTTTTGGTGTATGAATATCTGCCAAATAAAAGCTTGGACTTTTTATATTTGGTATGGACAATTAACCATATTTTTTACTGTGTTTCGTCCACATGATCTGTTTCTTTTTACCACAGTAAGATTGGCCGGTGACAAAGCTATGAACATCATTCTCTAATGTGCAGATGTAAACATGTCATGTTTGGTTGATTGGAATCAACGACGTGTGATAATCGAAGGGATATCCCAAGGGCTTCTTTATCTACACAAGCACTCTCGGCTGCGCGTCATACATAGAGACCTTAAGGCCAGCAACATTCTCTTAGACCAAGAGATGAATCCTAAAATTTCTGATTTTGGCCTAGCAAAAAATTTCAGCTCCAAGGACACTCAAGGAAGCACAAAAAGGGTTGTGGGAACATAGTAAGCATACAATTTACGTAGGTTATAAATCAAATTATAAATTCTAATTTATAATATTTTCTTGGATTTTGTCTCGCTTCAGTGGTTATATGTCTCCCGAGTATGCCTCCCAAGGCATTTACTCGGTGAAATCCGACGTGTTCAGTTTTGGTGTGTTACTTCTAGAGATCCTTAGCGGAAGAAGGAATTCTGGATTCCATCAAAATGAAAACTTTCTTAATATCCTTGGATATGTGAGTATTTTTAACTCTTTCACGCGTATATGTTATTTTCTAGACTAAAATTATTTTGTCATGTATACTTGTGATAAAAAACTTCCTGCAGTCATGGCAACTTGGGAAGGAGGAAGATGGTTTGAGATTCTAGAAGAATCAATTGCTAAGGAGATCCGTACAACGGAGGCTAGAAAGTATATTAACATTGCACTGATGTGCGTTCAAGAGAGTGCTGATGATCGTCCCACCATGTCAGAGGTCGTTGCCATGTTAAACAACGAGAGTGCTATTCTTCCCCAGCCTAATCATCCGGCCTACTACAACCTAAGGGTATCTAAGGCAGATGAATCAGCTAGTGTTGTAGTTCCATGCAGCAATAACTATGTAACCATCACTGCAGAGCCAGATGGCAGATAAGTAATCACTCTGTTTTAGCTGTTAATGAAAGAGATCCAGCCTTGTTAGCTCCTTTCGTAATTTCTCTGCTTTTCTGCTCGTTTCTGGACGAGTATTCATTCAGGGGACCTATGTAAGTTTCCCCCTGCTAAAGTAATGAAATGCCAGCAATTGCTGGATCTTCTTTAGAAAAAAAGGAGTGCAAGCGAGATGTGACGAAGCCCACGCGACACATCCCGGAAACCAAAGGCAGGAGGGGCTTCGTCCCAGTGCGCGCGTACGTGGTGCAGTGGCCGGTCAAAACACACCAAACTACACCTACCAAGCCAACCGCAAGCTCCTCTTGTCCACCCTCCCTAGGAAGGCCGCGTCTAACGCTTCCCTCTTCACCACGGATACCGTAGGTGTATCTCCGGACACTATTTTCGCTCTCATGCTCTGTCTCGGGGACATCAACGCCTCAGCCTGCGAGGGCTGCGTGCAGGGGCGGACCTCCTAATAGGGCAAGATAGGGTAGTCACCCTATCTAGATTTTTGACGAAATTATTCATATGCACGTGTTTTTTCCCGAATAACCAACATTAGTAGGCGTACATAAAAACAGACTTTGTATGAGAAAATTATGCTTGTTTTAGTACACACTGCACAAAAACGATTCTAAAGCAGAAGGAGGGACTAGGTCTAGTCTAATATGAAATCAACTCTTTCTCTTTGCAATAGTTAATTCTCAATCTAAAAAACCCAACTCTAAACAATGTTCTGATGCGGGTATTTAAGTATGACTTGAAAGTATATATTTTGGCCAGTTTATGAGGTGCCTTGTGTATCTGATGCATTATATTTGTCATGGGGTAATCACGGCAGATGCCATACGGGGTGGCTTAACTCGGGTGTGAGCCAGGCGACGTAGGATTCACAGAGAGGTAGCACACGCAGAGTTTACCCAGGTTCGGCCCCTCTGTATGAGGTAAAGACCTACTCCTGCTTGTATGTATTTGGATCTGAATGGGGTGTACAATGGTGTGCGCACCAGAGCTTGCGGGTGCTCCTGAGGCTATGGAATGAGATGAGTCTGCCTCTAGGGTTGCTCCTTCCCGGCTTTATATAGGGAGCCGGCTAGGGTTTACAGGGAATGACGGGTTCTGCTGGCGGCGCTAGCTATCCTGCCTACAAGTGCGGCTTCGTGGAGTGCACTCTTCGGGATACACAATCGCAGACTGATTCGAAGATATCTGCTGCCGCCTCCCGAGCCGTCATACCGGGATCATCGGGGACCCGGTATCCTGGAAGATGTACACCGGGTGGGCTTTGGGCCACCCGGCCTTGAAGGCCGACTCGGGGTCCTGGGCCTACCCGGTTGGGCATCCCCCCATCATTAGCCCCCGAGTTCGTCAGGGACTCGTCTCCGGCTTGGTCTTCGTCTTGCGAACTGCCGGGTCGTGTCGTTGAACGAACTCCTGAAACAGAGAAAAGAAACAACGGCTCGGAGTGGTGGATTTTGGCTTTTAACGTCCGGTCTAACTCAAGTTTTTGTTTGATGCCGGCTTGTGCCCGTCGGGACGTTTGCCATCCCGACTCGCCTCGGTGCGGGTTGTCTCCTTGCCTTCTCCGACTGACGTCACGGCATCTTTGACCGCTTGTCCTGTAGTGTTTGTCTGTCTGACGCCGAGTCGATTGATGGGACTTGACGGCGCATCGACTGCCTCCACCTCGGGATGGAGCAGTGACAATGATGACACTCTTTGACCCGCACGCGCCCGATCCATCGGTCCAAAACGTCGTGACAGAGCGACGTGGCCAAATCTGAGCCGCATTTTTCGGCACGCTCCCGTGGAAACCGAGGCGTCGCGGGAATCGAGGCGTCGCGCGACGTGGCGATAGTGGGCGACGTGGGCGACGTGGGCGGCGCCATTTACTGCGGTAACGGCTCCACTCACTGTGCCTATTAAAGCGGCAAAGGAGCGCGGCTGGTGAGTTCACTCTCCTCTTCTTCCTCGCGCTCGCCGTTTCTCCTCAAGCAATCCGCGCCTGAGTTCTTCGCCGCATCGCCGCCGCAGCCATTGGACATTCTTGCTCCTCCCCCTCTCTTCCGGCCAAGATGGTGGCGCCCAAGAACAAGTGGGAGAGGTCGTCGGTGACGCGCAGGTGCTGGAGCAAGCCGCCAACGAGGGTTTGTTGCCGCCGGCGTCGGAGCGTCGGTGGCGCATCGCCTCCGCGGATCCACGCCCGCGGCCGTCGCCGGGCGAGTTCATCGCCTTCCTCGTGTTCCTCGAGCGCGGGCTGGGCTTCCCCACGTCGGAGTTCTTCCGGCGCTTCCTGGACTTCTATGGGCTGCAGGTACATGACCTGACGCCCAACTCGATCCTCCACCTCGCCTGCTTCGTTACCCTGTGCGAGGGTTACTTCGGGTGCGCCCCGTTCTTCCCACTGTGGCTGTGGATCTTCCACGGCAAGCTGGGAAAGGGCGGCGACATGGCGCCCTGCGGCGGCCTCAACTTCCAAGTCCGCGGCGACGTCGACTACCTGGATCTCGGCCTCCCCTCCAAAGTGTATTGGAGGAAGTCGGGCTTCTACATGCGGGAGCCGGCGCCTGACGGCGAGATCGGGATTCCCTGCTTCTCGCCATCGCCGAGCCGGCCACGCAATCTTCAGGAGCTGCCGCGCGACGCCGACTTGCCCATGGTGCGCCGGCTGATGGCGCGGCTCCAGGAGCTGAAGAAAGGAGGGCTGACGGGTCTGAACCTCATCGCCACCTGGGTGAAGAGGAAGATCGCGCCTCTGCAGCACCGGCCCTCGCTGATCTGCGAGTACAAGGGGACGAAGGACCCGCAGCGCCATGACCCGACATTGTTCGAGTCGGTAGAGCAATTCACGCTGCGGATGAAGCGTGTCACGGTCCACCCGGCTCCCGAGTGGATCGTGGGCGGCTTGGAGGCCTTCTCCGCCAAGCATCCGGCTCCTGAGGTGAGTCCCTTTGCTTGACGATTCGAAGTACTTTCCTTTTCTTGGTCTTTTTATACCGATCCTTCCTGCTTGTCGAATTCAGGAGTTTCGATCGCTTGTTGGGCTGCCTCCGACCCGCGGAGACGCTCCCACGGTGCTTGCCGGCCCCAACGACGTCGTCGAGCGCGACTCCGACGGCGAAGCCGACAGCGCCACCATGGCCAACGAGGCCGCCTTCTCCTCCCGCCAACCGATCCCCATCCTGTCTGAGGATGAGGAGGAAGGAGAAGAAGGAAGAGAAGAACGCGCCGGGTCCAAGAACCCGGCGCCTGCTGAAGATGATGATGAAGATGATCAGCCGCTCCGCATCCGGCGTAGGCCTGCGGCTGAGGACGCCGGGCCCAACTCCAAGCGCTCCAAGTCGGCGAACCGACGCCGCCGCCACCGGAGCGATCGGCTGGGGCTGCCGTGCAGCGCACCGTCGTTGCCGAGCGGAGGCAGAAGGCCTTGCGGGACATCCCTGCGAGGGCCCGCGCCGACTCGCCTCCTGCGCCTCGCTTCCGAGGGGTTCGGACCTCGACTCTCCCACCTGCGGGTGACAGGTCTGCTGCTGATCCTCATCCGAAGTTCCGTTGGAAGCGCTATCTTGAGTTTGACCCGTGCGAGTGTCGCAGGGCTGAGGACGCGTCCCTCAGTGACATGGAGGACGCGCTGGGGAGCGACTCCCAGCGGGCGGAGCCCGCCGCGCACGTCACGGAGCCGACTGCGAGAGCGCCGACTCCTCCGCCTTCCGCCAGCGGAGGCGACGAAGTTATTGTGCCCCCTCGACCCGAGGGGGCCACTATTGATGACACCGTGCCGGCTGGCACAGGGGACGCCACGCCTGTGCCAGAGACGGCGCTGATGGTGACGGCGACTCGCGCCGCCGCGACGGCTTCCTCATCGGGTGGGCTGACTGCCAGCCCCCGAGCTCCGTCCCGGGTGCGTCTGCTCCCCGGCCTGACTTCCGAGCCGCCATCCAATCAGTGATGGATGCGCACCAGGTACGTAGAATCTTTCTTGCACTGTTGCGTCCGTAGCGTATATGTAGCCCCCAAGGCCCGAGTCGTGTTCGTAGAAAGCGGCTTGGGTCTTCATAGTTTTCTGGATGCGATGTTTGGCGAATAGCGTAGTCCCCGGTTTGCCAATGTCGATGTAGAGGCAGGTCGGTGGCGAGTGTATATGCCACTCAGGACGTAGCCCCCGAGTTCCTGACTCGGCGTATTTTGTTTTTTTGTTGGGGCTAGCCCCCGGGTTAGCAAGTGTTGGTGTAGAGGTAACCCGTGGCGTAGCCCCCATACCTCTTCCTGATTGATTATTGTCATGTGTACTGCAGGAGCTGTCCTGGCTCCTCGAAGCCGAACAGCAGGAGACCCGCCGCCTGCAGGAGGAGCTGAAGAAGGCGCGCGACGGCATCATCCCCGTCGCTGAGCACCAGCAACTGCTGGCCGCGCAGGAGAGCCGGCACACGCAGGTTTCCATGCGAAGATGTCCCGATTCTCACGGAGGAAGTCGCAGAGCGCGCTTTCCTATGCGACGTCCATGTGCGAGCCGATCACCGCCGTCTGGGAGGAGTCGCCCTCGACCAGCGGGATGCGCTTGGTCTCCTGTGCCGACTGGAACTTGTCGCGTGAGTCTAGAGTCGGCTTCTTGACGATGATCATGTCGTTGGGGTCGACTTGCAGCTTGAGTTGCTGCAGCTGCTCCGTGGCGATGACGGACTCGGCAAAGACGGCGTTGCCCTTTTCGCACTCGATGGCGCGGTCGACGTCGCCGTGTACAGTGATGATGCCGTTTGGACCCGGCAGTTCCATCTTCAGGTAGACGTAGCAGGGCCTTGCCATGAACTTGGAAAAGGCGGGTCGCCCGAGGATCGCGTGGTACGAACTGCGGAAATTCACCACCTCGAACCAGATCTTCTCGAGGCGGAAGTTTTTGGCGGTGCCGAAGACGACGTCGAGTGCAATTTTGCCTAGCGGTAGGCCTTCTTTCCCGGGACGATGTCGTGGAAGGTGGTGATGGTGGGGACTAGCTGTTCGTCACGCAATTTCATGCGTTGGAACGTCTCATAGTAGAGGATGTTGATGCTCGACCCTCCGTCCATCAATGTCTTGGTCAAGATGTAGCCCTTGACCTGGGGCGCGACCACCAGAGCGAATTTGCCCGGTAATCGGCGCGGGGCGGGTGGTCTTGACGGCTCCATGTGATCGGCTGCTCTGACCAGTCGAGCCATTGGGGCACGTCTGGCAGAGTCGCGTGGACGGCGCGCCGTATGACCTTCTCCTCCCGCCTGGAATCGAGGCCGACGAAGGTGTGGCCCATGAAGCCGGCAGTGGGAGGCATGCCCTGCTGCTGCTCACCGTCGTCGTCTCCGTCGGGTGCCCGCTTCTTGGCACCAGTCTTGGCTTTGACGATTTCTGCAGTCCAGCTGCACTCGTCTGTCGTGTGACCGGCTGGCTTGCCGGGTAGGCTATGATACCTACACGGCATGGCCAGAATCTCCGTGGCGGTGAGCTTCTTTCGCGGGAAATTGCCGCGTTGGCTTTTGAAGCCGCGGCCCCCCGCAGCCGTGGCGGCTACAAGCTCGGAGCCGCCGTCACCCTTGCGCTTATGAGCGCTGGAGTGCTTGGCCTTGCCCTTGTTTTTGCCGCCTTTCTTCTCGTCGTCGTCCTCCTCGGAGTCGTCCTTGGTGACGTCGGACTCGGCGTACTTGTGCACGATGGCGAGTAGCTGGCCCATCGTCATGTCGCCCTTGTGCGAGCGCCGTAGCTTTTGCTTGAGCGACTCGAAGGTGGTGTTGTCCTCGAGGTGGGAGTGCACCGTGTCGACGCTGAGGTGTTCTGCCGAGTTGATGAGGTCGGCGACTCGGCGATACCACTTTCTAGTGGACTCGCCCTCCTTCTGGACGCAACGCTTGAGGTCCTCGACCGTGGCCGGGCGCTTGCAGGTCCCTTCGAAGTTGGTGATGAAGAGCCTCTTCAACTCGCCCCAGGAGTTGACGCTGTTCCTGGGGAGGTTGTTGAGCCAAGTGCGAGCCGTTCCCTCAAGCATGAGAGGAAAATAGCGCGCACAACAGAGCGAAGATGCGTTCTGGATGCTCATGGCGGCCAAGTAGTCTTGGACCCAAGTTTCCGGGTTCATGGCAGCGTTGTACTTGGGCGCCTCTCTCGGTCCTTTGAAGCTGCTAGGGAAACGCTCGCCTCTGATGGCGGGTCCAAAGCATCAAGGGCCGACGTTGTCGTCGTCGTTGTTGTTGCGCGTCGCCTCGGCGCGCTTGTCGTTGAGGTGGTGGCGCAGATCCGGAGCGGAGTGATTGGAGCGTGCCTGCGCCTGGTTGTTGTTGATGGTGTGCCGGGCGTCGTTGCGGGCGAGCCGAGGCGGGTTTCCTCCAGCCCTCGCGTTGCTCGACACTGCCGGCTCCTCGTGCCGACTGCGTGGTGGCTGTGGGGCAGCGTCACGCCTGGGGGAACCCTTGTTTCCCTGGCTTCGGTGTGGTGCCGAGGCTGTTTTCTCGCTGGGTGGCGTCACGCCTGGGGGAACCAGCTTGCACCCCTTGCTCCAATAGGGGTTGTCCTTGACCCGGATCCTCTTGAAGAGAGAGGCAGCGGCAGTCATGCAATCGACTGGGGTGCCGAAGATCGCGAGGTCGGCGTCGTCGTCGCTCCGCGGCTGGGGTTGTGGACGAGCCGGGTTCGGAGGAGGCCGCGGTGCCGGAGGCGGCATCGCCGGGCGAGGTTGAGCGGAACTTGACTCGAGCCGCCGGGCTGGGCCCTGCGGCACTCGTCACGCTGCCTCTCCAGCTCTGTCTCGCGCGCGAAGGCGTTGTCGAGCGCGCGAGTTGGTGCATCAGGGTTAAGCCGCGATTTGCGGTTTTTCTGATACCGAGTGACCGCGAGAGAGCGGTCGACTGAGCATCGACCTCCAGCTCCTTCTGGCGGATCTCCTCCTGCTGGAGGGCCATCTTCCGGCGTAGCTGCTCGAGCTGTGTCGCCTGATCGACGACGTTCGCCGGCGTGATCGGGGTGCTGAGCGGGTCAGCCACCCGACCTGTTTTTCCTCGCAGGGCGCGAGAGATTCGTCGTGTTGCTGCTTTTCACGAGCCTCCTGCTCGCGCCGTGCCTGGTCGCGCTGCTTCTTCGCGTTGGCCTCTGCTGTGGCGGCGTTTGCTGCCGCGGGTTTGGCGGCAGCAGAGTTTGCCGCCTCGCCCGTCATGTAGATGTGGGCGGGTGTCGCCGTGCCGTCCGAGGCCAGATCGGTCGAGCCTTCCGACTCGTAGTCGAGAACGGGCAAGATCGACCCGGTGTCGTCGTCGTTCGAGATCTGGACGGTCTCGGCAGATGGGGCGGGTGGTCCGCAACCGCGGTGTCGATGGCGGCTCCGTCAAGTGGGTCGACAGGGGAGGAGGCACCATCGTAGTTGTTGGCGACTCCTTCCTCGTCCGAACCGCAGAAGCCGACGTAAGGCAGTGACAGCGGTCCCGAACGGGATATCCATCGCACGAGTGATCGGGGGTAGTTGGGGCCTGCCCCAAGTGTGTGGATCGGCCACGTAGCCGACCCCTCCGTGCTCGAAGTAGCTGCCGGTGACGATGTCACCGCGACCCGACATGGCTTGAGGGCTGAAGTAGACGCCAGTGCCGGGTTCAGGACTCTCCATGAAGTAAATTCCAGCGATCGCTGGCCCCACGGTGGGCGCCAACTGTCGTGGGGTAATCACGGCAGATGCCATACGGGGTGGCTAACTCGGTGTGAGCCAGGCGACGTAGGATTCACAGAGAGGTAGCACACGCAGAGTTTACCCAGGTTCGGCCCCTCTGTATGAGGTAAAGACCTACTCCTGCTTGTATGTATTTGGATCTGAATGGGGTGTACAATGGTGTGCGCACCAGAGCTTGCGGGTGCTCCGGAGGCTATGGAATGAGATGCGTCTGCCTCTAGGGTTGCTCCTTCCGCTTTATATAGGGAGCCGCTAGGGTTTACAGGGAATGACGGGTTCTGCTGGCGGCGCTAGCTCTCCTGCCTACAATGTGCGGCTTCGTGGAGCGCACTCTTCGGATACACAATCGCAGACTGATTCGAAGATATCTGCTGCCGCCTCCCCGAGCCGTCATACCGGGATCCTCGGGGACCCCGGTATCCTGGAAGATGTACACCGGGTGGGCTTTGGGCCACCCGGCCTTGAAGGCCGACTCGGGGTCCTGTGGCCTACCCGGTTGGGCATCCCCCATCAATATTTTATGGTACTTTGGATTTGTATATTTTATTGATCTAAAATTGTAATTGTATTAGTTCATTCAATGCATTTGGTTAGGAATATGAGGACATGTTGCTGTATTGGAAAAATGATGGTTGAGAGCTCTCTTGGAAGATATCAATTTGGACAGAAAATGCCATCAACGCAAATAAAGAAAAATGTGAAGTCATCAGGTCACTGTTGATTATTCTTTTTAGCGTGGACAGCTTCTTCCAGTTGCAATAAACTTATATTACCACCGATTTTGACATTATTTAAAGCTAACTCCAGAATTTTATCACAACTTCTCTTGTGTTGATTATTTTTCTTGGATTTTTCTTTCCGAAACTTGTCTTGCATTTAAATAAAATTGTTAGACGAATATTTCTTTGAAAAATGTCAAACCATTTTCTTTTGCTGCAACTGAAATCAGAACGGCATGTTGAACTGGCGTCTCTATTATATGAATGAATCAAAGCTAAATGCTATCATAAAGATCAACCCTGATGTCTGCATATTTTTACTGTACCTGTTCTCATATCAATGTCTTTACTTTAGATAGAGCAATCCAAGTGCGAGAAATCAATCCAACTCACTGGCCATTAATTCCTCTATCCAGGAATTCGGAAGGAAAGTTCCACCAAACATAATTACGTTTTTTTTTTGCTTGACGCCACTTGGAGTGAATTTTGACAATATTTATAAATTTAAGAACTCTGCAAAACGGAAACTCTCATATCCATGTTTAGAAATTGTTTTAAATAGTTTTTACATCTTACCATGGGGGATGGGGCAATTGCCCCCCCCCCCCCCCCCCCCCCCATAATTCGAATGAACCTGTGATATGTATTTTTTTTACTGGGCCGACCTTCGCCACTTGGCGCGGCGCCATCTCATGACAATGAACATCCTAAACTTCACCACAAGTGTCGATGATGCCTGCTGTTCACACTTCTCAACAGCATGGCCTAATCGGTCGCGGAGGTTCACAACTTCCAGCTTAGACGTCAGCTTCTTCCAATGATGTTACTGCATTATGCAGTGCAGTATTCTAAAAAAACTTTATTTGATAAATTATATTGTATTCCAATCGGAGCTTAACATAATTCTACAAAAATAAATAAAAGAAAGAATTAAAAATATATAAAATATGAGAAAATCATATTTCCAACCTGTCAAATAATATGCCAGTGTTTCAGAGCGTTGTTTTTTAATCAAACTGTATATGTTGATCCCCTAGTTTGTATAAGGATTAAGTATACTTTTCACCCCCAAATCTCACCCTCTGGAGAACATTCACCCAAACTCTAAAACCGGATATTCTAAACCCCAAATGTACAATACAGGATAAATAAACCCCTGCTAGTGGTTTTCGGCAAATTTGGTGGTTTTTAGGCAAAAAAAAAAAAAAGGCTCGTAACGGTTATGCGATTGTGAGATTTAGGGGCCTATGGAAACATAAGCCTTAGAAACAATAAATCAAAGGCGCGAAAGAAGATAATATCGTCCATCCAAGATTGAATTGCCGAGTACATGAAGGAGATCTCATCTCCTCGACTCTCAAGGCAAAAATGCAGGAAGATAATCAAGAAAGGTTGGACAACAACTTCGACGTGCAAAACCAAAGAATCAAGGAGATTTAAGAGGATATGAAGGTCCAGAAAAGAGCCGAGAAGCGCAAAATCATATCCACATACACGAGCAACATGAGCACCAAGAAAGTATTTACTTTGCCGAGAAATAGCGTGCATCTAGAAGGAGAAAAAGTACAGGGTCAAGCCGGCTGAAGAAGCCGCACGAAAAATGATTTTTTACGCATTCATGTCTGATGTGTTGTGATGTTGGTGTCATTTTGGTAGTCGGACTTGGTGATGGCCAAGACTTGGTGCCACCTGCGTGTTGTGACCGAACTATGATTATCTACCAATTATTAGCCAGATTTGCTGTTGAATTAAACTATTTTATTGCAAACGTGAAAGAGTGATTAAAAAGGAACGGAACAGCCGTTTGGATGCCACGGGTGTCCGAAACTTCAAAACCGACACATTTTAAAATGTGTCAGACAGATTTCTGGAATTCAGTGGAGATGCTCTAACCCATGCGTGCCGGCCGGTGCCGATCGAGCGCACGGCGCGGCATGCATCGCAACTCTGCTCTTTGCAGTACTATCAAGTGAGGGTAACCTGGAAAAGATGATTGGCAGCATGCCAACTCCGGCCGGGTTATTAGTTATGAAGGACTAGTCAACCATGCATGTTCTGTCAAAATAAAAAGGACTAGTCAACCAAGTCAGTAGTGTACTGTTCGAGCGGCGACCGCAAGTCCCAGTCTTCTTTTAGGCGTCCATGTTCAACGCGACAACCCACAG
>CAMZMU010000039.1:80097311-80239540 GCA_947311845.1 Poa pratensis
ACTTAAAGAAATCACTAGTAAGGTACACATAGAATGGGCTTCTTAAGCTTAGTCGTAGTCCACACCGACCCTCGGTTGATCCGCACGTACCACAAGCCATCTGCGTATGTGCCATGAAGGAGAAAAAGGAAATCAATAGAGAAATAAGGTTAAACAAGAATGGAAACCAACACTCAACCTTCTCGACTGTGAAGCTGTGGGATGAATGACAGAACCAAAGGCAAAAAAAGAGGGGTATGTTGTTATGTAGAGGTAGAATGGATGGGACCGTTTTGTCTTTTGTGCACATAACAGCGCTCATACACTGAAACCAGAAGCAGCACTGACAACCTGATACAAATGTGAGCTGTGCGTAGACACTGACACACTGATGCACTGAAACACTGATGCACTGAGACACTGATGCAGTGATGCACTGAAACACTGATGGACTGATGCACTGACACACTAAACACTGAAACACTGATGCACTGATGCACTGATGCACTGAAACTCAACTGAGAGTAACTGAGACACTGAAACAAAACTGAGACACTGAGATCACAGACAACAATGAGAGTTAAAAAACAGTGCTGCTGAAACTAAACTGAGACAAAAACACGAGAAATAAAGAGGCACTCAATTCAGATATACACTGACAAACAATGAGAGTTAAAACTGAGACTAAAATAAATGACTGACTGAGGCACTGACTAAAATGAGACACTGACAACAATGAGAGTTAAAACTGAGACTAAAAAATGAGAGTTAAAACTGAGACTAAAAAAAATGAGAGACTGAGGCACTGACTAAAATGAGACTAAAAAAAAATAGAGACTGAGGCACTGACTTAAATGAGACACTGACAACAAACAATGACTAAACTGACTAAACAGAGAGACAGAGAGAGACTGAAGAGAGAGAAACTGAGAGTTAAAACTGAGAAAAACTGAAACACGGAAACTAAACTGAGAAAAATGAGAGACTGAGGCACTGACTAAACTGAGACACTGAGAGAGACTGAATAGATAGAGAGAGACTGAGAGAATTAATATAGAGAGGGACTGAAACACTGAATTAACTGACACTGACACTGAAAAAAATGAAAGACAACTGAGGCACTGAACATAAACATAGAGACTAAATAGATACTAAAATAAAATAATAGAGAGAAGGACTGAACCAAGAGAGAGAGACAGATAGAGAAATAGACATAATGAAACTAAATAAATAGAGATTAAATAATGAGACTAAACTAAACTGTTTCATGCATGTTTATTTTCGCAGGATGATGGTCGTGGATATACAAACATCAGCCATGGACAAATGGACACATTTAGATGCGACAATATGATTTTCCAGGTAATTTCTCAACTAAAATATTACATACAACATATTTAATATAAAATTATAGTACTGTTGGACTAACAAATAACTCAACAAATGCAGGACAATAATTTTACGTTCACAGGTTTGCTGACCGGAGAAATTGAGACAATGTATTCGTCAGAACAATCGTTATCTTCAATACAGGTACAAGTAAAATATGGGTAATCAAAAACAACAAAAGCAACTATTGGAGGGTAAAATTTCGGTTTACTGACAACGATTTCGCAAATGCAGATTGATCGTGCACACGAGAAAAACTCAGAATCAAACTTCGTACAGGAAATGATTGGAAACTACAACAACGCAAGCGAAGACTATACACAGGTGATGATATACACATTACCAACAAAAAATATTGTGAAGAGCAACCTTGTTCAAACAAAAAATGTAACCGTTATTCTTATGCAGGGAAATGAGTACTTACAGGCAACACCAAGTAGAAGCGGACAACACATAACTTGGGATGATGACCCATGGGCAGAAAATTTGTTTGAAAACATGGAGCTTGACGAGGTAAAAACTTCTCGTATCAATTCAAGCTAACAAAAAAAGAAGAGACATTAATTTAAACTGAACATGAAAATGTGTTGTATCTTATAAAAAACAGATGACTACTGCAAGCAATATTGAACACAATGATGGGGAAAAACAACAAACAGTAACTGATGATTCTTCAGACCAAGTGACCACCACAAGAACAGAAGGTGCAGAGGAAGAAAAACAGATATGTGAAGAAGATGTCGAAAACTTCCTGGAAAATGAAGAATCAAACTCCCAGGGACAGAATGACTACACAATAGACAAAGAGATGATACCAGAAGTTGGGATGAAATTTGAAACTAGAGAGAAAGCTCAAGTCTTCTTTAACATGTATGCTTTTGCAATTGGATTCTCTGTTTCTGTGGTGTCGGCTGCCAGGACAACAAGCAAGAAAAGAAACCGGAGGTCATCAGAGTTACTATGAAATGCAACAAGTATGCTAGGGCCCCAGAAAAAGAAAAAGAAGATGTGGAAGTGCAAAGGCAAACTACTGTTATTGACAGAACTGGATGCAAGGTTGAGATGATAATAAGTGAGAAAGAAGGTACTTGGCGCATCACAAACCTCTGTCTCAACCATAATCATGCTTTAAGCCCACAAAGCAAGTTCTTCAGGTCACATATCTACATGACAAATGAGGAAAAGGCAATGATAAGATCGCTGAGACAGGCTAACATAACAACAAGCAAAATTGTATCAGTGCTGTCTTATTTGAGAGGGGGGCCAGAGAACACACCATACAACAGAAAAAAGTGAGCAACTATGGAACAACAATTAACAGGAGCTCAAAACAGCGATGTGATGCAAGTTACGGAGTATTTCAAACAGAAGCGAGCTGAAAACGAGAACTTCTATTATTCATTTCAGGTGGATACAAATAACAAGGTGAAGAGCGTTTTCTGGGCAGATGGAAAATCAAAAAGCTTCTATGAAATTTGTGGGGACTGCATTAGTTTTGACACAACATTTTTGACAAACAAATATAACCTTCCGTTTGCTCCAATAGTTGGTGTCTCCCCACATGGACACACCTACCTATTTGCTTGTGCTCTAATTGTCAATGAGGGGGCTGATGCATTCAAGTGGGTATTCAGAGAATTCATTTATGCTATGGGTGGGAAACACCCTCAAACAATAATTACAGACCAAGACCGAGCTATGCAGGTTGCAATAAGTGAGGTGTTTCCACACACGGTTCACAAATCTTGTTTGTATCATGTGAAGAGTAAAGTAGAACAGAAAGCAGGCAGGACATTCCAAGTTAATGAGGGGCTATTTGAAGAGTTTCAGGACATAGTTGATAACTCTCTAACAGAGCAAGAGTTTGAGACACTGTGGCAGCAAATGATAGCAGACTACGATGTCGGACACATTGAATATTTCCAAACAATATGGAAGAGCAGAAAAAGGTGGGTGCCAGTTTATTTCAAGAAGGATTTCTTCCCATTTTTGCAGACAACAGCAAGGAGTGAAGGAACAAACTCACTGTTCAAAAAGGGTGTTGGAGCACAATATAGCATGACAAGTTTCCTACGGGAATACAGAGAATCATGGACACGATTCATGCCAGGGAGAATGAGAGTGACCACAATGCAATACACAAGAAAGTGCCACCCAAAAAGTTCAAAACTAAGTACTACTTCGAGATACAAGCGCATGATTTATACAACCTATCTATATTCAGGAGATTTCAGAGAGTCCTAACTGATGTCACAAGACTGCGGGTTAGAGAAGAGGATCCAGGAAGCTGTACCTGGTATTTCAAGCACCAAATTATCCAATCAAAGAGCACAGACCAAGGAACTATGTGGTCCAAGTTGACTTGGAGAAAGAAGAGTATCACTGCATATGCTGCAAGTTCGAAAAAGATGGGTTACTATGCTCTCACATACTGAAGATAATGCTGCACCTGGACATAAATCAAATACCAGACAAATATATCATTGACAGATGGCGCAAAAAGTATAAGAAGCTGAATCCTTTACCTGTGCCAACAAAACTGGCTGACAATGATACACTCCGGTACAATCTCCTTGCACGTAGGATGGTGACAACAGCTTCCAAAGGAGCAACGCATCAGAGAAAGTACGAGTACTTGCAAGGAGAAATGGACAGGGTAGACAAGGGACTGGAAGAAATTGACAAGCAGCTTGAAGCAGAAATGAAAAAACAAGACGCTCAAACCAGAACAATAGCAAACTTCGCAAACTCAACAAGTGCAGATGGAAATAACTCAACGATAGAACTGCTAGACCCAGATGATGCGCACACAAAAGGAAGGCCACGATTGATGACCATCGTTGAAGCTATAAAGGCAGGGAGATTTTACAAATGCAGCCACTGCAAGGAATACGGCCACACTATACGAAAATGCACCAACCGAGACAAGGTGTACAACCATCCACCCGCTAGGAGGACTCGTAAAAGGAAGATGGATGGTCCAGGTGAGTGTGAACTTTTATCAAAATTATGAACTGATCCCTTACAAAAACAAAATTCATTTATTGAAGAAACAAAACAGAAAATGCTGACACCGTATGTAAATGATGACCAGGCACAACAAACGCAGCACCGCCCAAAGCCAAGACTCAAGCAAAAAGACCACCGTTGGCAAAGAAGAACCAAAAAGGAAACAACGAGAATCAACAAGACAACACCACGCATGCACCCGTGCCCGTGCAAGGTCTAGTAGAGATGCCGGGACTGCAAAGCTGAAACATAACCTACTGCAGAAAAAACAGACCCAAATTTTGGAGAAAGCATGGATGGAATTTATTTGTTGTATCTCTTAGGAATGCTTGTAGCTCTGAATATGCTATTTAGACTACTGATTGTAACTCTGATAGTCTGATTATTCAAAAAAACAGGGAAATAAGGATTTATTTTATGCAAAAAAATCTGACCAACTGAGAAAAAATGCTGCTTTCACAAATTCCTGGTTGTAGAACTCTGCTCATATGGCTAAATTAAGGTGTGCGAAATAAAAAAAGTTTAGAACCTAACACTATACCGCTCTTACTTATGAAATTTTTCAAAAAGACATACGTACAACCAAGCAAAATAAAGAAAAAACATTAAAATTATAGTTGACGCTATTTCATTAAGGATAGACACATAACAAAGTATTCTCCCTAGTTTTCAAAAAAGACAGGTAGTGAAAAAATGTTTGTATGACACCGTGACAAACAAGCTACAGACACTGTCATGCGAGCTCAACCTTCCCGCAAACAAAAGCTTGACACCAAAATTGTTCAAGTATAAAAAGGTGCCAACCAAAGGGCAAAAAGAAAAAAACAGAAAAGATCAGTTCATCGCCATCCGCGAGTAGCGCTCCAGAAGAAAACATCTCTCAAAAATCACAAACTTGAATCTCCTCTCGAAAAGTCACAAACTTGTTCCACCTTGGCTGCGACAGCGATCATATTCACCCCTGTGAATAAAAACAACAAACCAAAAAAAGGGTGAGTAAAAAGCTGCAGTCTGCCTGAACTTGCTCATGAAAAAAGAATGCATGGAAAAATATACCACTAAAAGCTACATAACAGACATTTACCAAGGCATAAAACTCAGTAACCAAGCTCAGATCAACTTGGTTCTTCACGTAGAAATAGAGCTTGTTTGCGTACAAGATTCTTATATTGAGTACATCCTGATAAGAGAAAAGGCTTCGAGTGTCGACATCAGCCCTCCAAGTCTCCATTAGTTTTAACATGAACACTCCGCAATCTTTCCTATTTACAACAACACATGGCCTTAAGAAACACACAAAAAAGGCGACAAAAAAAGTAAAGGTTGAGATTCTTACCCAGGCCTTTGCTTAGGTACTGCAGGATACACTACATCAAACTCTTGGAAGTTGTGATTCGGGCTGATGATCAACTCCCACAAACGAATAAAGTTTTCTACCTGAAAATCAAAAACAATGAACCGATTTCAGAGAAGATTAGTGTGAATTAAAAAATAAACTAAAATGCAAGAACAAAACACTAACCATACGGTTCTTTATTGGTACATGCCATGCTGAATTCTCATCATATAATGAGTCCAAGAATGCAAACAGTTTTTCATCGAAATCAACAGCAAAAGCAATCCAATGACCAGTATTCACAATAGGGAAGAACAACTACAAAAAGAAAAACAGATAAAACACGTAAAAATAAAGTCATTGATAAACATATCAAGGGTGTGAAAAAAATGCTACGCTGTAATAACAAACAACATGTTCAGGTATCAAAAAAATAATAATAATAAAAAAGCGGTTACCTTATTATCTTTGTGACCTAGTTTTCTACCCTTACTTGCACTCGCTGCACCTTCAAAAGATACACGAACAGTGGACTCTTGCTGCGCCCCGTTATATTTCAGAATAGCATCCTAGATTACGAGAGAGAAATTTGAGGAAAAAGGTATATGTGACCAACTAAAGAACAAAGCTAAAACATCAAGCACAACCAAAACGAGTGCTAAACCTTGAAAAAAGGATGGATAAAATGGTACAAACCCCGATATTAGGAAAGAAGTAATGCCTCCCGGATTTTGATGGGTGTCGTTCTTCAAAGAACACACGGCAGAAACAAGGGATTATGAAATTGTCTACCTCGCCATTAGGCATCAACGACTCACCCAGAGACTTGTAGCTGCAGTGAACTTTTGGGTACTCAATACCAGAATCCCTACAGAAACACACAAATGAATTAACACCCACCCCACACGGCGCATAAATAATACAAAAAATATGAACAATAACACGTACAGGGGCAACATATAGCTTTCAACGACATCAAACAACAAAACATAATGTTAAAAAACATGACGAGAACAAAGTGAGAAGAACAGATGGTCATACCTTGCTTTAGAGCTGTGTGCTAGCTCAACGATTGCAGAATAATGAATGATATCCTCATCAGATACAGGAAATCTAGGATTAGACTGCAAAGGAGGGGTCTGCCCAGTCATAAGCCAATTAACAAACTGATACTTCGCCCGCAGACGGCGTTTTGGGACATTCTGAGCATTATTGGTCACTGCTTCAGCATGAGCACCGTGAACATTATCATGGGAAGTCGACGCACCATTCACATCCTGCTGATTGGGCTGATTGGGCATCAACAAGTTGTTGTAGACAATGTCTGTCTCCTTTGACATCTCAAAACACCTCCTCTGAAACTGATTAGAGCCAACTAGATGAATACCACCATCTGTCGCATTCTACACGAAAAGGGAAACAACATAAAACTGATGAAAAATAACAACTCAGTGGAGAGGGTCGAAAAAAAGATATGAAGGTCATACTTACCACTAATGGCTTAGGTGAAAAATCAGCCATCTTAATTGGAGCTATTTTTGATCCATGTTTCTGAATAGCTTGAAGCCGATTTAACTTGAAGATTTCAGCATGTGGATATAGAACATGAAAACACAGATTCAGAACAAGAAAAAGCACGAAGTTAGAACAAAAAACATAATCAAAACTGAAAAGCACAACTAACATTCATGGTAAAAAAAGAGAAAGGACAACTAACCTTCTGGACTGGGGAGTCCGGAACATCTACCACAGGAATTGTTCCTTTCCCTGTAGCTGAAATAGACCTGCGATTTAAAATGTTTTGTTCATCTTCTTCTGACATCATTTCGCAATTCCTAGGCTTCACCTTCCGTAGCGGGGGCATTGCAGGGGCTGGTGGATAAATGCAAGCAAAAACTATTCAGAGAAACTAGAAACTATAAAATGCATTGCAGGGGCTGGTGGATAACTACATGCCATAAATGCAAGCAAAAACTAGATACCTGTCGGATGAGTTTGACCCTCCACAACTTTGGTTATCACACACTCGGGGGTGACTGCGCGGGATAAAAAAAGAAAAAAAGGGATCAATGATATAACTGAAAAAACAGCAAGCACGAGCGATAGAGCGCATTTTCAGAAAAACATCTTAGAAAAAGAGAAAAGAACAAATACCTGGGTCAGGAGTTCTCTTAGCTCCAGACACGCTTGGTTTATCAGCATCCTGGGCAGTGGGCCAAAACTTCTGCTGAAGCTCTTTGGACTCAACTCTAAAAGTTGCGCGCTTCACATTGTTGTCTGTGACCTGAAACAGTAGACACAAAAAACAATGGAAGATTTATATCAGACTCATATATACAACAAAATCAAAAAAGGGAGAACCATAGTGCAAAAAACTAGTTGAGACTGATCATACAACGAAGTGTGGCTGCTTATCAATGCTTCTATCAGCTTCCCTCTGGTTTGCTACTACTTTATCGTGCATGATGCTGGACTTGCCAAGAAATTCAAGAACATTTTGAACTAAGACTTCCAACTTCCTCTTACTGCTTGAAGACTTAGTTGACAGAAATTTATCACCAATTCTGATGATACCATCTATTACCTACAGCACAAAAAAGAATATTGAAAGATGGCACTGGAATGAAGAGACTCAACAATAAAAAAGGCCTGCAAAATGAGCTAACAAACTAATAAAACGTACATCAGGCTGCAATGAGCTAACAAAATCTTCTCTCGCTTTGATCCTGAAGTCATGAGACAATGGAGACAACACAGGAGAGACTCTACAAGATCCATTTCCTTGAGAAGAACCCGAAACCTGCAAGAAAAAAAGGATATAAAAATAAGGTAAATATATAGCTGAAAGTGAAATATAAATCGAGTTCCATAATACCCACTCCAACTAAGAAAACATACATGTCCAACAAAAAAAGAAAGGAAAACATACACTGGGGAGGTGGCCAGCAGTCCTAATTTCCCTTTCTATAAGAGTCTTCTTCCCAAACTGATGTCGACTTTTTCGATCAAGTTCAGAGAAAACATGAATCATATCTCCCTTCCATACCAAAACCCTGGGAGTAATGTGACAGACATTCTTTATGCCAAAGTCCAAAGAATCGAGATAACGGACCTGGCAAAAAAGAGATGACACATAAATATGAAGATATAGAGTACCAAAAAAGGTATAGACATTCGATCAAACAAGAGGCAGGATGCTCACGTACCACTGGAACATAGATGCAACATACAGGAGACTTCAACCTTCTACCTTTTGATTTAGCAAACAATCTGAACTCATTCAAGCTAATGAGACAGTGAGAATAGACAAGCTGGCTGAAGTCATACCCTCTAGCAGCAGCAGGATCCTTTAGAATTGAAAGGTACTTGATGTTGACAGGATAACTCAACTCAGGGCAGAGAAAACAAGAAATGGCCACCGACATAAAACACACAAAGACCTCAAGCTCGCTTAACGGATCCGGACCAATGAGCTTGTTGCCAAAGAAGGTTATGTGGGGCAACTCTGGCAACTTGAAGAGTGACAGGATAAAAGCCGTGCCGTCCTCACAGTCAGATGGAACCTCCAGCCCTCCTATAGGCAATCCTAGGACAATGCGAAACGTGTCCTTGGATATACTGATAGGCTTCCCGCAAACAGTGATCTGAGAGCATACTGGGTCAACACACTCTGCAACCCACCTACAGAAATCCGAAGGAGATCCGGACAATCAAACAACAGCAAACACCCAAACCCAAACTTCTGGATAATAGCTCTTTGTTCAGGGGTCAACTTCTTCAGAACATGCAAAAAGTACTTCAAGCCAAATCTGCTAAATGCACTCCTGTCAACACCATCTAGAGTCCCAGACTTTTCAACAGCGTTGAGTTTCTTCTTCTTAAGCTGCAAAGGAAATGAGTAGGAAAAATGTAAGATATAAATAAACCATTGGATTGCTTGAACACAACACAACAAACTGAAAAAAAAGAGCAACAAATGAAGTGCTAACCTCATTGCTCCCCAATGTATCCTGGCAAAAGTCAGAAAAGTTCCTCTTCACGCTTTCCAAAGACTGCAGCCCATGGAAAAGAAAAAAGTTGTCAAACTACATCCAGCCACCAAAAAGAAAAAATGCAAACCTGTGATGACTGAAAAAAGTAATGGAAAAAGGTAAGCACACCTGCTTCATGAAGAACCCAAACAATGCATCGTCTAGATCCGTGTTTCTTCTTCCATGTGATATAGCCTGAAAAGAAACCAAAACCAGTTAGAAGCATAACGGCACAGTGTTTATCACAAACAACAAAAAAACCCTAAATGACAAAACATACATCACGGTGACAGGGCGGACTGGACCCTTCACTATGATCCACATCATCATCCCCATGGTCAGTGCGTAAACGCTGAGATCTGCACAACCACAACCAAAAAAAAGGACATAAGATTATATTCAGGGCATGCACAAATCAAAAAAACATAATAACATCAGATACTGAACCTCCTAACACAAAAGAAACAACAATCCCTTCTACATTAAACCATATCCATACCTACACATGGCACTGCTCCTGATTGTGAAATGGTCATATTACAGTAGCAAGAGAACATTTGGTTGGTCAGCATAAGCAATGCTAAGCTAATGAACTACTCCAGAACAAATCAGAGACTGAAAAAACCATGTAACAAAAAACAACCATGCCGCCTACATTATCCAAACGCCATAGCTGCACATGTCATTGCTCCAACAAAAAATGAAGTTCACCAGCTAAAAGGAACACACACGGGTACGGTCAAACTACAAGTAGAACGTTGGGTGGTGCCACCAGACTACAGACTAAAGGGATTGGTTTCTGCTGATGAACCAATTCGAAGAACAATCCAACAAAGACATCAGCCGCTGGATCCAACAGACATAGAACTGAACATAGAGAGAGATCACCCCTACTACACCTACAGACAAAAGCTACTCATCGATACCACGAGCTAGCTACCCGAGGTAAGGGATTCATGCAAGCTTCCTCTTACTCGTCGCCGCCGACAGTAGTCAGATCCACCGCAAAAACCCATCCACCTCGACGCCACTACGACACAAAATAGAACCACCGGGAAACACCCCCTACTCGTCGCCGCCGCTGGAGCTAGCTGCGCTAGTTCAAAATAGAGACGCTCCTAAAAGGACGGCACCTCAAATCAACCCCCAACACCGCCACAACCACATCCGCCTCCGGCGAAGACCGAGCACACGATGCGCACAAAACCAAACGCCGGAGCTCACAAACTGCCGGCGAACAGAGGTAGCAAGGGCTGAGTACCTGTCTAGACGCCGGCGACGACTCCGTCCTCCGCGGTTCTCCGGCATAACGGCGGCAGCAGGCGCCGGCGAGGAGAGCTCCTCTGTTTCGCCGCTCCCCTTCTCTCTCGAGAAGACAGAGACACGCGTACGATGAAATGAGTAAAAAATTCAAAAAATCCTCCTCCACCGACGGCTAGCGCACGTCTCACCGGGGGGAGATAAGAAACGGATACCGCACCCAAAACCCGAAAACCCGACCCGTTAAACACGCCACAGAGGACAACGCACGCGCCAGCTCGCGCCAGCGACGTGTTGCGCAGCACGGATCTTGGCACGAATCCAACGGCCAGAAAAACGACTGACGACGAAAATTATTTCAGTCAACTGAAACAGAGCAAAAACCTTATCTTAATATTTCAACAATAGTTCAACTTAAAACAAGCCATAATAAGGCCAGACGTAGCAAGTAACCTACTTGAGACGCACCCACTCAAGTGGTTGGCACAATTAGCATTCAGATTTCAGGCCAAATGGACCATCAAGCAGTCATCCCAGTAGATTGTCTTTGCATGAACTCATGCTGCTTTACCATCCTTTTGCAACTCCTTCTCGAGCTCTACGTCCCTCTCGTAGTCGAAGTATAAAAAGTCGGTCTCTAGTGTGACTTCCGTGTCATCTAGTCCGCCCTGAGTAATGTCACTCGAGAAGTAATCGATGGAATCATCCGGATACGCGATTTTACGTGCCGACCTCCGGCCATAATAGCAACGACCTGTTGGCAAGACCAAATTAGCATAAATCAGAATCGATATATTATTAAGAATAAATTATGTAACACGTATGTAGTAGCTTACCCATGTCATAAGGTTGGGGTAGAGGGCAACAGGCGGATGGTTTCTGATATTGCCCCCAAATTTCGGCAAAGAAGAGCGTGTTCCTGCTCATGGTAGGTTTGGTAGCGGCCATGAAATTGACGTGGTAGCATCCATCATAGTGAGAGTAACCAGTTGAGACCACGCCGCATATGAAATCCAGATAATATTTTGGTTCCGAAGGGTGGCCACGGGCGTATTCCTTCAGCAGCTGTTCGATCTTGCCACGGATGAAGCTCTGCAGCTGATTATACGCTTCCCTCTTCCCAGCTAGAATGCCCAATGCTGTCTGGCATAGTGCTGGAGGACGTGGTCGCTGTGGGATCATCCTCGCTGAGGTTTCTTCCCTGAGGATGCTGTACATCTCCGTCAAGGACTCGTGAGACAGCGGAGCATTGTTGGCAGTGGCACTCATGGTCGGCGAGCGGAGCCGGTCCAGCTTCGTCGGTGCAAGGGATGCAAAAAGTGCTGCCATGGCAGATGCTTGCGGGTGTCGAGCGGCAGTGGTGGCAGCCGCAAAGGGATTGGGAGAGCTCCCATCGGGGTTTAAATGTGGCCGTACCATGGCGGAGAGGTCGCACTGCGCGTAGCAAAGGTACTTGAGTATCTCGTGCAGTGGTAATTTCTGGCCGGAGGTGGCATGGAGAAGGGCGACAAGCCCGTGTAGGGAGCGGGACACGGCTCGGAGCATGGTGACCGTGTCGAGAATGTCGTGCGGCTGGGTGCGGGCGTCCGGGAGCGGGAAGTTGGCGTCATACCAGACGGCGCTGAGAACAATGTTGGAGACGGGGTCCAGCGGCCCGTAGCAGTGGCCGGCGAGGAGGACGCCGCGGACGTGGTGGCGCGCCGCGTGGCTAGGCAGCATGGCGAATGCCCTGAGGTAGAAACCGTGGATGGCGCCGTAAAGGGACATCTCCAGTGACCGGACGTACATGCACGCGTCGGCATCGCCGTCGGAAGACAGGACGGACGCGCAGGGGGTGTTTTGCGGCTGCCACTTCGTTGTGCCTGGCACCGACGGTGCGGCGTGCGCGGAGTAGGATGATAGCGTGGAGTCCATGTCTTGAGGACGGCGCAGGGACGCGATGTGGTCGCCTGCTCGTTGTACGATGGTGACGGTGGTGTAGGCGATCCGGCCATCTCCGAGGTCGGCGCAGCTCGTGGTGCGCTCGACTACAGGTTCGATGGTTTCCTCAAGCGTGTGCGACGGCGGCATGCTCGTCATGACGGAGATATCCTCTTGGTGGCGGAGCACGTTGAGGATGGTCTTGACGTCGTTGAAGGCGAGTCTATTCCCGCCGCCGTCACGTCGCAGAATGGGAGCGAGCATCTCGAGGCGCTCCCGGGGTAGCCACGTCGTAGCTAGCGAGACGAGGTGGTCCGGCCAAGGGTGGTTGACGTGCGTGGCAGCGAGCCGGAGGGAGTTCCGCGTCCTCCCGGAGCGAGGGTCGGGGGCCGCTGGCCGGGCTGCGTAGAGGTCGTGCTCGACGAGCAGGACGGCCACGGCGAGGTCGGCGCGCGCCCAGACGAGGTACCGCCCGGCCTGCTCTTTTGTGAGAAGCCCGAAATAAGCAAGAATGAATTCGAGGAGGCACCGGCTGGACGTCCACGCGACGGCGAGCCATTAATCTCTGCTCCTCTCTTGGCGCCGTCTGGGACCGGAAGGATCCGGGCTAGCGTTCGTGTCGAAGCCTTGCGGGAGGAGTGAGAGTGTGTTAAGGACGATGTTGGTGACGGGGTCGAGGAGTCCGAGGCAGAGGCCGCCGCGGTCGACGAGCTGGGCCAGGTCGATGCCGTCCGGCACGTCGTCGACGGGAAGTCGCCGGAACAACTCCTCATAGATGTCGACGAGGAGGTCGCGGAGAGCAGCGGCCGTGGCGGTTGAGATGTTGTCATCGGCGAGGCCCTGCGCGGTGAAGCACGAGATCAGCCCCCTCGTGGGGTCGTAGGGCTGGAGCGGCAGCGGCGGCTTCGGATCGATCATGGTTTAGTTCCTTTTTTCTCTCGAGATCAGCCCCCTCGTGATTTTTATTTTACGCTGAAGTTTACCGACTTCGAATCCGGAATTATATCTTCTTTTTTCTGAGATAAATATGCTTTTCTCGTTCGGTACCTGGATAATAGATGGGCCGGGGTCGGTATATCATTCTCTCTACACGTTGGACTGGGCTTACCTGGAAAAAACATGTAGGGCTGGGCTCTCTGGATTTTGCATCTTCGTACTTTCACAAAATTAAACCCCGCACATTAAGAATTTCAAAATTCGAGAAAGAATATTGAAACCTTTAGAAAGCTTAATTTTAATTTTTAAATTTAATAATTGGAATAAATCCTTTTCATTTCACTTTTTTAAATCCCGAAAGACATGAACGCTTGGTTGGTTAGTGAACAAGATGAACAAGACTTTCACTCACAAAAAGGAAAGCGTTCACTCATATTGTACTCATGCACGAGAAGAAAAGGCCGCACATTAATAATGTCAAAATTGAAGAAACAATATTGAATCTTTTAGAAAACTTAAATTTAAATATTTAAATTAAATATTTTCCACTTTCAGATTTTTTTAAAATTCCAAAGACATGGACGATGATTAGTTAATGAACAAGATGAACAAAACTTCCACTCACAAAAAGGGAAGCATTAGACTTACTGCCCTCCGTTCGGATTTAGTCTACAATCTAAATCAGTTTTTTCCGTTTTAGTGTACATTCTACTGTATAAATCCGTGTGACCTCGGTAATTAAGCAATATATTAAAATCACATGTCCCCACCGTTGCTATATACTGGTACTCCTACCCATTCTGGAGCTCCAAATTAGTTGGCTTCATTTAATTATGCTTTGATAAAGTAAATGGTGCTTTATTTCTTATGAAATTGATATTTATAATTCATTCGTTAAATTGTATTTATTTTTCCAAGAGGTAGATTAAAACCGAATGGAGCGAGTATGTTATACTCATCCGCGTGAACAAAACCCCACATTAAATGCTAAGAAGAGAAAAAACATCACATTTGTTCCATCTGCGTTGCCTTCGGGCCTGACGATTCTGAAATCGACACCTCCCGGCGCGCCAGCGCTACCTCGCTAGATGCGCTGGACGCAGGGACGGTTGTGCCGCCCGCCGCCTCACTGGCCTCTCTTGAAAGCCGGCGGCTCTTGCACGTACCCGTGTACCAGTACGTGGCCGACGGCGGCGATCGGTACGAACAGAAATCGGGGCAGTTTTTCGGACGATTTTTAGAAGAAGAAAAGAAACGAAACAGTACATTGGCATATTGGTCGTAATATGGATTTGGTGGGAGGGCAAAACGGCAAAACGTGGGCGTGTGTTGAGTTGTCAAACATTGGAGTGATCTGGATCGTCGATTAGATATTTAGCGGCATAGATTTAATGTATCCCAACATGTTTGCTCTTTTAATAGTAGTATAGATTCACGGGGCACACTAAGAATTCAGAAAACTTAAATTTAATTTTTAAATTAGAATAAATATGTTTTTACTTTCGGATTTTGAAAATCCCAAAATGCATGAACGCTTGGTTAGTTAGTGAACAACATGAACAAGACTTCCACTCGCAAAAAAGAAAGCAATAGAATTATATTATACTCATCCGTGTGAAGAAAACCCTGCTCATTAAGAATTTACATATTTCAAGAAAGGATATCGAAACTTTCAAAAAAAACTTAAATTTAGTTCTTAAAATTTAAATGTTTAAACGGAATCTTTTTCACTTTAAGATTTCTTTAATCCCAAAAGACAAGGATGCTTGGTTAATTAGTGAACAAGATTGAACAAGACTTTCACTCACGAAAATGAAAGCATTAGATTTATATTATACTCATCCGCGCGAAGAAAACCCAATATTAAATGTTAAAAAGAAACATCACATTTGCTTTGTGCCATCTAGCCTCATCCTGATAGGAAACATTTTATCTATTTCCACATGATTGTCCTTGATCTCCTCCATGTGCTTGTAGCTTCCTTTCCATCCGTCGAACAACTTCATTCGAGGATGCCGTGGGAGCGTGGATATTGATACTCACACAAAGCAACATCACATTTTTTTCTTGAGAAATATGCAAGAGATCTCTGACTCAGAGTTTTTGTGATATCTTTACTTTAAAAAATCAAAAAGAATGTTACCAAGTGTTTAAAAATATGAAAAAAATCCTGCAGATTGTCAATAATGTAATCTCATAAACTTGCAAAATGTCAATTTGAAATGCTTTATATTCAGAGCTACATAAAACATTTATGATAAAAGTGTGATCTAAATATACACACTTTCAAATCTTCAAAATACACAAGATTTTAACATTTTCGTGTAGCCCATAATATAAAGGATTTCATGTTATAATCTCTACTCCTATAAAAACCACAGTTGGTGATGATGGTGTGCCTGCCATCTTTCATCCAGGATCGTTCGATTTATATCTAACGGATAGGAACACCCACATTACACATTTGCAGATAACCCCTTGTATTTCTATCTCTCCCCCTGCCTCATCCAACCACCTAAAAATGAGGAAAAGCCTATCAGAAAAAACAAAAAACTCGATTAAATCCAAACTGTCCCTGGTGAAATTATTGATAATGTGATTAATAATGATACCTTTGCTTTATTTAATATCCTTATAAGGGTGAAAATAAATAATGACCGTGACAACGCATGGGCATTCAACTAGTATTTCACATATTTGTAAGATGCATAGTTGAATACATCCAAGAAAATGCAGATTCTTTAAAAACCTGTAAAATAGTTTTTTATTTTTAAAAATAAAAAGATAACCAGAGTTCGAAAGCCAAATTGATTTTTCGTATGCAACCTCACCTTTTTTCGTCATCGAGAGTGCCACACATCTAGCGAACAAACCCGTTGAAGCCTAGACAGCGTCTCCAAGTCAAGAATCTTGACTCAAGATCTGGCCTGGTCCACTCTCTGGGCTATGCCGTTGGTCCCGTTGCCCATGCAGTAGATGTTGGTCTCGTTGCCCATGCAATCAAAAGGTGGGCCCGACCTATGCTGCATGGATGCTTGTGGAGATGTTTTTTTTTCTCACAAAAGGTCGAGCTGATCCTCTCGTTCTCTTTTCGTGAGAAGGGACAAACTTGACTCTTCAAGAATGTCCATCCAACAAACGCATGTCCCAAGTTTTTAGCGAAATATAGCAATTTTGTTCAAGGCCATTTTAAACGGTTTTGAACCTGGCTATATCGTCATTTGAGAAAAACTTACCGTTCTCACGAGCGGAACGGAAATTTACGTCACGGTCCATAACATTGAGTACTTAAACCACAACACCTCGATCCACTGCATCTTTCAATATTGCATTGTCATTTTTACAAACTTACTAACGTGCATTCAGAGATTAATAGTGTAACGTCATGTCAGAGCCTCAGAGGAGAATGCTCATTTCTTGAGATTTCACAAGATTGTTTGGTAAGTTTGCAAAATCCAATTAACTGAATGGCTGACGACGACACATACACGATTTGTATTTAAATGCCCAAGCCTCCCGGCGATGTGTCCCTCTTCGCTCTGCCGAAGTTAACTTTATGTGAATATACTCATATTGAATTTGGATCAGTACAAAACAACACGCCTATCGTGGGCGTGCCAGCAGCAGCGATGAGATTGCCGCTGCCATCGCAAGGTAAGAGACGTCGTCTCTCTCTCCTTGACCTCGAAGTCGCTGCTTGCAGCAGCGGCTTGCACTCCCAAGCTTAACAAAAACGCTGAACATTTTCGCAGTGTATTTAATGCAATGGGATTGATTGATTCTCGGTGCCGGGCAGTTATCGGATCCAACCTGCTGGTCATTAGTTCTAACCCAGAAAGTTGACTTGACCTTGAATTAAGTCTCCTCTAGTGTAGTACACGGCATTACGGCAAGACATGGAGGTGTAGGATGGCCCATAGGTACCATGACTAGCTCTTGGTTATGTCTTTGCATTTTCTTAGCATGCAAGAGTAGCTAGGTAGTTTCCTTGAAGTTTCTTCCCATGTCAATACCATGAGAGCAGCACATCGCAATTTAGTCAACAACGTACGTCTGTGGTCCGTGTGGATGTGTTTCTTGTCTAAACAACAGTGAACAAGCCAAACCATAAAGCTTTGCATTCTCACGGTGTAACGCAATGTGATCCATTGATTCGAGTGTCGGGCAGTGATCACATCCAGCGTCCAAGCACCAATTCTTCACTGCCATATTATATTATCCTTTGTGTTAACTGTTAAGCATCCCGCGCGGTATACTGCTATATTACTCAGTCAATTTGCTGCTATTTATCTGGTCCTGCGATCGGAGAAAAAGTTGTAGAATGCAGCTGTCGAAGTTTCCTGTCCTGAGAAAACCATAACTCTCTGATCGCTCCTTCTCATTATTCTTTTCCTACGTAGGCACTATTACGTCAAGCATAAACTGTTCAGTCTCGAATCTCGATTGGCGGCTCGCTAACTACAAATGTCCGTAGCTATCTCTCACCACATTTTGTGATGTATAGGAGTAACTCGGTGTTGCATTGTTCCGCATAAACATCCCCTAGCTAGGATCTTATTCCCAACGTGAGTCGATGACTTTGGTTACCTTCCCCCTCATCCTCCTCCTCTTGCTTCTCCTCCCTTTGGTTGCCGCCCAATGGCCAGTGTGCGGCCATAGCGGCAACTACACATCAAACAGCGCCTACCTAGCCAACCTCAGGCTCCTCTCATCCACCCTCCCCAGAAGGCCGCGTCCGACGCCACCCAGCTCTTCGCCACCGACGCCGTAGGCCATGCTCCGGACACCGTCTTCGCCCTCGCGCGCTGCCACGGGGACACCACCGTCGACGTCTGCGAGGGCTGCGTGGCTACCGCCTTCCAGGACGGGCAGCAGCTCTGCGCGTACAACAAGGACGCCACCTTGTACTACGATGAATGCATGCTCAGGTACTCCAGCCAGAATTTTCTCGCCACCCCTATGGGCGACCAGAATTGGGCCATGCTCAGCAACTCTCAGAACTTCCCAACTAGCGCCTACTCCTTTAGACTCTTCTTGTTCACGCTTATCAACAGTACGGCCCAGTTCGCCGCGAACAGCTCAAGGAGGTTTATGACCTCGCGCTTGGACGTCAGCTCCTTCCCGACGCTGTACTGCCTTATGGAGTGTACGCCCGACCTGACCGCCGACGATTGCGCGGCCTGTTTCCAGGGCGTGCTACAGCTGACGTTCCAGTACCTGGACGGACCGCGAGGTGGCCGAGTCCTCGGGACAAGGTGTAGCATGAGGTATGAGATTTATCCATTCTTCCAAGGAGAACCTATGCGGCGTATCATCAATTTGGCCCGTGAAGTCCCGGCGATAAACAACACTACGTTAGGGTCTACGCCAGTTGCCATGTACGGCTCTCTGTCGGTGCCACGAGCTGCGGCGCCACCTCCAGACCCGGTGGTACAAACGACTGTCAAGAAGCATGGTACGTAAAGTTCTCAGCACTCACCGCACTTCACATCAAGGAATTCTTTTTCTCCTGCTTACTAGGAGAACCAACAATTACATATGTTTTTATGGCTACTCGACCTGAGGTGGGGACTATAGTTCAATAAAGTAAATAAGTACAAGAACTAAATTAAGTCAATCAAAAGTAAAAGAATGTACATAGACAAGAGGAAATCATAACAAGAAATAAGACGGTTCAATGGTTCAGGAAGTCAGTGTAGTTTCCCTGTAAAATCAGTAGGCAATTAACCCATGTTTAATTGGTGAAGTGTGGTCCGGTGAGATGGACCATAAAAAACAACTCATCTGTCATTGCTTCTGTCACCAAAAAAATTCATGTTTATTTCAAGATGAGGACTATATCTGAATTTGTTTTTTATTAGGACGTAACTCAAGCAAGGAGAAGCTGTGGATTATTACCGTGGCCGCTTCATTACTGTCAATACTTCTGTGTTTTATCTGTTCCACCGTGTGGTTCAGAAGACGAAGAAAAGGTGTTGTTATCGCGATACATTCAGGAAAACTTTACTCTAGAGAAAAACTACTACTTATTTATGTAGTCCTCCTTTTGGTTCAAGCCCCATATTAACTCTATATATTTGTGTGTCCTCTCAACTGTAGGAAAGGTAGATATAAACGATGTAGCTGCCGCGAATAGGCCGCAAGAAGACGCACTGGTTTGGAGATTGGAAGAGAATAGTTCAGAGTTCACTCTCTTTGACTTCTGTCAGATAATGCACGCTACATTTTTTTTAGATAAAGGGATTTTATTACTAAAGAGTTTTAAGCATTACACCCGGCCTCTGTATAACAGGGATGCACACAGCCCAAAGTTCGAGGTCTCACAAGTACCCAACGCGAAAAGTAAACAGGCGAATTACATATCAGAATGAGAAATTGTAGATCCGCCTAGACTGCTGGGAGGTCGATCCGAAGACTATGCTGCCATCCATGCCGGGAAAATAACTCCCTGGCCGCAGCCTCCAAACGTGACGCCACCTCCAAAAACAAGTCTCGGTTCTCCACACGTTGCAGGGCGGACCAAACTCGAATCGTCGCAGTGCACCGGTAGATAACCTGCAAGAAAGAAGCATTTTTATCGTTAAAAACCTTGTCATTTCTACATAGCCATAGCGACCAAATAACGGCAAGCGCTCCCACCCTACAAAATAGTTTGAACCTAGGATCCACTCCGTTTAACCAGCTGCCAAAGATATTTGCAACGGAACTCGGGGGATGTAAGGTAGAACCTATCTGGATGGCTGACCATATAGACCTGGCAAACTCGCACTGAAAGAATAAGTGTGTAATGGACTCGTCATGATGACAGAATACACACTTTTTGCTCCCGTGCCAATTGCGTTTGGCAAGATTATCTTTGGTAAAATTACACCTCGACGAAGATACCACGCAAACACTTTAGTTTTTAGCGGGATCTTCATCTTCCAAATTTTATTATTTTCCTTAATATTGACTGGACCTAAGGGAAGAATTAGCGCTCTGTACATAGAATCAACCGAGAATTTACCATTCGTCGTAAGATTCCACTTAAATTTATCCGGGCCAGCCAAAAGGGTGATAGCACCCAATCGATTAAGCAAAGCATTCCAAGATGCTTGCCTCGTGCCCAGTAAACTTCGCCTGAACGAAACATTTGGTGGAGAAGTTCCCAACACCTTAGCGATCGTGTCGCTCTTGTTTCGGACAATAGCATACAAAGCCGGATATTGTTCTCGGAGAGTGGCTTGACCTAGCCATTTATCCTCCCAGAAACGAACCTCCGATCCATCCGAAATTGAGAAAGATCCATGTGGAAAGAAGAACTTCTTTGTAGCCATAAGGCCTGCCCAGAAGTGCGAATCACCAGGTTTCCATAGAACCTGAGAGACGGCTTGAGATCCCACATATTTCCTCCTAAGGAGGGTTTGCCAAATTCCATCTTCCGTAAGAAGCTTGGAAAGCCACTTACCCAGTAGGGCTCTGTTCTTAACCTCAAGGTCATGAACTCCAAGCCCTCCTTGGTCTTTAGGGCAGCAAACCACACTCCACTTAGTCAGTCGATATTTTTTCTTCTCACTATCCCCTTGCCAAAAGAATCTATATCGGAAATAATCCAGTCGTTTTAAGATTCCTTTAGGTAATTGGAAGAATGATATCATATACAGTACCATATTGGTCAAAACTGAATTTATGAGTACCAGTCTTCCCCCCAGGGATAAGAGTTTGCCTTTCCAGCTGTTTAAACGTATTTGGAGCCTTTCCTCCACCTTTTTCCACTCAGCATTTGTAAGTTTCCGATAATGAATCGGAATACCCAAATAGTTGATGGGAAATTGACCTTGCACACAGTCGAAAAGCTCAGCATACAAGGCGGCGTTTTCTTGAGCCTCGCCAAAGCAGAACAATTCGCTTTTATGGAAATTGATCTTAAGACCCGACAGCTGCTCAAAAGCTGATAAAATCAGCTTTAAATTGCGAGCCTTATCGATGTCATGTTCCATAAAAAGAATTGTATCGTCAGCGTATTGAAGAATCGATAGTCCGCCATCCACAAGATGTGGAATCACTCCCTCAATTTGTCCCTCAGATTTAGCGCGTTCGATCAAGATAGCCAGCATATCCGCCACTATGTTAAATAGTATTGGCGATAACGGGTCACCTTGTCTAAGTCCTTTTTTCGTTTGGAAGAATTTGCCAGTGTCATCATTGACTTTAATAGCAACACTTCCTCGCGAGACAAAGGAATCTATTAGCGCTCTCCACTCAGAAGAAAAACCTTTCATTCTGAGGGTCTGCTGGAGGAAAGCCCAATTGACTTTGTCATAAGCTTTTTCAAAATCAATTTTAAGAATTACCCCAGACAACTTTTTCCTATGCAGTTCGTGAACAGTCTCATGTAAAATCGCCACCCCGTCCAGGATGTTACGACCTTGCATGAAAGCTGTTTGGGACGGACGAACCACATGGTCTGCCACACTGTTCAACCGAATTGTCGCAACTTTGGTGAATATTTTAAAGCTAACGTTAAGTAGGCAAATAGGTCTGTATTGTTGAATCCTTTGTGCCTCATTAACCTTAGGTAGTAAAATAATTTCACCAAAATTGAGTCGAAACAACTCTAGTTGTCTAGTATGAAGGCAAACGAAAAGTTGCAACAGATCCGAATTGATGACATCCCAAAAGTTCTGGTAGAACTCAGTTGGGAAGCCGTCAGGTCCAGGAGCCGTATTAAGTTTCATTTGGAAAACAGCCTTTTTCACTTCATCCTCCGAATAGGGGTTCGTGAGTAGACTATTTTCCTGCTCTGAAACCTGGGGTATATCCTCTGTTCGAGACTCATCCAAAGTGAAGTTACCTTCCTCGGGGGCCCCGAACAGGCCTTTATAATAATTTGTAATATACGACTTTAGTTGTTCATGGCCCTCAATCGTTCCCTCCTCCTGAACCAGAGAGTGAATACGCTTCTTTCTATGTCTGCCATTGGCAATACTATGGAAATAGCGTGTGTTCGAATCTCCTTCTAGGATAAACTGGGCTTTGGATCTTTGGTACCATTTCAACTCCTCCTCCCGCAGAAGTTTCGCTATCTGTGCATTCGATTCGCTCTTAAGCTCAATCTCTTGCGCGGATAACAAACGGACTTCTGCTAATGCCTCTAGAGCATCGATTATGGAGGACAGTCGTATTTTCTTTTTTAAGTAAACCAGAAGTCTGACGAGCCCAACCAACTAGGTGTTTTCGTAAAGCACGAATCTTATTATTCCACCTCTGGATTGGCGTGTCACCTGCAACCGGTCTTTCCCAAACTCTTTTAACCATATCATGAAGCCCTCACGATGTAACCATCCAATTTCAAACTTGAAACGTGGTTTACATCGTGGATTAGGCAATCCGGTGGTCAAGAGAATAGGAGCATGGTCCGACAAACCTTCAATACGCTCAAGCGCCCGTACCGACACCAATGGGAACTTAGACTCCCAATCAGTATCCATCAGTACACGGTCTAACTTTTGTATGTGGGTTCCGGAAGAGAATTAGCCCAAGTGAATTGTCTCCCAACCATTGTGATCTCTCTTAAGCTCAAGCTGTCAATGACTGCATTGAACAAAAGGGGCCAACGGTTGTCAAAACGACCACGACTTTTCTCAAAGGGGAAACGAAGCAAATTGAAGTCCCCTCCAATGATCAACGGATGAGGGTTATCTTTTGCCAAGTTTACCATCTCACAGAGAAAAGCAGTCTTAGCCTGCTCCTGAGCAGGCCCATACACGGTAACAAGACTCCAAATAAAGTTGTCAGATTTGTTACGTATGTGCGCATGCACGCTACATGCAACTTCTCCAAGGAAAACCTACTTGGACGAGGTGGTTTTGGCCCTGTCTACAAGGTATAAATGCTACTCACGCAAAGGATAACTAGATGAATTGTATAAAATAAATTCATACGTTAATTCCAAAATCATATTAAATATAGATTAGCCTAAATTGATCTCTGGTTTTAGCGTGTAGTGACCTATATATTCGTGTGAGCACGGCTAAAGCACATTTTCATATTTACAGTACTGTTATTTATAGTAGCCTAGTCTCTGTAAGGAATTGTCCTATCATGTGCCTAGCTAGTGTTTTAAGCTACCTGGGAAAATTATTTATATAATTTCAAATATACTACAATGGTAGCTATCATATCTTTCACCTTGACTCCCAACCGACAGCCAAAAAAGGAGAAGCCGCGTGCTTTCAATTATATTATCAATGTTCCGGAATTTATGAAATACATACATCGACTTGATAAATATATGCATAGCTATGCAACGTCATATGGAGCATTAAAATAGAAAGAAAGAAAACGGGAAACTCGTCATAAACCAATTTATTTTGTCCTATTGGACAACACAGAGAAAGTCAGAAGGAAATAGATGCAATCCCGTGAAATGGAATATAAAGGCTATGTCATGGATATGTGATGTTGGATAGCGTGCAACCTTTTTCTGTCTTTTCAGTATACCAAAATAATGCCTTCCGTTTGTTTGGTACATACTTTCAGGGTGAATTACCACGTCGAATGGAAATTGCAGTTAAAAGGCTTGCCTCACATTCCGGACAAGGTTTCACAGAATTCAGAAATGAAGTTGAAGTTATTGCAAAACTACAACACAATAATCTGGTCAAGCTCTTAGGATGCTGCATCCAGGGAGAGGAAAATCTTTTGGTGTATGAATATTTGCCAAATAAGAGCTTGGACTTCTTTATCTTTGGTATGCATAGTGTAGTTTAACCATACTTTGGATTTCGTTTCATCCGTACCGTAAATCCACTCTCTAATGTGCAGATAGAAACAAAACAATTATGGTTGATTGGAATAAACGACGTGTGATAATCGAAGGGATAGCCCAAGGTCTTTTGTATCTGCATAAGCACTCGCGGCTGCGCATCATACATAGAGACCTTAAGGCTAGCAATATTCTCCTCGACCCAGGGCCGGCCCTGAGCATGTGCGGGTTGTGCGGCCGCACAGGGCCCCCGATTCCTAAGGGCCCAATCCAGCTACGTACTGTCAACTTAGGGAAAAAAGATTTACCAAATCAGCCCAATAATTAGTAGCAGCTTAGGCCCTGAAGTCATGCAGCTTGGCAATTATATCGCTAAAGTAGAAAAAGAAGACTGTGCGCTCTGCTCATACGCGGAATAAGGAAAAATGCTATTTGTATATAGGGCCCCATTTTTTTCCTTGCACCGGGCCCCTGAGGTTTCAGGGCCGGCCCTGCCTCGACCAAGACATGAATCCAAAAATTTCTGATTTTGGCCTAGCAAAAATTTTCACCTCCAATGACACTCAAGGAAGCACAACGAGGGTAGTGGGAACATAGTAAGCATATATTTCTAATTAGCCAATCCTAACACAAGTAGTGCATACAGTACCATTTATTAGTTGAACAATCAAATTTTAAATTTTGATAGAACTTTTTTTTGTGCTTCTAACTAATTTCAGTGGTTACATGTCTCCGGAGTATGCATCTGAAGGCATTTACTCAATCAAATCTGATGTGTTCAGCTTTGGTGTGTTACTTCTTGAGATCCTTAGCGGGAAAAGAAATTCTGGTTTCCACCAATATGGAGACTTCCTTAACCTCCTTGGATATGTGAGCATTTTCTGAACTCTCTCACAGATGAGTGTATTCTTTTGTAGACTAGAGTAATTTGTCACAAAGATGTGTTACGGCTTTCTGCAGTCATGGCAACTCTGGGTTGGAGGAATATGGGTTGACCTTCTAGAACCATCAATCGCCAAGGAGATCAATACAACCGAGTCTAGGAGGTACATTAACATCGCACTAATGTGCGTACAAGAGAGTGCAGATGATCGACCCACAATGTCAGATGTCATTGGAATGTTAAACAACGATAGTATTGTTCTTCCAGAGCCTAATCATCCAGCATTCTTCAACCTAAAGGTACCTAAGGGAGATGAATGGGCTAGTGTTGTTGTTCCGTGCAGTAATAATGATGTAACCATCACTGGGGAGCAAGATGGAAGATAACTGATCACTTTATTTTAGTTGTTAATGAAAGAGACCAGGCCAGTATTGTGAATAGTAAGAAAATCAAGACACTACATGTTTTAATTGTTGCATAACACTATTATTATGCTAATAATTCTACAATAAATTCATGCTTACATGACTCTTACATATAGGTAGACAGATTAACTGAGACACTCACTCAAGCAGTTTAAATCAAGGTTTTGGGTACCGGATTTATCATGGTTACCGAGGGGGCTCGGGATTTTCAGTTATCGAGAAATCTCGAGCGGTTACCGGACAAATTTGAATGGCAAATTTTGAATTTAAATTTCTGCGATTTTTTAAGAAACTACAAATAATTCTTAAAACTATATCTATACACAAAATTGTTTATGTCTGAAGTGGTGCAGTCACCATGCGGTGATGGCTGACTTGTGGGTCGTGGGCGAGTTTGATTCCAATCTGCAACCTTATGTGCTATTATGTTGTATTTTGGAGCGGTCGGATCTCGAAAACATCTAATTCTCAAAAACACCAACCACAAAGAGAGGTTCACAAAGCGTCATAAACGTACCACGTCTACATTCTATGTTTTGTTAGAGATGCGTACATTATGTCTAGAGGCTGGCATTTAAATTCGAAATTTTCATATGAATTGGAGATTTTTCGCTCGATATACCCAGTTACCGGGGGAGTTCGGGATTTGCAGTTACCGGGCAATAACCGGATTTACCGCCTGGTTACCCAAACCTTGGTTTAAATTGGCGGTAAGCACCGGTCCATTGAACAAGCCTTACAGTCAAAAAAAATAGAACAAATCTGCTAGTCATCACAAGGTCCTACTGCCTACGGCCTACACAGTGCGCAATCGGAAAGAACAACTGGGTTGAGCCATCCGGAGGTGCAGCTCTCGCTGCGGCCAATTCGTGTGTAGGAATCGACCGAGCGATATAGAGTAATTTCCCTTCGCTGCTTGAACACAGAATCTCACTGGTAAGAAATCACACCAAGGGCGCTACGCTTACTTCTCTCATTTCAAATTATAAAATATTTTAAATATAGAAATATGGATTAGATATGAACTAAAATAAGTACTTTACACAGTAAAACACGTCTAGTGAATCATATATTTCGGCACAGAGGTAATAATTTCTAACTATTCACTACTCTGCAGAAATACTACAATAATAAACGAAAATGCGTGCACACAACTTTTTTTGACATTATGTGTGCACACAACTTAAACTTAGTTTTAATAGCAGCTCACATTGTAAGTAAAGCATACCACATATAACTAACTAATACTTCGGCGTAGCAGGTGTGGTAGGTGATGTAGGTCTCGTGAATCATGCATTGCTTGATCTCGATGTCGCTGCAACCATGCACACGTTCATATATAGATTGTGCCTTGCACTAGTGCTGTTCTCCTCGTACTATTTTGTTATTGGAAATGAAAGATCTCAATCTTATATCCTTTGTCTTTCAGAAAACATCAAAATCTGCAATCAAGCTAGATAGCTCAGTTCCCCTTTTCGATTTATATTTTACAAGCTTAACTTCCTACACAATTCCACTATCCTGGACCCTGCAATTTAATTCCTTCCTTCGCTAGTTGTTACTTCAGGCAAGCGTATTACACTACAGAAATCCATATTGAATCATAGATGTAGATGCACCCATTTCCCGAAAATCATTTTTTTAAATGTCAAAAAAAATCAATTAAATTTTTTGAATATACATCAGAACATTTTAAGTTAGCACTAAAAGTTTCGTGAAAAAATGACATTTTTTGCGAGCTGTGCAAAAAAGACAAATCCGGGTGCATTAAAATGACTTTGCACGCGACATCTTTTTTCTTTTTTCACAGGTCACAAAAAATATCTTTTCTTTTGCGAAACTTGTTATGCTAACATAAAATGTTATGATGTATATCCGAAATTTTATTTACAATTTTTTAACATTTTATAAAGAAATTAAAAATGTTTTACACAATGGGTGTACCGTGTATCTATACCTATGACCCAAAACACCATGTCCCACTACGGAAATCCAAATATAATACGTATCCATATGCATGGTGCTTCAGTAATTTAGCTAGCAAAACCGGATTTTCTTATGGAGCCGACGATTTGGAAGCTGTCAACGAGGCAGCAGAGGTACCAAACCCTTTTCTTTAGGACACATTAAGTTCTACACAATTTAGTCTACGAATTCTGCAACTTTTCGCTCGAAACAGACTTATATTTGGTTCGCTCTCCTAGGCCTTCTATTGTACTGAACAACCAAATGGCCATATCAACTAAATTGCGCCGTGGAGATGTTAGGACGAGGGCGGCATGGAAACAGCATGGAGCGCGGCAAGAGAGGAGCGAAAGATTTAGAAATTGGCCACAATGGTGACATCATGTTATCTAATCAATCAATTACAGTATCCAACCATAATAGCCTGATTATATGCTAATATGGCAGGTGCTAAGTATGGTAGAGAATAACCGGATATTGAGATATTTCGTTTGTTGCCTGGCTAGAAGGAATGAGGGTTACCGACAATGCAAGCAGTGAAGTAGGCTCGATCGATCGATCAAATAGTACTACCTCCGATCCATATTAGTGGGCACAACTTTGTCTAGATACACATGTATCTAGTCTAAATACTTAACTAGATACATATGAATTTAGACAAAGCTATGCCCACTAATATGGATCGGAGGGAGTAAGAGATATATAGTATACTGAAAATGTCTCTGTAAAAGATACAAAAAATACATCTTTATTCGATCAAGATAATTTAGAGACACAAAAAGTCTGCTTATAAGATCCTAGATACTATCAGCAAATTAGTTGAACGAACTAGCTGACATTCTATATCTACTTGTAGATCCTACGAACTAGCTGGCATACCAATGGACTTGTTACTTTTGTGTATGCCATGCATGCAAACGAAGTTATACCTGCAGGAGAAGATAACTCAATTCATGAGGACGCATAAGAAGGGATTACTGCATGGTTAGCTTGGAATGCATTCATGCATATGAGCATATCCATATGTGCGATGAAACAACCATAGACATATGCTTCAGCTAGGGGGTTCAGAAAAGTTACCTTGCGATCCAGCTAGCTGCCCAGCTGGGTACTCGTGATCATCATTCATCACTGAGTGGGGAAAACAGCGAGGGCAAAGAGCAGAAGAAGCATGAGCACGGGGATCCAGATGAACAGCGCTGGAGGAGACGGCGGCAGGATGAGAGGGTAGCAGAGAAGGACCGCGACCAGTACAACCAGGAGCAGCGCCGTCACGGAGTCCATCGATCGGCCTCACTGTCACTCACTCTCTTGTCTAGAGGTGTTTTATGATACCTCAAATGAGAGCCCTCCATTTTAGTCCATCCAAAGGCTTAGAAGATTTCATACTACTGCTAAAAACATGACCAGTACAAATTATACTGGTGCTAAAATCGACACCGCACCGCAGACGGGCCCGGCCCAATATCGTAGATGGCTCTGGCCCGACAGAAAATAAGGGGTTGACCAAAATTGAACCCTACGCCCTCGCCGGCGTCCTTGTGACCTTCCTCCCCTTCTTCGTCTCCATCTCTGCGGCGAAGGAGGAGCGAAGGCGGCGCCGCCAGCTCCGCTGAACATCTCGGGGATGATAGCGAATCTGAGGCTGCAAGGCGTTCGCGGCGCTGGTTGCGGCCTCACCGGCTGTGGAGGAGTTCGTCGCGCGGGCAGAGCCAGAGTGGGGTTCGAGGTCGCCGGCCCCGCCTGGAGAATCTCGGCGGCGCAGAGGGAGCACGTCACGCAGGCACAGCGCAAGTCGTGGATCACGCACTCCTTCCTTCTCCTGGGTTGAGGGCAGGGTCGGTGCCACTGCGACCGCAACTGCCGTGCCTGTCGCGTGCACGACGACGAGTGAGTTTCTACCGCATCATAGTCCATCGATTTGGTACCAACAGAGTTCTCACATTTTCGAACAGAAACGACTACATGCTACTATTCGAGATGCTGACGCTGTCAGGCGTGCAAGTCGGGGCAGACTGGGCTTCCATCCTGAGGAGACACATGTACAGTTTCAGAACAGAGCAAATATTACCGCCCATGCCTCGTTTCCGTGGGATTGTTTTGTCTGTCTTGCAGGCAATGGATAGTTAGTAGAAGTGCTTACCAAATTCTTTTTGTTTAATGCTTAATAATGCATGCGGTCATGTTATATTAAGGGATCCAGTATTATCTAGAAGCAGCCAACTATTTTAGCTGTTGGCTACCGTAAAATTACAAATCTATTGCTTATTTTTTACTACCTGAAACTGTTTATTATCATTGCAGGAATCCTTCGGTATTGGTGTATTTTTTCCTTCGACTTTTTAAAAGAACTTGTTTAGGTTTTGAGTGATATATAATCTGTGTCATAGCATTTTATAAATCTGTGTCCATTTTAATTTTTATGCTGCTATTACTACTGTTTTGTGGTTTTTGATATCTCATGGCATTTCGAGTGAAATATAAGCTATATTTTGAGTGATATATTGTGTGAGTGAGTGATGTTTCATGGCATTTTGATAAATGTGAATCGATTTTTGTTTATCTCTTGCTGCTAAACAGTAAACAATAGCTGATTTGTGATCTTTTTGTGGTAAGCATGGCAACTCCAGGGAGCCCTGATAACAGTGTAGAGGACGAAGAGTATGATTGGTAGAGAAGAATGTTTTGTGACCGTTCAAGTTCAATCTAGAGCTGTTGTTACTGCTCCGACACCTCCGATTGCTGTGACATCTCCGGTCTGGAATCTCGTGTTTCTGTAGACTGTAGTGCTGCTGCTCGTCGCTGTTGTTGCAAGTGGCAAGCGGGAAAGAATGGGTGAAGTTGAACAACGTCAACAACGAGCAAGATGCAACTAGCCAGCTGGAGGTGAGACAAACACAGCTTCACAGCAACCTGTTATTCGTGGGAATGGTGGAATGGATGGCGGGCCCGACGATGCAATTGATTCGGTTTCGACATTGTTAGTTGTATTCAGTTTCTTCAGTTTTACTTTGAAAGCAATCAATATCAGTGTAATCTGAATTCAGACGTTAGTACCAAAACTATGTATGCTGATTTTCATTTTTCTACCCAATCTGTATTGCACGCAATAGCTTGAAGCAATTCAGTTAGTCATTCAGAAAACAGTAAGAACCCTCATTCCCAGCGAATCTGGAGTTCTGGACATGCTTGTGCTCCTTTGGAAAGAAAAATTTGCTTAAAGGGCACTTTTACATGAACACAACCTTGCAGGCCCGAAGAATCAAGACAAGTATAGCTACAGCTACGGATTCTATGGTTTTGCAGCAGACCACAACATTGCAGCAAAACGAAGAAGCAGGACAGAGAAATTCAGACATAAGGACACCTTCAGGGATGCACATCACATGTTTCAAATTTCCATGGATACGGCCTACATCTACATGTCACATTGAAAAACTCCGACGCAAATCCTATGTCAACGAACAAAAAAGTTTGTAATTACAGAATATATAACAGTGACCTTTCCAGTTTCCATGTTAGATTGCTTGAAAACGTATGAAAGAATGGCCACCATAAAAATTCATTTCTCAAGCCAAAGTGCAGCCTTTGCTATTAGTCAGACAAGCTTACAGAGTTAAACAAATGAGAATGAGTAAACTATCACTTTATTCAGCCGTAGTATAGCCGACGTTGGTTCAGACTACTGTTGCCTTTCTACCATTTATTGTAGTCTGCTTCTTGTATACATCTGACCAAACTGCAACCATCTAATTGTCTGCCTAGCATGGTTTCCTTGAACACGAGACAGGGTTGTAGTTTGGCCCTAGAAACTCATTCCGACTGGCTGGCAGTTCAGGTTCCTCATCAGCATCAAACTCCGCTCCACTCCTTTCACTTGCCAAAACAAGTTTGATGCATTGAAATTTGTGAGGCCCGGCAATGGCCATATATCAACCAAATATGAACAGGTTACTATTTTAAGCAAGCTGGTCCTAAGAAGCATAGCTATTGTGACTTCCTAGCACTCAGTGTTCAAATTGCTTAGTTCTAACTTCTAGCTACATAATTTGAGTTCCAAACTAGGGCGGGCAAAATACTGTGATATGATATTATGCTGATAGTGGTAGTCAGTTAGAGCCTTACTGTCTTAAGGTTTGTTGGTTATCAGTCACATATTTCAGAATCAAGGTTCTTTTTACAGAAGAGGTTGTATATGTAAGATATAGGACTGCAAATAAGCAGACTGGCCTTCCTTAGCAAGCTGATGGTTATGCTGATCCTGAAACTTCTTCACAAACCACTCGCCAGTAGCCACATTGAGCTCTATCTCGAATGAGCCTGGCATCCACAACGAGTAAGAGCCTTTGGTGTCCTTTTTGGGTCGGGTCTTTCGAAGTTCGCCACCGAACGATGTCCTTCCTTAAAGCAGGTGTAAAGCTGCCTGGAAATCGTGGTGGTGCCTGGCAAGTATTTCACCTCTTCCTTCCTAACACTGAACCCTTTGACCTTTGCATATTCATTATAAAACTGAAATCCTTCGTCCTCGGTTCTGAAGGTCTTGCTAACCACGCGGAGGTACTCATCACGCTCCTACATGCTGGCGCGTTCATCATCCATGACTGAAAACTGCAATATAAGAAGTGTAGGTCATGTTAATAATCAAATGAATCACTTAAAAATATAAAAACAACTCTTTGTGCCATATTCAAATGAATCAGCTCGATTTTACTAGTCAGTACCCTTTACTAACATGGCAGTTTTCAGCTACCTTTTACTAATGAAGACCAAACTGAATACATAAGCTAATACCACAACTTTTCAAATCTGAACTCATTCAAACATTGCCAACACAGAACCCAAATTCAAAATATTCGGAGGACAATTAAGTCAGTGTTTTCATGCGAACTACAATTCCAGCTAAGCACATAGAGTTAGGACACAGCCTATTGCAAGAGTTAACAGAATTATACAGGCAACATAATTCACATAACAGATGAATAAATATATTACTTAACTAGGCAGCGAGCAAACAAAGCGTCTTAAGATAGCTAAATCAAGAAAGTAGAAGCAGCTAGAAAGCTGAAATAAACTGTGCAATTATTCAACAGCCATTAGGTCATGACACAGGTACGGAGACAGCAATTTGCAGCATTGCAGATTTCCTATATGCCAATCAGCAATCAGTCCTGAAATTATTATTTTTTTCAACAAATGCATCATCACATCCCTTGCAGGTCACAGAACGCAGACAGTCTTTAACATACAAGGTTGATGCAGGCAGACCCCTGTAGAGCACAAAGAATTGCAATTCTATGTCTATACTTCAGTACGCAACTAGCCAATTCTCAATACTCAATGCTTTTGGTTGAGCAGATCATACATGTACATATATGAATTGCTCCAAAACAAAATCAACCGTACCAAGATTCAGTTGGTTTGTGCTGTGCGGAAATCAAGCAAATTATACATGCACATATACTTAGACCATAAAGGATGGAGACATGGAGACTAGACAAATTGGCATTGAGATTCAGTTGGTTTGTGCTGTGCTCTTGCTCTGAAGTTATTGAGGAAAATAAATTACCTGTCACTTGATTTGTGTCGTGCGACCTCCGGACTGCGGGTACCAGCAGGAAATTCTGCGAAGACGGAAGAGATCCTGAGTCCCGGCCTCGCCGGATCGCCGATGACGGATCGAAGCGAGTTAGAAGTGGAGAGAGGAGAGGGGTTCGTGGCGGCGGCGTTGAGTGGCGACGTGCGTTCCGGCGGAAGGCGATGGCGTCGAGAGCTGAGAGGGGTTGGAGCGGCAGCGGCGGAGAGTGCGGAGAGAGATTGGCGGCGGCGTCGACTGCGGAGAGGGATTGGCGGCGACAGCGACTGCGGAGAGGGGTTGGCGGCAGCGGCGAGAGCAGAGAGGCGTCGCGAGCGGAGAGATTGGCCGTTTGTTTGTTCGTTGATGAAAACTGGCAGCTCATTTTATTTTTTCAATCGAAAACCACTAATGGGCCTCCTGGGCCAAATCTTTCTCCACCGTCGGATGAAACCATACTGATCAAATTTGAGCACCAGTAAAAGATACTATAAAAGTTGCCCTTGTCTAGCTAGCTCTTGTTATATCAATATCACCTAGAAGCACATGAAGCTAGCATGTATCCACTACATGGCTTGTGGCGCAGCAGTGGTTAGTTAGATTTATCCGTGGAAGATCCAATATTTGCACGATGTACGAACATTGGACATCTATTGATACAACTAGCTACAATAATGTAGGCTACCCACCCTGTCATATATGTTTGGGAGAGATCCCCAGGTGCTAATGACCAGGCTAATTGGATAACGTTGTATAACCAGGTAATCTTTAGGCAGAACAATGACTAGATCAAGATGACAAATTTAGGATCGACCAAATTAAGAAAAAAATTGTGGTCAGCTCTAGTGTTTTTATGACCAGGCTTAAACTCAAGCACTAAAGTTTTGAACTTTCTGCACTGATGCAGCGGCTCGTCCACTATATCTTTCTAGAAAGCATGACACTTTCGCTAATCTGCACATCCACTTCGTTGCTGTATAGTGGAGTATATATACCAGGAGAGAGTTTCTACTTGTTTTAGCTGGCCAAAGTGACTGTACCGCGGAGCTTATTTAAGAGCCTGGTCTGGTTCTGGATTTGTATGAAGGTTCAGCTCACCTCAGGTGTTAGTATCTGGTGCCAGCTAAATACACCAATTAGTACCCCACTGGCATGATTTTAAATAAAAGGGCATCGATCCATGCAGCTCAAAGCAACAGAAAAGTAGGCCAGTTTGTGTCATGTGGCGTCGTCTCCCTAGTGGTACTATACTAACACAGGATGCAATCTACCTTTTTTCGAAATGGAGGATGCAATGTACCTGGTTGAAATGACAGTGTTTAATGTACAACTTTGCTTGAAGATCACCAGGGATTGCCCCCCGTTTCCATCATATTGAAGGGAAACCGTAAGATGGCGGAGTGTCTCTATTTCAGTACAGTGAGTATATTCTACAGATTTAGCAATCCCTCTTTTCCTAAGAGTCCAAAATAATCACATGACATGATTTTATTCTAAGATAGGAGCGACAATGTTTTTGAATTCTTGGAGGAGTTTTCCTCTTCATACTACTAGCAATAAGACAAGTTGCATTCACTCGTACAAAGCGATACTATTTTTTCTTAGGATAGTACAAAGCGATACTAAGAGCCCAGGCTGGGCGTTCGGGTTTACCCGAAAATTCGGGTCGGGTAATTCGGGTTATTAAAAATTCGGGTTTTTAAAGTTGACACCCGAAATTCCCCAAAATTGTGATACCCGACATTTCGGGTACCTGAAAATTCAGGTTCGGGTTCGGGTAATCCCGAATTCCCCGAATTAGATTTGTCGTCTTGAACCAAGGAGCGAGAAGATGGAGGATAGGAGGCGTTCATCCGCGCTGCATAGCAGTGACCGGCTGCCAGGCAAGCAGCGACCGCGCGCGATGCTAGGTTAGCGTCGTGCGCATCTCAAGCGTGGTGTCGGGATACTGGGAGGTTGCCAGCCTCGTTGCAGCCGTGGTGGTGAGCCTCGTGCCGTCGTCGTGGTGGTGAGCAGTGGGTACGGAGTTGGCCGGCACCGTCGCAGGCGCTGGTGGCGGCTAGGTCAGGTGGATTGAAAAGGAGACGGAACCACGGAGGAACGATAGGGCGAGGAGAACGTGGTCGAAGTGGCGGCGCATCGTGCGATTTAGGCGTGGTCGACTTGCTCGGGACGGGAGTCACGGGAGTTGAGGCTTTATTCCTATTGGGCTGGGCCAGGAGGCGGGATATTAGTTGGACTTCCACTAATTTCGGGTTGTTCGGGCAGATCGGGTACCGTGAGATGGAACCCGAGTTTGTAGAATAAAATTCGGGTTTTATAATCTGCTACCCGTTTTGGTGTTCGGGTTAGGAAGGTAACGTACGGATTCCAATGTCAGGGTTCAGGCTATACGGGTTCGGGTTCGGGTTTTTCGGGTTCGGGCTTCGGGTATCGGGTTTTATGCCCACCGTGACTAAGAGCACCCCTCATTGGCAAAGCAATTCATAAAACCTACGATTAATAAAAGAACACATTGACAATGAGGCCGCCAGAATTGGGCCTCCGTTTGGCCGACCACGTTGGTAACAATTAAAAATGGAAGATCGTTACTAATGCGATATGCCACATGGACCACGTATATAACTGAAATTTTTCTCAAAAAAAAAACATATATAACTGAAAGCCAATATCCGATGTGGACTTCTAAGTAATTGTTGCTAGTGTGACCACATCATAATATATCGTCCCGTAACCCTTAAAAAAAGATAATCTTCTCACTCTCTCTCCATCTGGATACGGCCTAGCAGTGGTGCTCATAATGACGTTGCTCTCTGCACCTCTTCGGCAATAGAGTGCATCTAATGTAAGGGAACAACACCTCTTCATCCTCTTCCTCTTCTCCTCTCGTCTCCTCTTTGTCCAGATATGGTGGCACCGAAAACGAGGTGGTCAAAGTGGCGAGAGGAGAATGAGACGCGGTGATCTCAGAAAAACAGCTTGGGTGAGGTTTGCCCAATGTCTTATTTGTATAGCTTGGGAGTAGTTACCATTATGGCTTATGTGCATGGATCCCTAGAGCGTATCTATGTATCCAAAAAAACATATGAATGGTCAATTTAATGTTTCTAGAATTTTAATTTTGTTTATAGCATGTTTATCATTGATGAGATATGAATGGTGGATTATCATTAATATATGTATTTAATGTTTCTAGAATATTAATTTTGTTTAGCATGTTTATCATGAGAGATTTTAGGTCCATTTATTTTTATTCTTTAAGTTGAGCATGTTGAATGTTATTGAATATGCTTGGTTTAACTCTCCAAAAAAACATATGCTTGAACATTACAAGATGAGTAGTTTTCATGACAATTTCTTGTCTTCCTTTATGGTATTTCTTTAGTCATTTAAATTAAATATCTAGGAAAGAGATGACCGACCGGAGGAATGAGATGGTTAGTTATTGCATTAGTCCTCTAGGGTTTTAAAGTGTATGCTTCACGGATCCTTTTTACCGAGTCATGTTATCCTTCATCATTTGTTAACTAGCAACTCGAGAGCTGGTTTATGCATGGGGTTGCCCCACCTCATTTTAAAGTTACTCATTCAAAGGGCACACTTCTTTCATGAGAAACATGATTGTTAAAGGGCACCAAAGGATTCAGCTACACATGCATGGACTCAAGCACTATGGTTGGGTATAGAAGTATTAATTTATAATAAATTAAAATAAATAAAATAAAGTGGAGTTTCATAATGTATTTATTTTTACATTGGGATCCGCTCTCTATATCAAAAAATTGTGATTCCTATTTGCATATCATGCGTGACCCCTAAGAAGTCAGACACAACCTGGATCCTTTGTGCAAACAAAACTGCCACATCATAGCAGAAAATCGTTTTTTTGTAATCTTCCTTTGTGTGGAAGACGGCTTTCCTCCTACTTAAGGTGAAAAGTAAGATCTCCACAGTTGTCTACTATAACAACACTTGGGCGTCCATGCCAACAAAAATTAACAATTTGTTTTTAGGGCTCAATTAACAATTTGTTTTAGGGCCCAATTAACAATTTTGTTTTTAGGGCTAAATTTTGTCTGCCTAAGGAGGACATAGGTTTTACTTTAGACTCTTCCGCTTTTCTGGCCCATGTAGCTTTGGTGTTGGGTTGCCGGTGGGCTTTAATTAGACCGGCAAGCTGTAGAGCACATGCTAGATCACTATTGTTCAGTTATCTTGATCGCCATATAAGGTTATCTAGAGTTTATCTTTTTATTTTACAATCAAATTAAGGGCACGGAAGACATTTGCGAACTAAGCTGCCACATAAGAAGGTTCTTCATAGTAGGATATCGGTTTTAGTTATCTTCCTCTTTAGTCAAGGCCGATTCCTCATACTTAAGGTGGGAGGTAAGATCTCCAAGATTGTCTACCGTCCCACCACTTGGGCGTCGACATGACCCAAACTTGTCCACGGAAAATAGAGTTTTTAATTTCGACTCGTTCGCTCTTCTGGCCCATATAGTTTTGGCAGGGGATTGCCGGTGAGCTTTAATTAGACCGGTATCTGAGTGTCTGACCAGTATTGTTTGGTTACCTTTTATAGTGACAGTCAATTTCAAGGCACTAAAGATATTTGCGAGGGCACCGTATTACTCCCTCCGTATCAAAATATAAGACTCTTTACCTAGTTTGTACACATATGTATGTAGACATGTTTTAATGCAAGGTTCACTCTCTACCTAGTTTGTACACACATGTATGTAGACATGTTTTAATGCAAGGTTCACATGAATCTTGCACTTAAACATGTCTAGATACATGTGTGTACAACCTAGTTAGAGAGTCTTATATTTTGATACGGAGGGAGTCACTACGGGAAACAGGCAAGACGCCGACGGCCCCTGCCGTCGGGGAAAGGCTGAAAACTGTCGGCGTAGGGGTAGGCCGACGGTGGCCGTCGGCGTATCCCCGTCGGCGTAGCCTAGCTGCCGTCGACGTAGAAAAGCCGTCGGCCTATGAATTGGCATAATTTTGTTTTAAAAAAATTTAATTTTTTTTCCAATTTTTTAATTGTTTAACCACTTAATCGCACTAGAGACACATTTATCTCTAAAAATTCTTAATTTCAATCTTAATTACTCGCTTCTACTAACACTTCCCCACAGGTCACCCATCCTCAGACTACTCCAACCTCAGCACGCTTAACTTGTTAGTTCCTTTCCTATGAGCTACCTAGAAACAACAGATGCTTTACTCACAATATTATCCTATCAATCCTATTAACCATGGACTATGATGTCACACACCTTTATTTTATGAATACAAATAATATTTAAATAAAAAGAAATAAATCATTAATAATAATGTTGAATTAAAATATTCTTGAATTCAAATAATAATTAACTTATTTGCCTTTTTCCATTTAATATTAAATAATTCATATCTACAAATCCGTAAATCAAAATTTGACAAATAATATGTCTAAATCGATTAGAAAAATGAGAGAAATCCAAATATGACATCCATATCATCCATAACCCAACTCTTGATAAGTTTCCCTCCGCTTGTCCAATCGGGGACTAAAAACGCTATAAGTGCATGTAAACTCCCTAGAGAGAAGTGGATGCCGGTGAAGCAGGTCACACCCCGGAGTGCAATCTTTGTCATCCAAAACCCATAACACACTTTTACACACATGGTATGGCACCCACTAGCTTGTGGTGGGAACCCGACGTTCCGGAGCCCCACTCCGATGAAACCCTAGCCCCGTTGGAGAAAAACCAGACTTATACGAATACAACCGGTACCGACGTCAAAATGGGGTAGGAAAGTGTTAGTTGCTTGGTTGTGTTAGGCTAGGTCCTAGGAAGTCACAAGACAAAGATATAACCCAACTCTTGACAAGATTTTCTCATGTTTGTCCGATCTGGGACTTTCAGGCTATAAGTCATGAAACTCCCTAGAGAGAAGTGAATGCCGATGAAGCAGGTCAGACCCCGGAGTGCAATCTTTGCCATCAAAAACCCATAAACACTTGTACACACATGGTATGGCACCCCTGGCTTATGGTGGGATCCTGACGCTCCGGAACCCCTCTCCGGTGAAAACCTAGTCCCGCTGGAGAAAAAACCAGGCTTATACGACTACAGCCGATACTGGCGTCAAAATGGGGTAGAAAAGTGCAACTCTTTGCTTGGTTGTGTTAGGGTGGACCCTAGGAAGTCCCAAAACAAAGTTATACCCCAACTCTTCACAAGATCCCTCCAATTCGACCGAAGTGGGAGTTTCCAGCTGTAAGTCCAGAAACTCACTAGAGAGAAACTGATGACGGTGAAGCCGCTAACATCCCGGAGTGAAATCTTGGACATCTACAACCCAAAACACACTTGTACCCACTTGGTATGGCATCACCTAACTTTTGGTTGGATTCCGACGCTCCGGAGCCCCTCTTCGAAACGAGCTAAAGAAAATCGAAATCCGAGTTCCAATGCAAAAGTTATGCTCAAAATGGTGAGTAAGTAAAAAAAAAGAAGACATTTGCCCGTCGGCGTAGGTCCTGGCCGTCGGCGTCTTGAGTCTTTCCCGTAGTGAGTAGTTAATTAAGATAGTGAAGTATATGTAGCTGCTAGCTGCTGGTCGTGTGTCGTGACCAAATCAACAATTAGACGGGACCAACTGAGAACCCAATGCAAAACTATTGTAAGCGCGCACAGACGTAGAGACAGGTTGCATATGCAGCTTAATCATACATACTTAGCTACAACTTTACCTGTACAGCTTATTTCTGTAGCGGACAACTCTATAGCTCGCAACGAAATGAAACAACGAAACAACCTTTTATTCGACCGCCGTCGAGTTAACCCTGCGTATATATATATACATGTACGTGCACGCACAAGCATCTTGCATGTCGTTAGGAAATTAAACCTGAGATATAGCATCGAGATATATAGCTGCCGGATCGCGATGGGGATGAACAAATGGACGATGGTGCGTGCGTCGTGGTGGCCGCCCTCGGCCTACTCACGGTGATCTTGGGAATCTCGGGCACGGTCTCAGCGGCGCAGGTTAGTAAACTAAACGCTCACGCGCTCGACGTGATTCCTTATTTGACAGTTTATGTAGTTTGATCTTTACAGTTAACTGTTTACATGTGCGTGGTTAATTAACTGGTTATACGTATATGCAGTCGTTGGTAAGGAACCATCACGGAGTGTCGTGCGAGTACCAGAGCTCGCCGGCGGTGGGCTGCGGGATCGTTGCGGCGCTGCTGCGCTGACGACGCAGATCGTGGCCACCGCCGCCACCGGCTGCTGCGGCTGCTGCCGATCGTGGGGCATCCCCAGCGAGGCCAAGCGCATCGTCGCCGTCGTCTTATCCACCTTCTCATGGTACGTTCGTACGTGGGCAACGGTCCCTGAAAATAAAAATGCTACTGTACTTCTGATGCAGTTTGCATATGTGACATACTGACATGCGTGCAAACTCCCAGGATCCTTTCCATCATAGTGGTGGTACTGTTCATGGTGGCCGCGATTGTGAGCACTGGCGGGGATGAGCGGACTAACGGCAGCGGCAGATGTGTTCCGCCGGGCACAGGAGCTTTCGCGGCGGCGACCATCTTGTTCATCATAACGGTGGTCTTTCAAATCGCCTCGTACATCCTCTTGGAGGCAACGACAGTTGCAGGCTCCAAGAAGCCGCTCGCGCAGGAGTCGGGGATACCTATGGGGCAGCCGGCGACGGAGCCTCTGGACAATGCTGAGCAGAAGCAACTGCCGGCGGTGACCCTCCTCCTTCAGCGCCTGCAGCGGATGCCAAAGCCGGTGTCGACCATCCTCCTCCTTCAGTGTCCACTGTGTTGCCCAAAGCCAGTGATGACGTCACAAGCCAAGTTTGAAGCTCATGTACTGTATTTCCACACTTAATCATCTTGTACACCTTTATTTTATTTACAATAACCTTTTCTCTGTTACCTTAGTCTTTTTCATAATGAAGATTTCTACTTATTTGAATTCAGTTCGGACAAGTTAACACCAAATATTTACTCATTTCATAATCAAAGGCCTATTTGTTCATAAACATAAAAATCAAAAGAATATGAAAACGCTTCTATGAAGCATGAACCCCAGTATGAAACAAAAATTCATAATAAAAGATTAGGGCCACAAATATGACAGAAATAAAATAGGACGAAAAATTCACATTCAGAAATAATATTTAAAATTTTAATCAGAAATGAATGCAACAAAACATCAAGTTTAAGATCGGATATTCAAATTGGCACTCGAGCTCATATGCTCCTGGTAGAATAAAAAAAAAAAATAGTAAAACATTTCACAGAAAATGAAAAACATTGGAGACGAACATATACAAATGTTCTAGATACATACCAACTACCAAGTTTCGTGGTGAAATGACATCTAGGCTGTTCTATGAAAAAAGGCAAATCAGAGGCCAAAATGAGATTTCAAAGGGAGAAGAAACACGTGAAAATGGGGACAGCTGCACAGGCATCCACCTGATGGCGCGCAGAAATAAACCATCCTGCACAGTAAAACAAAACCGCCGACTAATTATTGGCGAGACAACATCAACGATGGCACGACGTGGTTCGAGACGACGATACATGAGTGAGGAAACAAAACGTCATACCCCTATCCAAGGAGTGTATTCTTCACAGGCCAAAACGACGACGGAGACCGACCTCCACCCCACCCGTCCGATTTACAAGTGGACCAAGACAAAGTTGGACCCAGAATCAGCGGGCGGCCGTAGGCAGCCGAACGATGGAGCGCATGAACATGCCTTCCCCATAAAGTAGACGTACCCTCCGACTAATGCATGACGAGACATCATCGAGAGCAACGCACTGGGACCCGAGAAGGGGGAGACGCACGCAAAAACCCGTCATACCCCCCCCCCCCCCCCCCCAAAGAGATATATCCCATGGCGTTGCAACTACGACGGAAATCGACCTCCAACCCAGCGGGGGCAGATGAAAGATGGACGAAGACAGTCCGGACCCAATGGCCCGTGAGGGGCGTAGAGCAAGCGGGTTAAACAAATCCGGTGCGGAGGCGGCCCGAGGAGCAGATCGGATTGCCGAGAAAAGCTAGGCGTCGGGAGACTTATCATTTATACGTTTAGAACGTTTATACGTTTAGATGATACTAATAAATATTGAAGAGCTAAGATTAAATGTATCAACACAGCTCAACACATGTTTGCTCTTTTAATAGTAGGTAGTAGGGTAGACTAATAATTATGGTCGTTTTGGTATAAAAATGACAAAAATAAAATAACTTGTGTACACCGAAAGTGTGCGTGCAGCATTTCCACTGTTGATTGACACGTCGTCTTCCTCCGCCCGCCCTCCCGCCTCCGCCTTCTCCGTCTCCGCCTCTCTCCCCAGCTCAAGCCAAACCTCCCTTCAAAGCCCTATCGACCCGCCGGTCGCCATGGCCCCGCCTCGCGCCCCCGCCATCTCGGCCAAGCGTTCCTGTGCCCCTCCAAACCCTAGCTCTGCCCCGCCGGCCGCCCACGGATCGAATCTGCTTCTCCAGGCGGCACACGACGGCGACCTCCGCCTCCTCAAGAGTACGTATGCCGTAGCCTTCGATTCGATTTCGGGTGGCTTTTGGTTGGGTACTGATTTTCCCCCTACGCCCGGTCGCAGGGCTGGTGAAGGCACTGGACAAGGGCAGAGGCCGTCCCACTGTCCCAGGGAGGTGGTGGATGCGGCCAAGGAGGGTGGCTCCGGGGCGCTGCACTTCGCCGCCAGAAACGGGAGTATGCCGGTGTGCAGGTACCTGGTCGAGGAGCTCGGGGTGGATGTGCACGCCGTCAACGTTGAAGGTGCCTACTCACTGTCCGCTTTGTTCATTATCGGGTTCTAGAACAATTTCTGGACCAGCAATTTATAAATTTCATGATATTGAATAAAAAGGTGTTGTTTCTTTCCGTTGACGTAAAACCTTCATTTTGATAGCTTCAACACCTCTGCACTGGGCTATTATTGAAGGAAGCGTGGACGCCGTCAGTTATCTTCTTGATCATGGGCCGATCCAGCCAAAGCTGATGACGAAGGGTTCACCCCACTTCATCTTGCTGCTGGAAGAGGTACTTCTCCGGCACATGAGATTTTTTTCTTCCAGTTTGTTTTATGACGATTCTTATGTGTGTTGGAAAGATATGTAGAAGGTGGAATTTGCAACAGAACATTGGGATATCTATTTTGGGAGGGGCGAAGGGACGCAAGACTTGTAGTCCTGTTATTCATAGTATTCAGATTGGTTTCCTAGGTTATGAAGGCAAGGATAAAGTGCTAATAATTGACCAACATTATGCCATTTACTAGTTTCTTGCTGGTATTTCACTTTTGATGTAAAATGATGCTGGTATTTCACAGCCACTTCCTTCCGCGAGCTAATACTGATAGCTAAATTGATGTGTAATGGAGAACATCCTCTTTTCATGGGAGGTGTTCGATTGTTGCCTGGCTAGAAGCTTTCTGACAAATGTTTCATGTTTTTAATTGTATATCAGTAGAAGAAGATTGCTGCCTTTTTTTCTTGTCTTAGGTGCTTTCCTTAGGATTCGGAAGTTGCCTGTTTTCTACTCCCTTTGTCTGTTTCTGACTATTCCTGGGCATGTAGTTTTAATTAGTGTGGATCTTGATCATATTAATTTTCCCCCATCACACAATCAGTTGTAGTTTGTAATAATTACCTCTTGGATTCTCTTTTTCTCTCTTTTTCTTTACTCAGAGACTGTGAAATAGTGCAACTCTTGCTTGCAAAAGGAGTTTGTGTAGACCCGGTATCAGTTAGTGGGACACCACTGTATGTCGCAGCCTTTGAGGGACATGATGAAGCTATGAAAGTTTTGTTGGAGAACCAAGCAGATGTAGGTTTTAAAACTTACCTGTTTCCTCCGAAGTGTCATTTTTGCTAGTTGCATTTTCTCATGTTTCATTTGCTTGGCTGGTGGTATTGAGTCCGCTTTACTGCATTTATTCAAAAGTGTGAAGTCAGAGGGCAATTATGAGCTAACTCGTACAATTTTTTATAGAAATTATTCAGGGTCATGGCTTCATAGCAGTGATCAAACACACTCTCTTAACTTTCATTTACATTGTACTAAGGCTGCATTCTCAGAGAGTTTTAGGCATTATTGGCCAGAGCTATGATTTATTGACTTCACGAAGAAATCTAGCTCCATGTACTCCATAGGCCATAGCTTCGTTGCAGCTTCATCCTACCTGCTTCTTCAATATAGGCTCAACTCTACACAATCATACGTTTTCCAAATGCTAATTTTAAGGAAATTGCAACATTTTGAATTTGTATTCCCTCTAGTTTTCATGTTGTAGATGTTTTTCTTTCATGTATGTTTACTCCTTTTGGTGGCTCTTGGTGGGTTCATCTGTAGGCTCTATCCTCCCCGGCTTGAAATAAAACAGTTTGATGTAGTTGTACGCCTAATTCTTTTAAGAGACACACGGGACTGAATTACAAAAAAAGGTCCAGTTGCCCAAATTGGCCAAGAAGGCATCAATAGTTCAATACTCAGTATATTATTCCAGAAACTCTTGTTGGTACATGTCTGGTTTTGCAATGCCATCGAAACATTTTTTTCTTTTACAGAATGTGTTCTTCATTCTATTTGTCTGTTCTTTCCTACATCTGGCGATTGCCTTTACTTCAAATAGTAACTCATGTGTTATCTGTTTCTCACTAGTATAACAAGAGAGTACCTGGTGCTGATACCCCTCTTCTTGTTGCTATAACTGCTTCTTCAGTGAAATGTGTCAAGCTCCTGGTTGAGGTATCGTGCCTGCTGTCTTGATTATCAATGCGTTAGGCCTTTGAATTACTTAAGAATTTTTTGGTTCAATGCTACATTTTTCCACACTAAAGTAGGTTTGGCCTTCTTTAATGCTGCTTATTATGTGAGATACCTTTGAGACATATTTGTGGCCACACTACACTGATGGTTTCCACAAAAAAGCATTGTGTCTAATCGGCAACAACTTAACAGCCCATAGTGTTCCTGCACATACTGTTTTGTAATAATATTTTTTGGCAGGCTGGCGCGGATGTAAATGATGGTCTTGTAACCCCTTTAGCTGCTGCTGCGAATAAAGGCTTAACCGCATGTTTGAAATGCTTACTGGAAGCTGGTGCTGATCCTAATGTTCCTGATCCCGTAAGATTTACTTCTATGCCATGGCATGCCAATCGCTTGAACTTTGCAACTGCTGTTGAAACACACAAGAATACTTTTTAGAGGTTGCACTACTACAGAATAGCCTACCAGTGGCGCACATGTGTGCGACACTCACACCAGCTAGCTCGCCACTGGTAAGTGTTACCGGTAGTTGGCGCACATATCTAGTTGTGCGCCAGTGGTAATATTTTAGCAGTGGCGCACACAAATTCTTGTGTGCCATTGTGCGCCCAGTAAATTATGTGCGCCTCTGATATGTTTTCCCCTATAAGGGTTTTCCTAGTAGTATTGTCATGATTGGGATCTGCATCAAATCAGATATACTTTAACAGTTTTGATAGCGGAATCTAAGATCCACCAGATTCTGCAAATAGGAATTTTTCTCAACCTCCCATCTTCTAACATTGAATTCTTGGAGCTGGTGCTCTCCCGAATAGGCCCAATAATTCCTGAAGCTGTGTATTCATGGTTCCAAGAATTCATGGAGCTGGAGTTGGGGGTTGAGTGGGGGTTTAGGGTGTGCATTTTGTTTGTGAGGCTAAAACCATCTTATTTTAGCCTGCATACTTTAGATCCTACAGTAATCCAAGAGTTGAAGCCTTTCCTAAACCTGCCATAAGATTCTTGCTAGGATCAAATTGTTCCACTCAATCCAAGTTCCTATAATTTTATATTTAGATGTGTAACATGCCTGTTGCAAATAGAATTCTAGGGGTCATGTGTTTTCTTATGACATTTGACTTAATTAAAACTGCCATTGAGACTTTTGGCTGCCTAGAAATATTTCCATGATTTTGATACATCCTTACAAATGCACACACTCACCTTTCCGAGCAACAGTAGAACCAATGAGGTGATGGCATTTTCATTTCTCTTTCGAACTGTTCTATCTATTTCTTTTAGTACCTACCTCTTAGCATGTCGTGGCACTACCACGTAGCTAACTTGGCGACACCACCATCTTAGTTTGAGCTGGTGTGCTATTGCATTTGCATGTTATATAGTTTGATCTGTGAAGGACTGTTAGCATTTTAGAAATGCCACCTGATCCCCTGGAGCAAATAATCCAGATCGAATAATTGGAAAAGGATGCCATCAAATACTTAAAATAGATCTCTACTATATTGTTAAGTATATCATATCACCTCTTCCAATCAGATCGGTCTTTTGGAATAAGTGGTCAGCGCATGAAGCTTGGCATGGTATCAGAGCCAAGGTCTCGAGTTCGAGTCCTGGTTTGCGCAATTCACTTATACACTCAACACCCCTCCTCACATGTGACGGTCACAGACAGGTCAACATGTGTAAACTCAGAGGTAGGCGCATGAAGAGAAAGGGGCCTTGTACGTGGAAGGAGGGGGCATCAGCACCCCCTCTCACGTGAGAGGGGGTGTTAAGTATATCATATCACCTCTTTCAATGAGATCGGTCTGGTGGGACAGTTGGTTGGTAGAGGTGTTCTAACACCTGTGAGCGCCTGAGGTCTCAGGTTCAAGTCTCAATCCCCGCACCATTTAATCCCCAATTTCTATGAGCGCCTGGGTTGGGTTCAAGTCTCAAGGGGAGGTGTTATCCACGTCGGATGTGAAGGGGGGGTGTTAAGTATATCATATCACCTCTTCCAATCAGATCGGTCTTTTGGAATAAGTGGTCAGCGCATGAAGCTTGACATGGTATCAGAGCCAAGGTCTCGAGTTCGAGTCCTGGTTTGCGCAATTTGTTCTAAAATTGTTGCTGCCCCCTCTTTGTCCACGTATAGGCCTCTTGAGCCATACCTCTGAGACTCGCGCGCCGTCGCTCTCTTCCGGTTGCGTGTTGGCCTCTCCCTCCCCGAGTCACACGTGAGAGGGGGTGTTGAAGTGTATAAGTGAATTGTCTGGCCCTTTCCATCAGATCGGTCTTTTGAAATAGTGGTCAGCGCATGAAGCTTGACATGGTATCAGAGCCAAGGTCTCGAGTTCGAGGCCTGTTTGCGCAATTCACTTATACACTCAACATATATATCTATTCTTAATCATGTAACTCTTTGACTTCTTTCATCATGTATCTATTTGATAATGTCGTGAATATCGCTAAGTCAACATTGTTGTACCTTTGAAATCGTGCATATCTTGTATGAGTTAGTCATACTTGTAAAAGTTTATACTGTACCAATGCTGCTTATGTTTAAAAACTCAATGTCATTGCCGACGAAAGATTTGTAAACAAGACAACATGGAAACATGTTTAGGGGTTGCATATGGGCTATCAGGTGCAGTCTGAATGTGGGGATGGCAGGATGCTAGAAGAAAGGGTATGAAGTGTAAATAGAAAAGTAAGGTTCTTTGACAGTCATTTTATCAATTAGTTCTATATTTTTTCGTAATTATCTAAACCTTTTCTTATCTTAGTAGTTGAGTACAATTTTGCCTTGTTCTTTTCCATTCCCGTGACCTTTCTGGAAGTGCCTTTCTGACAATGAACTTTGTTCATTTATAGCAGTCTGGTCGTATACCAATAGAAATCGCTGCAGTGAATGGTACAAGGGAAGATGTTGAGATCTTATTTCCCGTAACTTCATGTATTCCATCTGTTCATGATTGGACCATCGACGGAATTATACACCATGCAAAGTCAGTGTCTATGAAACAGGTATGCATTTGGTCCTTTTTATTTCATATATTTCCTAGTTTAATCTTGGCATCAACTTTGGATCCATAGTTTCCTAGTTAGAGTCACCATAGCTATTTTTCTTTTTGCCTCTTTTGATTCGATGAACAATTTATACATGCTATTGATAATCTTGTAAAGGATTCTTTTGTTGGGAGTGATGGCCTGATAGGGCTTTGTAGGTTATATAGTACTATGTTGGTAGTTTATTTTCTAGAATACGTAGGAAAATTGTGTACCTTTGAAAGGGGAAAAAGGTCGATGCCGAGCACAGTGCACATTGTGGTAGATGCCTGCCAAAACCAGGTTAGACAGTTTGTTATACAAGAAAGATAACAATTGCTATGCTCCTATTTTTTTATATGCTTAAAAGAGGTGCTTTTAGCTGCTCATTATGGGTTTGTCATGTGGCGAAAGAAGGTCCAGCGTAGGAAAATCTGACCCAGACCCACAGGTTGCAGCTCCAAGCCGTGATGCACGAGGAGTCTAGAGTCTAGATAGATACGTATTGCTTGCTGCCTATATTTATTTATTATTTATGTCAGGATTTGGAAAGTGGAAAGGGTTCATGCCGAAGAAGGCTTTCCTGCTACTTCCAAGTATTAGAGTTTCTTTCTTAGATTACAAGTTGTAACTGGACTATATAAGTCCACCCCTCGTTGATCAATAAAGGAACTGGAGATTTATCAATATCTTCTCATCTCCTTGCTATTGTGCCCTGGCGCCCCGTTTCTCATCCCTCTCTAGCCATAGGTCGGCGCAATCTCTGGCCGCGCCCTCTGATCACCCACAACTACTACCTCCGCTCCAACCCATAGCCTCCTAACCATCAAGCCCATGACAGGTTTAGAATTTAGATGTACATATTTGTGTGTAATGCTTGTGGCTGGTGGTATGATTGCCATGGCTAGGGTACTGGTGGAGAAGAGAGGATCAAGATCTAGAGAGAAGAGACACGAGGAAGGAGGAACGAGACAGTGAATTAGTTCACTCAGTTCATCGATGATCTCCTCCTTACAGGTGGTCGTTATATAAGGTCCACCTTTCGACACGGCCCACGACCTATCTAAGCGACAACAGCTAAAGAAATACACCTAACTGACGGAAACAACACTGACTTAAGACATAGTGACATACGATAACATTATCACTATAGAGGCGAGACACTGTATTACGCTGGCTCCTCCTTAAGTTCCAGCTTACCCAAGCTGGTGCAGATGGAAATTGCTTCTTGAGCACGCTTCTCAGGTTGCTGATGAGGCTGGCAAGGATGTCCATTTGGTCAACACTTGTAGCTGAGTCTTGTTCCGTTTCTTGCTCTCGTCAATCAAGGATTTCATCAGGGAACACTTCAGAAGCATCCAACTCATGCTGAATTGGTAGTTCAGAAGACACAGAAGTGTAATCTGGGGTAAAGGACTTCAGTTGAGACACATGAAACACTGGATGGATCAAACTGGATGTTGGAAGTTTCAGTTTGTGAGCCACATTACAAATTTTTGCTTCGATCTGAAAGGGACTATAATATTTATAAGCCAGGTTAGGGCAAGATCTATTGACTACAGATGAATGGGCCCAAGCTTGCAACATCAAGTACACTTGCTCTCCATTGAAACTCTGTCATGTCTATTCTTATCAGGATAATGTTTTTGCCTCGGTTGAGCCTTTTCCAAGTGATATTTCATCATTTTTGGGCCCGAGTGTCTTTCCTTCAAGAAATCTTCCATTTCTTGATTGGCCACAATATTAAGATCAGGTAGAAGACCAGATTGTATAAATCCTCAAATGGTGAACAACCTATATATGCATGAAATGAAGTGTTATACGGAAATTCTGCCATAGCTAGGCAATTGTGCCACTACTTAAGATGATCATGTGCTGTGCTGCACACCTCAAGCACATTTCCAGAGACTAGTTGACCCTTTTAGCCTGACGATCACTTTCAGGCTGGTAGGCAGTACTCATTTTGCAACTTTGTATCAAAATATTTAAAAATTCTTTCCAGAAATTTCTCGTGTACATCTTGTCTCTGTCAAAGACAACAGAAGTTGAAACAAGTTGCAACTTAATGACTATATAGAAAATAGCTTTTGCCACTGTAGCTTCTGAATAAGGATGTTTGAGTGGAATGAAGTGGGCATACTTATAGTGAACCTGTCCATCATAACCAAAATCGCATCATAACCAGCAGATTTATGAAGGCCCTCAATGAAATCCATCGATACTTCTTGCCAACCTCCAACAAGGTTTTTTAAGAGGCTGTAATACCTAGGAGGTTTGCAATGCTCATGATTTGTTTGTTGACAAATGTTACCTTGTCTGACAGAATCCTCCACAGCAGTTTTCATGCTTGTCCAAGCAAACACTTTCTTCAGTCTTTTGCAAGTGACTTGCATATCAGAATGTCCACCCATAGCACTAGCATGAAAAGCTTGTATGATCTTTGTCTGCAACGCACATCTCTGCCTTAATTCAGACTTTGCCGTTGAGTTTAATGAAGCCATATTGTAAGACAAAGACATCTATAATTGTACCAGAAATGGCTAACTCCACCAACAACTCTTGTTCTTCTTGAATCCACTACATATGAGTTTAGTACTTCTTGAATCCACACTAACCTGCAGATATTTCATACATCCTGAATGCATGTCCCACTCTAGACAGAGCATATGCTACAAGATTATCCTGTCCCTTCTTTTATTGAAAAGTTGAAGTCAAGCCAGCTTTGCCATGACATTGTGCTGTAAATCAGTGGCCAGCACAGGCTTTCCTGATCTGTTCGAATCAGGTAAGGTCTCCATTTATCCACATAATAGCCAAAAATTCCTTTTCATATATGGATAATTTTTGGTTGTTCATACTTAATGCCTTGCTGTAAAATGCCAGCGGATGTCCTTCCAGCATTAAGACAACCCGACATGCATCCGTTTCCGCACAAAATTGCTTGAAAATATCAGGCAACTCTTTTTTTTTTTAGCCCTACCTACACCTCAGTCTTCCGAGAAAGAGATGGGGTTCTGGAGACATTAGTTTTCATGTCAGGTGTTCTTTGTCTTAGTTTGATGGAGATCTACTCCTATGCTAAGTATTTTTGTTTGGTTTGATTTCTTGTGTTTGAATGTATGGGCTAGCCGTCAGTGTTCAATGCTTATGTTAATATAATAACGCCAAAATGTGCTGAAAATTCTGGCTAGAGGATTCAAAATCTTGTTTTGCTTCTGTAGACCAAGCAAACCCAATTTTCTTCAGCAAATTAGTTTGAGATTTTGTTATTACTCTATACCCCTTCACAATCTTTCTGTAGTATCTGATAAGACCCAAAAATCCACTCAGTCATGTGACATTAGCTTGAACATGCCAACCAACATTGCCTTTGTCTTCTCATCAATTATATGACCTAAGTACTCTTCTTCACATATAGCTGTTGTTCCTTGAGAACTTGTAACACTTTTGCTATATGTTGAAAATGTTCAGTCATGGTTTTGTCGCAATTTGTGTGGTGGTAGGTCCTTAGGTTCGTGAAACACTTCACTGTATTGTTGCAGTATCTGGTGCAATTCAGAGTGTTCAGGAGTTGTAACATTGATCTGTGCATTGTCTTGTGCCAATGTGCTGCAAGGATTTGCCAGTTAGTTTACTTGGTGCCAATGTGCTGCAAGCCTGCACTGTCCCTCATGTACATTGTTGCTGCAGGCACCTTGAACCCTTTTGCAATGTGATACAGATGAAAGAAGGTTTTGCAAGTGTCTACCCAAATCCACACATCAGTGCCTTCATACTTGGGGAAATACAATTGGCATCCAATTTCTCCTTGGTTCCTCGCCTCCCTACTCTATGTTTGCTGAACTATACTCATCGACAGTAGGAGTGGCCGGTGACAGCGTTGCCTTAGCTGCCCCATTCTGCTGAACCAGGTGCTAGCACCATCCCTTCGTGGAATCACGAGTGGAGGCAGGCCAGGTCCCTTCAGCGTGCACGGGACTTGGTTCTACTCTTCCTGCACCTTGCTAAGGGAGTCCATGGAGAGATCCACCTTGATCTACATCTGCTCCAGTACCTCTTCATACTTTTTCAGCTTCTGGTCGATCTTCTACAGATGTCCGCGCTCCAAATTTGACATCCATGTCGTTGAAGCACACAAGCAGCGTTGCCTTGAGTTGCTCCATCGATTCCAACACAAACCGAGTCTGCAGCGACGGGATGGAGAACTTTGACGGCCTCGTTGCAGCTTCAAATATACCATCCAAACACCAATCTCAAATTTATAATGATTTCCTCAAGGTTTACAGCCGATCAAAGAATTTTACAACCAATCGAAGGATTTTTTTTACAACCGATTGGTCGGTGTTAGTGGAAAGACTTCGATATTGCGAAGCGTAGTGGTGAGTCAACGCTCTGATACCAAACGTAATGCCTGTAGCCGGCGGTGTGATTGGCACGGCTAGGGTTTGCCGGTAGAGAAGAGAGGATCGAGATCTAGAGAGAAGCGAAGTGAGGAAGGAGAAGAAGTAGAAGATAGGGAATTAGTTCAGTCAATTCATCGATGGTCTTCTCCTTATAGCAGGTGAGCGTTATATAGGGTCCACTAAACACAGGATGCAGCCCACAGTTCCACACTTCACGGCCCGTAGCCCATCTAAGCAACAATGGCTAAACAGCTACACCTAACTGACGGAAACAACACTGCCTTCAAACATATTACAGCATCACGGCAGAGCTGACACACAAGTGTGTCATGATCAGATGGTAGGAGATTATCATGAGTTCTCAAAATTAACCATTCCTTGTACTATCAGGAACAAGAGGATGATCAAGATGTTTCTAAAATGAAGTATGTCTGTTCTGCTAATTTTTCATGGTACAATATTACACACCGTTTCAATAAGCAGTCACACCGTACCAGCCAAGGCACTAGGCACCACCCTGCCACCAACTAGTACATATCGCTTTTAAAAACTTTGACAGTATATGTACTGCTTTGTAGCCTTCTTGAGTCTTGATTCATTTGTTTTTCTTGATCATTTAGGGTGAACTTTCAATTGTAAGAAGAATAGCAGATCTGAAGTCAAATGCGGTCAAGTCTATCAAGAGAAATGATTATTTTTCTGCTGCAATGATGTACAGTGTGGTATGCTACTACACCCTATGTCTCAATGTGTAATCTTGAATTTTGTATCTCATCATCTGAAGTTCACCATGTAGACTAGGAGGTGAGAGTAGCTCGTGTCCACATGCAACCGGAGATGCAATGCATGCAACCAAACATGAAAATGCGAAATAAATAAGCAAAAAAGAAAAACGATATGCAGCCAACCAAACGGGCCGCACAACATGGCCGAGCCCACGTTTTTCCAGGGCCAGGCTGAGTTGGGCCACGGATACGAGAGGGCCAAAATCGGTGCGAGTAACCAAACACACCCTATGTGTTCTGCCCTATGTGTTCCTTAGACAACAGTTCTAGTGTTGTTGATTTATGGGCTGTGGGTTTGGACTACTGTGATGTCTCTACTTTCAAGGTATAGCGGGAAATTATTTGGTATATATATATCTTGAACCTATTTGAAAATTGTCTTCCCTTCAACATTATTATCATGTGTTTATGCTTTAGTAACCATCGATAAGGAAAATTTTCTTGAGTTGATTATTGTTTTTTTAGATTAAAGGCATTTCTGCCCAGCTTTATATTACTAAAGCCCAAAGGTTCACAGGGTTTGATTGGACACAGGTAACTTGCTGGAGATCCAGCTTACATCACAGACACACGGCACACTGCCGAACAGGTAAACAAGTTTCGACAAGGACTACAGCAAGATAGAAAAACGACTAGGCGACTACCGAAGCAGCTTGTCTGGAGTCCTGGTGAGCTTGAGGTTGAGGCTGGGGTTGGTAGGTGGTGCGGTAAAGACTTCGAAGCTTCGAGATCAGCTGGTCCACCACGGTATGCTCCTCAGATTTGTATAGCACACTCCACTGCTGCAACAAAAGACCAGTTTTATAAAGGCAATCAGCAGGTTGCGAAGGAAAGATCGCTTCAATGGAGAATTTGTTTCGAATGTTCCAAAGCGCCCAACTTTGAGCAGCAAAAAGAAGCCACACTGGTTTCCTAGTTTTGTTGGGCAAGGTGTTAACAATCAACCACCACTGGTCAAAAGATTGGGGATTCCAAGAAACATCAAAACATTGTCTCCAAGCACTCCACATAAACTTCGCGAGAGAGCAAGTAAAAAAGATGTGGTTTGTGCCTTCCAGGGAGCCACAAAGCGCACAAAAAACCATCAGACGGACCATGTCTTGAAACTAATTGATCGCCAGCTGGTAACGTCCCCCTAGCCAACTGCCAAAGGAAATTTTTGATTTTAAGAGGAAACTTGGCCGACCAAAAGAATTTAGGCACCCCCGATCAGAAACATGCAAAATTTTGTGATAAAGAGATCGAACAGAAAAGGCGCCAGATGGTTCTAAAGCCCAGGAAACCTGGTCTTCCTCAAGGGTTGGAGCAACGTCTTCTATTTCCTCTGAGAGCAAGGCCTACTGTTCAAGCTCCTCTTCCCCAAAGGTACGGCGAAAGCGCATGCGCCATCCATCACCTGAGTGGGCCTGGGAAATTAGAATGTTTTGTTTGGTTGAAATTTCATACAGTCTGGTGAAGCGAGTGCACAGGGGACTCTCCCCTGTCCACCAATCTTGCCAAAAGAGAATTTTTGTTCCAGCTCCAATATGATACTTGGCTCCTAACTTGAAGTAACTTTTGATTTTGTGCAAACTTCACCAAAACTGGGACCCTCCCGAGGCATTGGTACTGAAAAAATTCAAAGCCCCTGGGTATTTAGCCCTTATGAGTCTCTGCCAAAGAGAGTGTTGATCATCCTCTGTGAACAACATCCATATCCATTTTATCATGAGGGCAATATTAAAACACTTTCGTGTTTGTGATCCCAAGACCACCCTGGTCTTTAGGACGACACACTTCAGGCCATCTAACCATATGATATTTTTTCTTATCCAAAGTATCTCCCCAGAAGAAGCCAGCCTGTGTTTATTAAAGCCCTCATGCGTTCCATCAGCCAGCAGAAAAAGACCCATAACAAAAGTTGGCAAACTTGCCACGTTGACTATTGTCCAGACTGTACATTTTTACAAATACTTCTTATCAAGGTGTCAAGGTGTTCTTTGATGCCTCGTGAACTACATAAGAGTTACAAATACTTCTTATCATGATGTGATTATTTTTTTATGTAGTCATATGCAAATTTTCAGCTACCTATTGGATGCAGGCAATGGAGCATGACCGTCATGATGCTACCTTGCTCTCGAATAGGAGTCTTTGCTGCCTTCGTCTGGGTGACGGACACATGGCTCTGCAAGACGCTCTTGCATGCAGAGAAATGCGGCCCTACTGGCCGAAGGCCTGCTACCGGCAGGGTGCAGCGCTCATGTTATTGAAGGTTGGATTGTGAACTTACCTGGTTGGCTAATTTTTTATCGATTGTCAGCCACATGGCATTCTTGTTTTCACCTTGTTTCGTATCATCAGGACTACGAAAGTGCATGCGATGCTTTTTTGGATGCGACGAAGTTAGATCCATGGAGTTCTGAGATCGAGGCTGCATTGCGGTATGCTTGAACTCTTTTATTTATCTTGCACGAAACCCTATCCATGGAACCCACACATAACTTGTCATATCTGACTATAAAATTTATTTACACAACTACTGATCTTAATCTAGACACTTGAAGGAGATATGTACATTTGCATACATCTGTTAAACAATGCAGCCATATGCTTTGAATGCTTAAGCTTAATCAAGGACATGTTGCCAAAACTATGATCGTGACATATATAGTTGGTGATGAAACGTGCAGGGAAGCTTTGAATTCCTTGAAGATATCCCGTGGCACGACTAAGGCTGTTTGAATTGTGGTTGTGCTAGTTCACAGGGACCAAACTAATTCTTTTGCTTCTTGAGGAATTGGAATTCCCTGAATCGTCGCTTTTTTCTCGGTGAACCAGGACGAGGAAAGAAGCAAGTTAGGGATGGAGAGGCTTGGGGGCACTTTTGTTATTTCGAGCTGCTCTGCTCTTTTGTTTTTCTACGTAATTTCTTTTCTTTTAATTTGGTGATGGAGTGGCAAATTTGCGACTAAACATGAGTCCTCTAGCAGAGATGATTTTTTTTATTGTGATACCTTAGGGGAAGCCCCTATGATTTCTTTTAATTTGGTGATGGAGTGGCAATTTCGGTGGCTAGTGTTATATCGGTAGCCCTCTTAATATAGCTTTAGAAGGGCTCTAACTAAACATGAGTCCTCTAGCCCGGATGTATAGGGACGAAATGGGGGGACCGGTTGGGTAGCAATTTTATCCCATTTTCTGTCCGGTCACTGTCCGCCGGATGTTTGGGGAGGATTTGGCAACCCGGTTGGAGATGCTCTTAGTCACGTATTGAATCTGTATGTGGTCTTTTCTCTAGTCGGCGGTCAAACATATGTGACCGTTGAGCTACAACTCTTGTAATGCTTTCTAATAATGCAATAAAAGGGCCATAAGCACCGATCGGTGCACAGGCTAGGCTGGAGATAGCCCCTTTTTTCAGAAAAAAAGGGTACTCGTTGTATCATTGGGGCAGAACCGAAGAGAGAGAATCAGGAGAGGTAAGCAAAGAAGTGTGCAAGTACAAGCAGTAACTGTAAAATGTGGAGTATGAATCTTAAAAACGTCGACGATGCAGATAAGCTCGAAACACCCACACATACTTCTGGGAGAACTGCTTTGTAGGATAGCTTTAGTTATGTTGCAGCTATCGATCAAGTTTTTTGTTCGCGGTGAGATTTGATCAAATTATTGTAAAAAAAAATCTGTTTTCAAAATATTTGACTAGCCAAATTTTAGGTAAGACAGGTTTCAGCACAAACCAAAGTATGCATCAGCTTGTTCAAATATGGGAAGCTAGCTGCTGGGTCAATCTTGTCACTGCAAGGCTCGATGCATGCATCTGGGTGGGCATCGGCTAATTTTGTGCCAACATGGTTGATAGATTTAAGGCACACACCAAGTGGCCTTGGATTTGGTAAGCTTTGAAACAGTACCCACTAGGCAGGAAACAACAAAAACTAGCTCTGGTCGAAACTTTGCCTTGAGAATTCTCGAAGTCTCAACTAACCTAGGACGGTATCCGATCCCTGTTTTGGCGAGCGGTTTGATGAGCGTGAACTCAAGTTGAAATGGTCGATTGGAGACACAGCTACTTGCAGCCGCAGGGACGAACCTGTCCAATGTGCTATAGCAAAAAACTACTACGGTCCGTCTATGAATCTAGAACTAGCCCGGTCAGACACGGCCGGTAAATGAGTAGGCAATGTCAAAGAAAACCTCTTACAAGTCATGCGCGTACGTACGACAAAAGGTGCATATAATTACCTTGCAGTCTAATAATATAATGAAAATCACTTGCACAAACCACACATTATATACATAGACTAGGTCCATCCATGATCCATCGAGCTTTTCATTGATCATCGATCGAACTTCAGTTCGTAGTCGTACACATTGCAAGAACAATGTGCAACTGGATCTTCTTCTCGCTCAAAGGTCCACCCAGTTCTTCCATTCACGCATATGCGGACTCGGTTCTTCCTGCATGCATCGATCTCATCATTGACCCTCGATCTCTTGTCTGCGTGCATGCATGGCCGGATGTCTGGATCCACGGTGGGTGGCATGCTCATGGACCAATCACATGGGAACTGATCGGAGGGCTTTCTGAAGCCGGCAGTGTCGCGGTGGGGGAGGAAGGCGAGGGACAGCAGCGCGAGCATGAGCGCCACGGGGACGAACAGCAGCAACAACGGCGGCGGCGGCAGGGGAGGCAGCAGCAGCGGGAGCAGCAGAAGCGCCACCGCCGCTGCCACCACGAGCAGCATCTTCGTCGCCGTGCTCCCTTCCATATCTCTCTCCGACGTAGGCTGGCTAGCTACATATATATGGAGTTATGGACACGAATTTTCTGGAAGAAACCTAGAGCGGCGGCGCATAGCTATACCCTAAGATTCTATAGAAGTATACGTGTACCATATAATGTTCAATGCACCTAGCTGGAACTATGTTCAATGCACCTTTCTATTTTCTAGAGCGGCGGCGCATATAATGTTCAATGCACCTTTCTATTTTCGCCTACTTGCTACTACAATGCATGCAACTTGATATCATCGATCGAAGAGTTTAAATAAAGCCTGTTCGAATTATGTGTGTTTTCACATTTTTATGAGTAGAGATTTCTTGAATTCTTGCACCGCGAGTTCCAGTGCTCCCGCTATTTTAAAATTCGTAAAATATATTTAAAAATTTCAAAAATAAATAAATATATGCATGTTCTTGAATCTTGATGATGTAACCTATAGACGTGAAAAATCCCAATGCTAAATGCTTTATATTCTGACGATACAAAAATGTCAAATTTCAAGACCTGAGTATAGTTAACAATGCATCGTTTCAAATCATGTTTGTGTAGTCTATAATATAAAGATTTTGGCATTGAGATTTGCACGCTTGTATTATACATCATTGAGAACATGTATAAATTTTCAGATTTTTTTAACTTATAAATATAACTTTTGATTTTTTTTTAATAGAGGCGTGATCACTGGATCTCGGGAGGCAAAACCACTTTCCGTATTTTTATACACTAATCTAATTAAGTGGTCGGAGAATACTTGTCCTTGTTTATGACATGTACTAGTATGATCACTTGTTTTTGTGAAAAGGACTAAGTCCATATATTAATTAAACCCAACCCTTACAGGAACGTTACAAAATATGAAATTAAAAATAAGGTATGGAAATGAATTGCACCATCTTTCTTCTGCATCCCTCCGCGGCATGCCGTGAGCAACGCGGCCTCTGAGCCTCGCGTGCCGGAGCAACCTTGAAAAAACCCAGAAGCTTGTGGAAGTAGCAGACGAGAAGTCGTCGATGTAGAACAGAACATGGCGGTGACCGCAATCTAGAAAGATCGTCGCCCGAAGAAGGTAGCAATGAGCAGGGCCAAAAAATAATCCAAAATCTGACCAGACAAAGAGGGGGGACACAAAACTCACAAGTTCCAGCCGTATATATGGCTGAGCTTAATCGGACGGAGATGGAACTTGAAAACAAAAATACGGGGCGACACCATCCCCTTCGAAAGATCTTGTAGTCGAAACTAATGGCTCACGATCGTACCATACTCCAACTCGTCGACGCATTGCGAGGAAAGACGTCGACATGGGGAGAGCTGACTAGGCTATTATTCGGATGATCATCAATGCCCAAACTTCACGGGTGACGAAAAACTCGAAGACTGTTGAGAACATGGACTAGACAAACAAATTCGGGGTTCCCCCACCCTCGCACCGCTATAGCAGCTGGCGGAGGACAGGGGAACCCGCAGCGGCGGCGGCTGGTCAAGTGGAAAAGTAGTCGCCTCCCGATCGCTATACCTTAGAAAAATCTTTCGTGTCTTAAAAAATTCTATGCTAGCTACTAGCATGACCTTAATGCTAATAACTCACAATAATATTCTCCTAGCTAATTGAAACACAAAGACTACCGCACACACGTTTTAGTTCTCAAAACTAATTTAGAATGTGTGTGCGCTTTGCAGTTCTATGCCGAGGGATTCGTTTCCTCTATGAGGTTCTTTATCCTTTTTTCGAAATGGGAGCATTGCCCCAGCCTCTGCATCATGATGATGCACACAACCGTTTTATATTGAAAAGAAAATAGTGTCAAAGTATGAATATCAACTTATTACAATCATGGGTCGGCTAAAGTGGCAACATGAACCAGCCAAGAAAATACCACGCAGCGACAGAAGCCTTCTAGTGTGTTGTCACCCTCCCTGGTTGAAAATAGCTCGGAGTACCGCCATTAACCTGGAGCATCCATAGTCCATTAGCGGACGTTGGTCCTGTGGCAAAAGGAATGACCACATATGAATCCAGTAGATCAGTCGGTGGACAACCTGCAAAAAATGAGCATCTCTAGTCTTGTTAAACACCACATCATTACGGTAATTCCAAATTGCCAAAAGAAAAGCACAAGTTCTAATACGAATTCACACTTTAGTTGTTTTGTCTACCCATCTAGCCAATACCCAAACATATTAGGTACACTAGTTGGTGGGGAAATGCTGAAAGTGAAATGAATCAATCTACAAATATGCCTAGTAAAAGGACAGGAAATAAACAAATGTTCAACCGTTTCATCCGGTTGACAAAAACACATTTTTTACAATCAGTCCAATGTCTTTTGATTAGATTATCTTTAGTAAGTAGGACTTTCTGTTGAAGAAACCACATAAAGATTTATTTTCATATGAACTTTCAACTTACGAATTAAAGTATTTGCGCAAAAAGGGGTATGTCCATGCATTAAATCCGAGTACATCAATCTTACAGTGAACTTCTTGGTTGTGGTCAATTTCCATTAAAAAAGATCATCCTCTTCTTATAGTGTGACACTCATTAATCTCTCTACCAGTTTAAGCCATGAAGTCCACTTATCTCCGGTCAAGGTCCTTGGAAAATCAATACTTAGAGGATTGTTGGCACTTGTGCTACGGTAACATTTTTACATTACATAATATTGAACAGCGAAGGATAAAACAGCCAAAGGTTTTGAACCGAGCCAAGTATCTTCCCAGAAACAATGGCGAAAACCCACGCTAAAGCTCTACGTTCGAATAAATCTTTCTTAACCGCCATCAAACCTTTCTAAAAGGGAGAATCAGTGGGGTTCGGCTCAACTTGGGATATTGTTTTATTATTCAAATATTTGTTGCACAACAACTCATGCCAAACACCATCCTCATGCAGAATTTAAAAAACCGTTATCTTAATAAACACTTATTCTTGATCTCTAAGAGTTCAATACCCATCTCACCTTGGCGGCAAATAATGTTCCAGTTAGTTAAAAATCACCCTACCAAAAAATCTATGCACATAGAAATGAAGAGAAAGATGCACGTCCAGGTTCGCTTCATCTGACCGACCAGGTGCAGGTGTTCAGCAGCTAGTCATGTTGCTTGGACTACCAGCCCAAGTACCTACAAGTGGCGTTACTTTTTTATAAAGCAACTTACGATCGATGCTTGCTACTCTCTCCGTCCAAAAATATAAGTTTGACAAAAAGTGGATGTATCTAGATACATCCACTTTTTGTCAAACTTGAGACACTTATTTTTGGACGGAGGGAGTATTTGCAAGCTAGTCCTTGTTGATTGTGCATGGACGGAGCCATATATTATTTGCTATTTGGGTCCCTGCTCGCTAACTCATGTATGCAGGCATGCTTTTGTGTCAGGCCCCTCACAAAATCAAAGCTGTTGCTTAATTTTTCTTGTGGATCGTTATGTCATTAATTAAGTCAGGGTGCAATGAACCAAACCGTAGATACAGCTATTAAAACCTTTTTCGGAAACTATTAAAATCTTTGGACGAGTGGTAGATCTTGAACCTAGAAAATGTTGAATGGTTCGAGGGATCGATTGAATTGTATTATGGGGTTTTGGATTGTTCCACGTTTGACAAGAATAGGTGGTGGTCGTACAGTGCATGCATGCATGGTGTGTCTTAATATCTTTAGCTTAAGAATCTTTGGAGCCGTTCGCTGCCTAAAGTATTTTACCATTGTGACGATCCGTGCTGTATAGCTCCTGAGAAGGATCATAAGTGTGTCAAGCAAGTGTAGTAATAAGTAAATGTGACAATGTTTTGCGTATGAGCTAATAACACAGGACATATATAAACTTGTGTGGTGCGAGCAATTTGGTACACAAACTTGAAATCTGTGATTAGGTGGTACATAAACTTGTCATGCGGGAGCAAACTGATACAAAATCATTCATGCGCTGACACGTGGCATTTTAATTTTTGTGAAAAACCCCTTACAGAATTTTCCATCACAAATGTGACCAATTTCCCTCTTCTCAGAATTTTTCCGTCGCTGCCACTTCACCACATCGGTGGAGCCAGACGGATGTTTCGATTCAACTTAGTAGAACAAATCGTCTACACGCATCATAAATCGCATGCGACCAGCGACTAGCTTTGCATGACGACTTCGTTTTGCCGACAGCCAAAAACATCGGCCATGAAAAAACTAGAAGGCGTGCGACATGGCCGGTGGCAGGCGCGTCACCCTGCAGCCACGCGCCGCCGGCGAACTGCACACACGCAGGCTCGCCGTGTCCAGGAAATTCTCGAGAGGACCACTATGTAAAACCAGCCGTGGCACGACACGGACGTCAATCGAGTACTCAAAGTGCACGGGTAGGCTCCGCGGTAGCTCCGCCACCATGTGGCGCGACTGGTCGCGCGCCACGACCCCGTCCGAGTAGGCCACGGGCTCACGGCGACGCCGCCGACAGGACGGCAAGTCACCGTGGATTAGTACTGCATCGACACGCTGCACTGCACGGAAAATAGACAGTGCCGCCGTCATGTTGTTGCAGACACCGCCGTGGCCGGTGCGTCAGGTTGAGGACCACGCGGTTTTTTTTAGAGAGTACGCAATTGCGTACCTTTTTTTAGAGACCACGTGGTTTGGGGAGCCGTACATGGAGATGGCATGGAGCACACGCGGCAAGGAAAGAGGGCGACCCTGCAGCCTCGCGTGAATATGCTTCATCGATCTCCGGCCGTGCGGCACGGCGAGGACCGTGTCAACAGGGAGGCCTACGGCCGGAGGAAAGCAGCAATGAGCACAAGCGGTCCAAGCGGAGTAGCAGCCAGGATGGCAGCTTGGACTCGCAGCAGGTGGCGGCAGTGCCGACGAGCTCGAGTCTGCGCCTCTGCGGCGGCGCGGACCAAGCAGTTTAACTCCACACAAGTACACAACACACAGGAAAACAGAGAAAGGTCACGACTGCACGAAAAACATTGTACAAGGTTTTATTTGCAAAAACAAAAATACCACGTGTCAACTCCGTATTGATTTTGGACCAGTTTGCCTTCACGTGACAAGTTTTTTTACCACCTGATCACATATTGCAAGTTTGTGTACCAAATTGCTCGCACCAGGCAAGTTTGTGTATGTCTTGTGTTATTAGCTCTTTGCGTATTTACAAGTTTTACAGACCAGTAACTACCACTTGCTTAGTCATGTAACTAATACACTTGCTTAATTAGTGATGTAAAGACTTAGTCAGATTATGTAACTACTACACTTGCTTAGTCATGTAAAGACTTAGGGCGTGTTTGGTAGCCCGGTTGCACCCAGAAAATCTCCCCCCACAATTTTTTCAGTTGTTTGTTAGCCCGATTTTGTGTGCTGGGCCATGCCCACCTCGTACCGAAATCCCCTCTCAGCCCTGCCCGGGAGAGAAGCTCAGATCGAGCTTCACACCTCAGCCCGGCCGAGCTCATCCGGAAAATCCCCACGCGCGGGCCCCACAAGAGAATCGAGCGCCCAGCCCCACGCGAACCCCTCCCTCATTTCCCCCCACGTCTCTTCCCACCAACCGCCGCCTCCTCCCGGTCCCAACGCCGCCGAGCTTCGTCCAGAGCCGCCCAGCGCAACCGAGCTCCGTCCAGACCCGCCTAGCGCCACCTCCTCCCGGTGCTCCTACCTCCGCCTCCTCCTAGTGCACGGAGGAGCACGAACCGCCACCTCGCAGGAGCACCAACCGCCGCCGCCATGGAGGAACAACCGAGCTCCTCGTGCACACCGAGTTCCGCGCCCACCGCCGCTCTCCAGCCACTTGCGCCGCTGCCCAGGGCCCGCGCCGCCGTCCACCGTCGCTCTCCAGCGCCCAGGGCCCGTGCCGCCGCACACAACGTCGACCGCCGCCGCCAGCGTCGACCCCTGCCTTCCAGCGTCGACCCCCGCCTCCTCGTCCCACCCACCGGCGGCTCCTCGCGCCGCACACCGCTGCCTGGTCCCTCCTCGCGGCAGCGCACCGACGGGATGCTCCACTGCCTGCTACAGAAACGATGGTGTCATTGGACCTGATTGCTCTTTTTATTTCATTCCAGTGACCTATGTGTAAATATTTGGACCTATTTATAATTTAAATCCTGGACTTGAAGGACCTATTAGTAAAAAGTATGATACATTAATTTTAATTCTAGGATAGGATTTAGCTTACAAATTCATCTAATCTCACCACATAATACAAACATTGTTGAAATTTTGTTTAGACACGGTTGAAATGTTGAAATAAAAACTCTACTCTCAGCATGTTTCAGTATGTACAACCTACCAAACAACATCTCATCTTAACTTGTCTCAACACACAATAAAATCTCAACCCAACTTGTATGAGATCAACTTAGCCCAGTTGGAAAACTTATGTTGGATGAACCAGACTACCAAACACACCCTTAGTCATTAGTCACTACCTGCCAGCGGAAACTTGAGCGAGCCAGATTCACTTCACTTGGCCAACCGACCGACCGACCAGGTTCAGGTGCACACAGCTAGCCGTGCATAATGGACTGCCGGCCCAACAAGCAGCAATTGGCCTTGCTTTTCAGAAAGATACACCTACTAGGCTACTACCTGATGCATATCCCCAATTCCAGTAACTTGCGATGATATCTTGTCCTCGTTAACAATGCACCGAGTCATACATTATCCAGTCCAGGGTCCCTGCTGGCTAACACAGGCATGCACACATGCTTGTGTATCTTTATCTGTTACTACATCATTGCCCTCTCATCCCGTGGGTCAGTAATGTGGTTTTCATCAGGATGCAATGAACCAAATTGTAGATACAGCTATCACGAACCTTGGACAAGTGGTAGTCTTAAACTATTTACTTCCATAATACACGTACATCGATGGTAACGAAGATGTTGAGTATCATTGGATCGTGTTTTGGAATTTCCCCCTTTTTGACCGGAAAAAGAGATGGTCGTGTGCATGAATATATGTTACTTATATCTTTAGGTGCAAGTAGATAGGCTAAGAATCTTTGGAGCTGCACCAGCGGTGTTTTTCGCTGTCATGAATGAACCACGTCTATATTCTGACAAGGATAAAGTGCATGTGTCGTCAAGCTCATTTTTTCCTGTTTCAAAAAAAGTTAACTTATTTTTGTTAGGCCAAGTTATACTTGTTTCTGGGCGTGGGCTCTTATTCACGCGTGGGCTGAATTCTTTATGTCGGTTGGCCCAACTAGTTTCGCACGGATTTGAAACAACACGTAAAATTGCAGGACAACAACTAAGCGTAAGAATCAGATACTTGTACAAAACTCATACTCCCTCGGTCCTAAAATTTTAAGACGCCCTGTATTTGCATAATCTTTGATGAACTACATTGATCATTAATACATACCAAATTATATGAATTGAATCTTTACTATTAAATGTGAGTTGGTGGTACGTTCGTACGTCCTAATCTATCCCTTTCTCGATGGCAGACGATTGGACACATCACGAGCGTCCACTTATCCTCCAGTCAAAGTTACACCGTTTGATCTGCTCGGATGGGAATATTACGACGATTGCCACCGCTAAGTGGCCTGAAGCAGTACGCAGTGCCTATTCTTCTGCCTCCTACCCATCGCTCTCCCGAGCAATCTTACCACGAACCCTAGCGGTTATCGAATCCACCGGCGCCGCCGCCCGATTCACGCCGGCCGCCGGCGAATCGAGATCTCCAGGGACAGAAACGAGTGACCGGACGCCGGAATCAATATCTAGACATCTGGTTCTTCACCGCTGCCACGCGAATCGAATACCTGCTCGCTGCCGCCGCTAGGTTCCGACTCCGCCCATGCTCACAGCTGAAGCCACGAGCTCGCCGCAATCTCCAAGAGCCCCCCGCCGTAGCTACGAGATCCCCACGGCCGCGTACGAGCTCGACAGTGAGCACTTGCTCGATTTCCAGCCCGGCCCTGACCAGGAAGGAGGTGATGGTGAGGACAGGGAGAATAAGAGCACGGAGGAGCAAAGAGAGGTGGACTCGAGGTTGGACGAGGAGTTTAACAAGTTCATGGGCAACCCATCCATCGAGGTTGCCATCAAGCTCGAGGAGTTCCAGACCCGTGATGTCTCCCGTCCAGGTTGCTGTCGCCATCTCCCCCTTCCAGGACCGCGCCGCCACCTCCAGTACAGTCGCGCTACCACCTCCCACCCTCCCAGGACCGCGTGGTCGCATCCTCTGACAAGGTAGGCAAGCTTTCCCCTCTGCATTTTTTAACTTCTTGAGTGATGATTTTTCCTCCAATTCCCCTGCTCCTTCCCATGTCTGTTCTCTCTGCATTCTTCATGTATGACTACTTCGCGTGACAAGTACATGAAAGTTCCTGATTGATTGACGCATGCTGAAACCAAGCCACGCCTGCTTAGTTGTTTTACTTTTCTACTTGCCCCGATTGTGGATTGAGTTGATTTCTGTCCTGCATTATCATTTTTGACATGGCAGATTTATATGTTTGTCAGGTACAGCCACATAACGTCTTGATATCACATTAATGTGTTTATTGGAGCCAAATTTACACGGGGTGGACTTCTTGGTGAGATCACTAGAATGATACTATGCAGGCTATGCCCGAGCTTGTGTACCAAAAGCAGGTACTTATTTTGTTGGACTTTGAAAGGACAAGGATGTCGCCTAGAGGGGGGGGGGGTGAATAGGCGTTTAAAACTTTTCCGGTTTAGGCTTGATAAATGCGGAATAAAACTAGGTGTTTAAATTATCAAGCACACAACCTAAATAAACTAGGTTCACCTAAGTGCACCAACAACTTATGCTAAGCAAGTCAAGCAACGAGGTGATAGCAAGATATGATACTTTAAGCTCGAAGGCTATCACAATGTAACGTGCATAAGTAAAGAGCTCGGGTATAGAAATAACCGAGGCACGTGGAGACGACGATGTATTCCCGAGTTCCTCCTTTTTAGGGGAGTACGTCTCGTTGGAGGGGTGTGAGCCTCAAACTCAAGATGCCACAAAAGGCTTCACCCTATTCTCCGATGAACCTCGCACAAAAGCTCGGTTCACCTTCCACTATTGATTTCCTTTTGGGCGGAAATCGAGTCCCTTACAACAAACTTGAGGCACAACCCACAAAAGGATCGGGAGCTCCCAAGCGGCCACAAAAGGCCTTGCACCGCCACAAAAGGCGCCACTCGCCACAAAAGGCGTTGACCACAAAAGGTCACAAGAACACCGTCTAGGGTCCAACGACCCAAGAGTAACAAGCTCACAATCTTCACTTCCACGAATCCTCGTGGAGAGAGCAAACCTATGCACAAAAGCAAAGGCAAACCTATGCACAAAAGCAAAGGCAAGAACACAAGAAGTGCTCAAGTCCTTCACTCTCAAATCCCACCAAAAGCAACAAATGCTTGTGGGGGGAGAAGAGAGGAAGAACAAAGAAGAACACAACAAATGGAACTTCAAGAACTAGATCGAAAGGGTTCCACTCACTTAGAGGAGAAACGTCTCGGTGGAAATGTAGATCTAGGTCTTCTCCTTCAATCCTCCAAAGATCAACGAGTTTGGGTGGAGGGATTGGGAGATCTTGTAGTTTTGAGCTTGCAACAATGGAGGAGAGAGAATGTAAATCGTGCTGGGCAGTGCTGAGCTTCTTGGAGAAGAAGCAGTCTTTAAATAGGGTCCCAGAAAAACTAGCCGTTATGTGCAGAAAAACTGCACAGCGGTACTACCGCTGGAACAGCGGTACTACCGCTGCCTGGACGTGCAACGGTACCAAGTGCACTGCACGGTCCAGCTGCAGCGGTACCTCTGAGGGGTACCGAAGCTGCCAGGACTGGCGGTACTACTGTGGCACCACCGGTAGTACCGCTGGGTTCCTTCGAATAAATTTGAAGCAACCCAACGGTAGTACGAGGCGGGTACCGCAGGGTACCGTAGCGAGTCCAGAGAGCAAATTCGGCCTAGCGGTACTCCTGGCGGTACCACCAGCGGTACTACCGCTGGCTGACACCAGCGGTACCGCGCGGTACCACCGCCAGGAGAAGTACCAGCTGAGCTGCAGGAGTCCCGCTCCAGGTGGAGCGGTACTACCGCCAGACACAAAAATGCTCTACTGCAAAACCTGAAATGCAATAACTTTCTCGTCCGGACTCCGAATGAGGTGAAACCAACGGGTTGGAAATATTAAGAACCATAAAGAGAGTAAAGTTACCACCCATGGGAAGGTGTGGAACTTTCCTCACGGATAAACCGATAACATTTCCAACACGAAAACTCAACAAGTTTTCCATCCGGACTCCGATTTCTATGATCTTGGGCTTGTTCCGAATAAAATCACAAACACTACAAGATCATGCATAAACACATCATAGTCCATCATGTGAGGAGGATACCACAAGGAGAGAGTTTGACCTCTCTAAAAGAGATGAACCGGTAAAACCTCCAACAACAAAACGCAATAAGATATTCAAATGAAATCCGTTTTTGATGAACTAGAGCTTGGTATGGAGATGAACACAAGCTCTAAATTCTCACATGGATAAAAGCCAAATAAGAACCAAGAAAGAATGATATGAACTAGAGCTTGGTATGGAGATGAACACAATCTCTAAATTCTCACATGGATAAAAGCCAAATAAGAACCAAGAAAGAATGATATGCCAAGTATGCAAAGGTTTGAGCTCTCCACAAAGATGCGATCAAGTTACTCACTTGAGAGCCCCTCTTGATAGTACGGCAACTATCCTATAACCCGGTCTCCCACTAACACCATGAGACCGGTAAAATAGAAACCCTATCAAGATCATACCTTTGCCTTGCGCATTCCACTTGAGCTAGATAATGACGATCTTGATCTCTTCAAGTGGACCACTTTTCTTGATTTGCGCTTGCTAGCACATGCTTGATGAAGACATCTCCAAATGCTCCCCCATACTCCATTATGGGAGAGCCTCGCTAATCTCCGTCTTCATGTATCCACTTGCGCTTCATATTCTTCTCTTGATATAGATGATGGATTGGAGATAAACATGAAGTTCACTCAATCTTCTTTTCCAAGCCATGCTTGCAATAAGCTCAATTCTTCATATGACCATTCTTCATATAAACCCTTGAATAGAGCATTGATCATCATGTAATCTTCTAGAGTCCAACACATGAACTCCAAACTCTTCCTATGGACAAGATCTACAAGTATATCTCAATGCAAATATTAGTCCATAAGGATTGTCATTAATTACCAAAACCACGCATGGGGCAACACATGCACTTTCAGACTTCTTGCTTATAGTTTGAATATTGAAAAGTTAGAAGCTCATGGAAGATTAGAGATGCAAATTTGATATTATTACTGTGGATTTATTCCATATGTTCTCTTCTAAAAAAGAACAATCTAGAGAATGGTTTTCCGGTGGTGTCTGCACTTTGGTTTGTGCTAGCAGTGCACATATAAATGCATTATCCTATTTCGAGTGTTCTTTCTTGGGAATAAAATCAGAGCTTAGCTTGAAGAGAAATCGAGTACTGTGAATATGCATTGTTGTCACTGCCCATTAGAGAGTCAGTGTCAAGTAAGTGAGAAATAGGAGGTAGCTTGCATCATCCTTGCGTGCTGCATGTGACAAGTTGAACCGGGCCATTTCCTGGGGACTAACTAATGTGTATCCACTCCTATTTTTGGTTTAGGTTTTCATGGCGATTTCAGGATTGGAGGGCAACGTCGCAGGCAGATCAAGATCACGAAGAGCAAAGTGAGGTAATTGAGTGCATTTTTATGTGGCGTGTTAATTTTACATGGGATTTTGGGAAAAAATGAGTGGTGCTTATGCTCTGCTCGAAATTGAATTGCACATAAGCCCAGTGTAGTGACCTTCCTGTGTGGGTCAGTGCACAGCTGCTTAACGTGAAAATTTTAGCCTTCTCGTGAAAATGTCTATGCCATAAGAAAGATCGTCTTCATTTGTCCGTCAGAAAATGGCAATAACCTTGATTGCTGATTGGAGACAAATGCTTAGTAGAGAATAAATTTTATACTATAATTAAAACTTCCATGCATTGGTCAAGCACAGTCCAGGTAACATCCTGAAGCTGCTGATGCTACTGAGCCACACAATATGCAAAGGCAACTAAACTGGATGTTGCTTTGAAAATTGTAAGGTTATAACTGCAGTGCCTTCATATCTAAAGCTCTTTGAACTCTTCCATTTGCGGAAGGGGGCATTCATTTGGATTCTAATTTTTTCTCAGGGGGATAATAAAAGAGATGTATTAATATTTGTGAAATTAGTTAATGTTACATGGCTTGTTAGTTGGTTTGTTTTGGTACTAATATTCGGTGGAAAAACTCTCCATATATATGCTTCTGAATCTCTTTCCCTCAAGTCCAAGATGTGTTAAAATGATTTTTAGGCAGTACAAAAGCATTGCAGTGTGCTTCAAAATTCTTTTTGTTCTTCTCATTGGGAAGGATAATTTGATGATGTTTCAAAGTAATGTGATGTTCACTGAGGAGAAGCAGGGTTTGTTTTACTCATAGTTCTGGGCTTGTTGTTAAGAAGAAAAGTTTACACAGAGAAGGAGACCCAAGGCAGAGAGAGTTGGAGAGTTACATGGTAGTTCGTTTTTTCTCTGCATCGAGGAGGGCGCCACTGATGCCATCGACGACATCATGGGCAAACTCAGTATGGAGGGCAGAGAAGCTTCCCACATCAACAACGACAGAGTCTCCGTGTTTGCAACTGACCGTCAGCTTTACTTGTTTCTTTGCATATCATGAATTCATTTTCATGTACTATGTACCTAGCAGGAACTATTGATATCCTGGATTGTATTACAACTTAACTGACCTTTTTTCTATTTTCATTTTATAGTTGGTCGATGCTCTTTGTCAGATTATATTTTAGCTCGGCATTATATCTTGTTTGGCCCAATTTTAGTTTGTTTGAAGCACAATTTTCGAGATAGTGGATCTATTGAATAAGCAAGTTAGAACTGTAAATCCTCCCAACAAATGATGAATTCGCTTGTGGAGGCAAAAAGGATATATCTGTATGGTAGTAGGATGAGTATATATAAACATTTACAGAGATGATACTGAAAACATTCATAATAAGTTTGGGCAAAGTAGATGACTTCCCGATCAGCATTGCATGATGTACATGTGTTTTATGAACAAATTTGTGATAACTAGGTTTTATTTTGATTTCTGGGCTATACATTGTATTTGTTTTTATTCACCTTTATTGCTCACAAAACATGAACCCTTGTTCCCCTAAACAAATCTGGAGAAACCGATGTAATACATGCATCTTTCATGATGGATACAAAAGGATCTTGTGGACCCGTGGCAACGCACGGGCATTCAACTAGTAAAAGTAATAAAGTGGTCTTATGCATCGGTCGATGCAGAGACTGGAGTTTCCCCCTGTTCGAAAATACCAATATTTGTAGGGACAGTGAAATACTTTTTATTCTTGTTTAGGCCCTCACCAAAAAATATTTTTAGGATTTGCTCCAAAACTGTGGGAAGGGGGGGGGAGGGGGCATCGCCCCCCCTAAGCTCGGTCCCTGCCCCGTCGGAACCGTGCTACGATGGTAAAACCGTTGCCATCGATTACTAGGGGGGAGGGGCATCGCCCCCCCTAAGCTCGGCCCCTGCCCTATCGGCACCGTGCTACGATGGTAAAACCGTTGCCGTCGATTACTAGGGGGGAGGGGGCATCGCCCCCCCCCCCCCCCCTGCCCCGTCGGCACCGTGGTATGATGGTAAAACCGTTGCCGTCGATTACTAGCTCGGCAGTCCTCAGCACTGAGCTGGGTGTGCTTGTGAACTAGCTAAGCGACGCACAACTGTTCTATGTCCTGCTCTCCGCTCGCGATAAAGAATCGGCGTCCAGCACTCGGGGTGCAGCAGTACAACGCACAACTGTTCTACGTCCTGCTCAAGGGCCGCGACGGTCTGTCAAGCACGCTAGCATTAAGTACGGACAATATTTACATTGTGGCTCAATTTAAGTTAGCGTACTTACAGGTTGGGTCAGGGTTCCACGACTTTCTTTCTGTGTGGTGTCTTTAGCCGATTCCATAAAACTTAACTCCGTATCCGGCCTCTTATATTTAACTACTTATAATTTGAGTAGTTAAAGGGTGGTCGTTCCTAGGGAAACCCTATATTTAACTCTTTTTTTGCCAAATTCTTTTACCTAATTTTGACCTACATTTCGAAAAAATGCACATTATTTAATCAGTCGTCTCCAATGATGCATATACAGCATACACAACAACTAAATAAAACTAGATATAGTTTATCCAATCGAACAATTTAGACAGCATCAATTGGGACAACTAGGTAGTTTACGGTCTATATTAGCAATGGCCCACTATAAAATTATAAATACATAGCGGCTCCATGGTCTCGACATAGGGAAACGTTCGATGGATACCGGTACCGTAGCGAAGACGAAGCACTGCCTCAACAGGGTCATTGCGTCTGACTTGTACCACGCCACCCTGCGCCTCGCTCATCCTGCGCCCGTCAATGCACTTGCCTGATCCTCCGTGTGTCTGGACGAGGTCGCCGACTGCGAAGTGCGGCATCGTGACTTCCCACCTTAGCCGCTGCTCCGTTTGCCACAGGCTCGCCTCCACGACGTACCGGCGACTCCACCTCTAACCCACACCGTCACGGATTCGCCGCCGCCCGTGACGACGCCTAGCCTCCCATGAACCTTCGTCAGCCAACTCTCGCCCGGTCCGGTAAAGGGCGGCAGAGGCGGAGTGTGGGTTACGCTCTCATCTTCGAGGTTCAACGCCGCGACCCCCCCTGTGTACCCGGTCATCCAGTACACGGTGCCGTCGACGTCGGCGAGGCGGCAGGGGCCGAGGACGCACCTCGCGCCGGGACCGGCATGCACGTCACGCCACGACGCCTCGCCCAGCGTGAACACGTGCACAGTGCTGGTCTCCCAGACCGATGGGTCGAAGTGGGACGGGACGTGGACGACCTTGTACTGCTTCGTCATCGGGTGGATTGCCCCAGTTTGTTTAAGCCTGATCTCGTCCACCCGTCTTGTTGTATAAGAACCCGTTTGTACGTTCTTCTCGGTTTGTGTACGCACCGGATTGGGTATGCGCAACCAATGGACGGGCCCATCTCACATTAGATTGCGTACAGAAAGAGACCAACTTAGGTCCAAACTGAAAACTGCGCTCCAAGAGAAGAATATACACCTGATAGCTGAAAATTCGATGATCATACATGTTCATTTCTTCCTGCTCGATTGCGTGCAGTCTCAATACAAGATCATTATACATGTATTTACTTTCTGGTTCAATATTTATCACTCTTTCAAGGACAATCAGTTCATAGTCTTACCACTTGTATCTATTTTACTAATGCAAATTTTCTTGTACCAGATTACTCATTTAGCTCTTTAAGCGGCACTTACAAAAATGCAACAGCTCAGTTTCATACAGTGGCGGAGCTGGTATATAAGCATTGGGTTCAACTGAACCAAACGAAATTTGTCAGGTCCACACTGAATTAGTATGTAGCATTCATTATTACAGAAATAGCACATAACCAGTAGAGCTGAACCCAATCAATCTCTGCTCTAGCTTCGCCCCTGGTTTCGTTTCATACGCTGTCTACATAAAGCTCTTGGAATTTCATACCATACTAATCCCAAAATTAGAATGGCCAATGTTTTCATATAGAGTGCAATGTTTTTAACAAAAGCGCTAAAAATATATACAAATTGTAAAATAAAAAATCATCACAAAATTCACCATATAACAATTCAAAAGTTCACTACTGAGGCCTACTTGTCGAGCTGGTCGAAATGGGCATATGCTTTGTTGAGCTGTACTTTATTGATATATCACCATCACTGGTATAAAGCATAGGATACAGGATAAATCTTCTCTTCAAGTTTCATAAACTACAAATTATATTGAACTTAACCTGCTAGCTAGCAATTTTAAGAAAGAAACTCCAACTTAGCTTCTATTGTCTTCACCGTGCCGTCCATGAGGCTGTACACCCCGACGGCCCGCAAATCAGAGCCATTGCCACTTCTATAGGACGAGGACCGCTGTTTTCGTCTCTCCGCAGTCTCAAGCAGGTCGTCAGTATAGTAGACGCAGCCGGCCTTGATCTGGGGGCGCCCTATCGTCTGCACAGACAGCGAGCTGTTCATCCCCACGAACAGCGCAAGGTCGCCGACGTCAGTCGTCTCCCTCCACTGCCCATCGTCCCAGAGGACATGTACCTTGAAGGAGCACGACCACTTGTTCTGGCTCTGCTCAGGGTACTTAATCACCACCATCAGCCGCCCACCCGGTGCAGCCACGAGGTACTTGCGGCAAGACTGCTCTTTCTCTGGATCTTTGTGTTCTTCAACGGGCAGCCTTGGCGCGACGGCCATGCTTGTGTACGCGCCGGAGTCGGCATCACGCTCCCACGCCTCCACGAGGCCCGTGCGGGTGACGGAGTAGAACTGGCCATGGTGGTGAATAGCGTCCTCGACGCCGTCGGGCGAGGTGGCCAGCCTCCACGTGGGGTCCTCCGCCGAGGCGAAGGCTGGTGCGCCGAAATCTCGACTCGAGATTAGCATGGCGGCGTAGGTGCCGGGGCGCGGGGACGACGATAGGACCACCTTCTGGAACATCAACGTGCGCGTCATGTTGTTGTCCCACGTGAGCGTGTTGCCCCCGCGCCAGCAATGGTTGAACGGTGGCCCGTGGCCGTACCTGATGGTCAGGAAGGGATCGATGTTAAGGGTGAAGTGGTGGTAGTGCTTGCTGGGATGGAAAAGGCCCATGGTGGACATGTGCGGGAGCGGGTGCTGCTCGCTGGTGGCCGGGTTGACGAGGTAGATCTGTCCCCGTTCGTCGGCCGTGGCGAGCCATCCGCGGGCGGAGCCGACGACCAGGTGGTCGCGCAGCGCGGGTCCCGGGGCGGGTACGGTGGCGCCGCGCCGATCGGCGATAGAGAAGAGCTCGACGGTCTCCGGCTTGTTGTTGCAGGGGAGAAAGAGCCAGGGCGCGTGAGGCTTGAACAGGTCGTCGTCGCAGGACACGGCAAAGACGGCGGCGAAGGCGACGCGGTCGAGGAAGCCCAGGCGGTCATGGATGTTCGCGAGCAGGTCGTCAGGCATAAGGCTGGGGCATGGCCCGGCGGCCTTGGCTTTAATCTTGGCGGCCTCGGCGTTAATCTTGAAGGAGTCGGCCTTCCTACGCCTGGCGGCGGCGCCCTTGCTTCTCCCCATTAGCCGGCGGCGGCGGCAACAACGCGATTGGCGAGCGGCGGCGGTGCTTCCTGCGTCTGCTAGCGCTGGGAACATCTAACCTAATGGCTTGATGCTTTTTGGGCCGGGCCACGAACTCATTTACTACTCCTCGTATCTTCGGCCGGACAGAAATTTCACTCCGGTCGGATTGGGTATGCGCAACCAATGAGCCCTTACATTAGATTGCGTACAGAAATAGACCAACTTAGGCCCAAACTGAAAACTGCACTCCAAGAGAAGAATATAAATACTTGTGACAAAAGAGAAGAGTATACACCGGATAGCTGAAAATTCGATGATCATACATGTTCATTTGTTCCTGCTTGAAAGCGTGCAGTCCCAATACACGATCCTTATACATATATTTACTTTCTGGTTCAATATCTATCACTCTTTCGGTGAAAATCAGTTTATAGTTTTACCGCTTGTATCTATTTTACGAATGCACATTTTCTTGTACCAGACTACTCATTTAGCTTTTTAAGTTCTTTAAGCGGCACTTATAAAAAGACAACTGCTTAGTTTCATACGATGTCCCTTCATACATAAAGCTCTAGGATTTCATATTATAATAATCCCAAAATTAGAATGGCCAACATTTTTATAAAGAGTGCAATGTTTTGAACAAAAGCGCTAAAAAGATCTAGAAATTATAAAATGCATATAACAATTCAAAAGTTCGCTACTGAGGCCTACTTGTCGAGCTGGTCGAAATGGGCATATGGTTTTTGCCGAACTTGCACTCCAGATGAGAAACCAACCATGAAGAAGAAAAAAGAAGTGGAAACAGTGTGTTGCTTTGGTGATATCATGATGATGTCGGCAAATCTAAATTTCACTTCAAAATTTGATGCATTAGAAATAGTGAAAACATAATGAGTCGTATATTTTACTTTAAAATCATAATTTTACTAGGGCGAAGTATCCAGTGAAACCAGTGTTTGGTCCAAACTTGAAAACTTCCGTTCCTTGCCATCGGATCGACATCAGACATCCCAAATTGAAAGTGGGAAACAATCAAGCCAATTAAACACACTTTTACTCATAACTCCCTGCCCTTACCCATTTCCTTGAAACCGATTTAGTCAAAGAAAAAAGAGCACGCGTTCGTTGATTTCAATCTAGCACAAATATAGGCACAAAGATGGTCCAAAAATCATCCAACACTTTAGCTTCAGCAGTAGGTTGTCCGTGAGAAATGCATCATAAGATTTCATGGGAAGATTCACCACCGCCGGAGAACAAGCGCGTTCGTATGCGGGGGATCACACACGGCGAAACGATTTTGGCTGGGGCCGGAGGAGGGTAAGGGAGAGGGCTCATGGCAGGGGGGGCTGAGAAGTGCTAGGGCATACGGACGACGGAAGGCTAGCGCCCATGGTGATCGGCCTTGGATGAGTCTCCATGGCCGCACAGATCGTAGATGGATAATGTGTTGTGTTTTGTTAACTGAATCAGTTTGAAGGAGATAGGGGAAGGCAGGGGCTATCAGCAAACTATGTTTAAGTGGTTGTGGCGTTCCACATTTTTAATATGGGTTGTATGTTGTCGATCCGATGGCAAGGAACGGAAGTTTTCAAGTTTGCGCCAAACACAAGTTTTCACCTGATACTTCGCCTTTTACTTGAGAGAAAAACATAATGCTAAACTTAAGGAAAAAAGAAAGTGAATTAAAAAAACGCGACCTTGGTGAGATACCGGAAATTCGTTCCTGATAGGATTCGAAATCTAGTCGGCAAGACTGCACCATTGTGTAGGCCTAGTGAATTTATGATGCGTCCCTTTTTTTTCGAGAGTACGCAATTGCGTACCTGAATTTTATAAAAGGCAGAGTTATTTATACAAGACTAGCACCTGGGACAACACCAGGGCCAAGAACTCCAACAAAGTAAAACAACTACTCTCTCTCAAGTCTGTTCTCCACTCCGACGTTCTGGACTTACATCATCAGCCAAAGCAATTGAATTATGAGCAAAACAATACTCCTAGTTTGGTTAAAATCAGCACAAACTACACAATTATTACTAACTATTCTAAAGAGCAGCGATTCCTCGGCCTACCAGCGCGTGTGCCACGTAGCGTCACACTGTAGAGTGCTACAGTGGCTACAGTGCGTCGCTACATTAGGTTTTTTTTTTTGCCAACTATTCTAAAGAGCAGCGATTCCTCGGCCTACCAGCGCGCGTGCACTGTAGCGTGCTCCAGTACTACAGTGCGGCGCAACATTAGGCTTTTTTTTTTGCCGAAAAAATCATCGCGCTCTCAGCTGTCCGGGACTGTAGCGTGCTGCGGTTCCTCGCGCTCTCAGTAGTTTTTTATTTTTTGCCAGAAAAAATCATCGCACTCTCATCTATCCGGGTACTGTACCTGCTATGCGTCGCTACAGCATGCTTTTTTTTGGCAGGAAAAAAAAACTTCGCGTTCTCCGAAAATTATATACACGAAATATATGCGCGCCGAGAGTAGTTCCATTCAAGTCTAGCTCCTTAATTTCGGATTCAGATTCGCACAAACATTTGAGAAATTTTGTCCAATTCGCCGCACTCGGTAATCCGTTTGTATAGCTCCTTAATTTTGGATCCAGATTCGCACAAACATTTGACAAATTTTGTCCAATTCGTCGCTCTCGGTAATCCGTTTGAATTTTCATTTCACAAGTACATGTATGTACACCACCCTTTCAAACAACTTTTTGCATAAAAGTCCCCACGCGTTTTTTTTTGCAGTAAAGTAACTTTTCGGAAGAAAGCCCCGCTCGCCACTTTTTGCAAAAAAAACCACGCATTTTCCAAAAATTATAAATCGGCCTCTCGAATAAAAACACGCGGTTCTTTTACATAAATATCCTTGCCTTCTCTACATATTACAAACTAATTTCAGTAACATCACCACCAAATAAATTTTCCAAAACTAATTTTATTAACATTATTTTTAGCAGCATACATATTTCATATTACACTGCAATACTATTTTCTCAATTTGTTTCCCATACAAACTAATTCACCGACAAAAAATAATAGTAATACCGTAGAATTTTAGATTAATTTCAAAAAAATCATAACTAATACACTGTGCACGGGAAAAAAATGTTGAACGTACCAAAATGTTTTTAAAAATAAATCCTACTTATTTATACCGAATTCACGAATGCTCGAAAAAATTACCCATGGTTATTTAACTTAACAAAATTAAACAACTGTTAACCATACTTAAATGCCAAAACTTCCCCCTAATTCACAATGTGTCTATTTTTTTTGGAGAATTCAAACGTATATGAGTGTATTCCACACTTCTACCAGCTGCAGAACATTCAAATGTATATGACTATTTCCCATCAAAAATATGATGAACATACCAAAAAAATATCAAAAATAAATCCTACTTATTTATATCGAATTCACGAATGCTCGAACAAATTAACCATGGTTATTTGACTTAACAAAATTAAACAACTTTTAACCGTACTTAAAATGCCAAAACTGTCCCCTAATTCACAAATGTGACGTCGCTAGATGACGTCACCACGTCCCACCTGTCGGAAATTCGACATTTCCACAAATAATTTCGATAATTTCTAAAATCTTGGACTATGGACCCCGCCTGTCAGACAACTAATAATTACATTTCCAGAAATATTTCAATATTTTAAAATTTCAAATACATTTCAAATCTGAGCATTTAACTATCTACCCACCGTGAAAAAAAAAATATCAAACATATCACAAAAAAAAGGCTCACTACTTATGTCATATGATAGAATTTCAAATTTACATATTTCCAAAAATTAACGGACTTTCAAATCTCACCGTCTTATAAAGTAAAAATTGTCCAAATCTAACCAAATTTAGACCGTAGCCTTCTTTTCGAATTTCAATAATTACCAAACCAACACGATTTTTTAATATGTATATTCTCAAATTTGAATTATACCACACATCCGCGACGTACAAATTTGCATATTTTCAAAATTTAGATGCCTTTCAAATCAAATCTACATAACTTCCCAATTTGAACGACTTTCCAAATCTAGACAATCTTTTAGACACGAACTTTCTTTCAATTTCATTAATTTCCAAATATTCAAAAAAATTAAATGCCCGCATTTTCAAATTTTAATTTTACCCACACACGCGCGGCATCGCGCGCTGTTACCTAGTATTCTCGTAATGTATGCTAGAATTTAAAGGTCTGTACAAATCGGGTCACTTTTATGTGCGTTGGCAGCTGATCACAATGCCACGATAGCATGACGTTAGCAACTCGTATATGAAACAAACAAAATCCTGTGGGTACCAACTCCCAACGTCCAGTCTCCAAAGGTAGTAATATGGTCAAAATCAGCACAAGGATCTCATCAAGTACCCATCAGTGTATAAACTACTTCTACTAGCAGTATTTACATCAAATTCATCACCTAATACGACACCGTACCCGTGTGCAAATTAGGCACGGGCAGGGTCGGTCAGCCCAACGTGACACGCGACTCGTCGTGCGTCGTGGCGGACGCCGGCGACGAGAAGTACGGGTCCGACTCCACCAGCCCGTCCAGGAAGTCCGCGAACCGGTGCTCCCGCTGCCTCCTCGCCACGGCGGCGCCGCCCTCCAGCGCCCGCAGCAAAGACGCTGCCTTGGCCTTCCCCCTGGGACTGGCCGCGCCGTCCTCCGCGAGCTCCCTCACCGTCTCCTGCGCGCCGCCCACCGCCAGCACCTCCGCGACCGCCCGCTCGCCGCCGGCCATGACGAGGTTGAGCAGCGCGGACGCCGCGTTCTCCCTGGCCCTCCCGGTCTCGGCGCCGCCGGGCTCGACAAAGCCCACGAGGATGCGCACCCCGGACACCATGGCGAACGCACCCAGGCTCTCGGCGCACCCGGCAACCTGCGCGATGACGGCGGTGGCGTCCTCCACGATCCCGTCCGCCCGTCCGTCATCACGAGCGAGAACAGCGCCACGGCGCCGAGTTTGACGAGGGCCGCCCGGTTGAGCGGGTACAGGGCGACGCCGAAGAGCGCCTTGAGGGCGTCCTTGGTGGCGCGGGTGCCCTTCCCGGCGCGGAGGAGGGCGATGAGCGCGGCGAGGAGCGGCCGCTTGGCCCCCACGATGGGGCGGTAGGCGTCGACGCAGAGGAGGCTGGCGACGGTGGCCGCGGCGTGGTGCGCCGCCGCGTACTCCTCGGCCCGCATGGCGGCCGCGAGCGCGTCGAGGATGCCCGGGGAGGACATGAGCTGCTCCCGGGCGGAGATGGAGATGTTGAGCAGCGCGGCGGCGGCATCCTCTGCGGAGGCGGACGTGGAGGGCGACATGAGCTGGGACGCGAGGTAGGGCACCGCCCCCGCGTCGGCCAGCGGCGCCCGCACCTCCGGGTCGTCCTTGGAGGCCCGCCGGAGCTCGGCCACGGCCGCGGCCGTGGCGCCGGCGTCCCGCACCGCCGCCGCGCCCCGCAGGCGGCCTACCAGGGTGCGTGCCGTGTTCCGCTGCGCTTCCATCGATCGGTGATGTGCCTTGGAGGGGTCTGGCCGGGGTTGCGTGCGCCCGCGTGGGTAGATGCGATTTTGGAGCTCGCGTCGGTCGATCAATGCGATTGGTTGGTGGCGCCAACGAGTTGACGTGCGATTTCTATCTGCTTCCGTGCTTCGCGCGTGGCGGGCGCGTCGTGGGTTTGAAGCCTCTTTGCTCATTTTCTTTTATTTAATGTGTGCAAGTATAAAACCATGTCCGGACATGTGCAAGAAGAACAGTCGGGCTTGAAAAAACAAATGAATTCGTAAAAAGTTTTCTCCTTTCAGTCAAGGTGAGTAGTATGTGGGCATTTTCGTGGTGCTCTGGGTTTGACCTCGAGTGGTTCTGAAATTTGATATATTTCTTTTTTGAAAGGGTAGTTTAAACCCTCGGCCTCTCCATCGTGCACAACCCTCTTTTTATTAATTTATTTATTCGACAAATGCATACAAAGTCTGAAGCAACTTTTCTGACGACATTTGTCACTACTCTTACCAATTTGATGAACTGTTTATCCAGACCTTACACCAACACATATTATTTATATCTTCGGGACTCAACCAAACCGCCCAACGATGGGTTGGGAACACAAACCGGTCCAGCAGAAAGTGGCCCCCACATGCGCATGCTCCACATGCCGCCGTCACCGTCTTCTTCCGATCCATTTTCATAATAGGTATCAAGGCATTCAACTTGCCAAGCCTGTCGTAGACGTCGCCACGACGCTAGATAGCCCCAACCCATCATCACGCGTCTACCGTCGAGACCCCGCTCGTTACGCTGCCGAGACCCGCCGTCTTCGACGCAACAGAAACCATTCCGATCCACCTCTCGTCCCTCCTTGCCCGCACATACTGCAAGACAATGCTCTGGAATTAGGAGAACGGCGCTTAGCGTCTCCATTGTGCGACGCGGTAGAACCGGATCTAGAATTTCCCCTCAGCAGCCCGAGCGAGGTGTATAGAATTGTGTGCATATGTTTCAGGTTATCAAAGTTTAGGATGTGCAGGTGCAACCGTGAGACTATGGGTATCCGTCACGATGCCGCTATCAGAGAAGAGCGGTGCTTAATGCCCGGAGGTGTAAGCCTGAGCTTGACGCTCCAGCAGAGATATCCATTTAACCACAACACTGTGGAAGCTTCACTGTCGATCGCATGTGCTGAAATGAAACGAGATCACGTCAGTACATCTTCGCGTTCGTACATCGCTGGCGTATACGCGCACATTGACATAGTCCGGCTGATTAATTAATCAGAGCAGAACGATCTAGGCTTTTGACAAGTACTCTACTAATAATCCACATCATATATACGCGTACTTATTTTCCGATCTCTAGTCTTACGAATACGTGATCTTCTTTTCGTAAGGATGTCAACGAGATGAGTCAGGATGCTCGCGAGTCAGGATGAATGATGATCAACAGCGTTGAAACTCACGGCCGGCAGCTCGTGTTTGGTTGATAGCTCTGCGGTCATTTGCTTCTGTAACTGGTGGCGACGGCGGCCGGACCTACTTTGACCTTTGTGCCCAAGCTCTGGTGTGAAGCGTATCAACTTTAGTCACCTAGGAGTATATGTATCTTCGCTTCATCGACATGAAAAATGTTTTTCTAAGCTTTCGAATAATTGCTCTTCTTGAAATGACGTACACGATTGTTATTCCCGGCCGCCTTTGACCTTAATTTATTCGAAGCAGGTCGATGAGTACGATATTGTCCATGCTTTTTCCGGATATATTATTGGGTTTTGAATACACGCAGGACACACAGTACTTACGTGGTTAGGGCCTCATAGGTTAGCAAAACTTGATTACATCTCTCATCTCATTTTCACCTTTAGACTACTCGGTGTTGATTTTTCTTCTTCCTGAAACCTTCGACTCCAGGTCAAAATGTGTGTGGATCCACTGCCGGACTACGGGTTTGTGGAAGTAGATTGATCTCTCTCTCTTTATCTATGTATTGGTTATCATGTATAGAACCATATGAGCTGATGTACATTGTTATGTTCGTATTTATATTACGATATGGTGAATACTTTGATGAGATGAGTAATGAGATGCAATTTCATTAGTGCTATGAGCCTATGATCTATCTTGTAGATGTATATTCCTACCCTGTTTTTATATGTTTCTTCTTATCAAACTAGTATGCTAAGAAAAGAGGGGGGGGGGGGGGGGGGGGGGGACGTGTGTATTAGATGGAGTCGACTTAGTTGGGTAGTGGCAGAAAATTTGACAAGTACTATGGTTTTTATCTTTTCGTGTCCACCTTATTAGGGATAAATAGATGTGATGCATTAGTGACGGAAAATGTGGCACATATTAATTCATGTATACGCATGAGATCATTCAACATCATGTTATTATAACTAAGGCAATACTCTATGTTTTCATTTATTAAATATGAGCATGTGAACAATCCACTTGCTTAGAGAGTATTAAAAAAATGTGTTGCGTCATTTGAATATATATTAGAACGTGATGCCCATACAATGCTAGTCATATTGTGTATATATTGCATTGAAATTATCTTGTCCATAAGTGTTATATTTTTTACACCATGCATATTCACGAGAGAGAGCAAGTGAACCAATGAACTGGTATACTTTTTAACGTAAAAAACATTTTTTTACATTGCTGCACTGTATTTTACATTTTCAGTTATTAATTAATCCAAATACAAAAATATCTCCTACACTTAGATTTAAAATTTGCATATTATATCCATGGCAATGTTTTTGACGGCATTGCATTTAGTTTTATATTTAATATATACGGATTATTATTTTTCATCTCATACTAATAAACTGTATTACCTGACAATCACCACAGTTGAGTTAGGTATAGAACATACATCTATGGTCATCTTTCGTATTTTCATGATGAAACAAATCTTCTGTATCACCACGGCATTTAGTTTTAAATTCATGAATAGTTTTTTCCATATCCACCATTTTTTAAATCATGAACTTTTTTCAAATTTGTGAATATTTTTCAAATTCGTAAATATTTTTTAAAATTCATGAAATATTTGAATTTCGGAACATTTTAAATTCGTGAATAGTTTTTAAAATGCATTAACAAATTTTCAAATTTATGATTTTTTTTCAAATTCATGAACACTTTATATTTGTGACAATTTTACAATCTGGGAGCATTTTTTAATTTCACCAATTTTTTCGAAATTACAAGAAAATTTCGATGGTTGTTTTGTCTCCTAAATCAACAACAAAATCGAAATGAGGAAACAAATGAAAGTTGTGCGACTTAGGTGGGCCGGTCCACTAGAGCTCCACGAGAGCGTTGGTGGTGTAGCCGATGCTACAAGCGCCAAATAGGAGGTCTAGAAGAGGAGTGTCGCGGTTCCAACTTGACCTGTTGACCCAACACGTTTTGCGGAGGGTTGTAGGGCTAGCACGTGCAATTTGGTTCCATCTTCTCGCTAACAAGCCATCTCGGATCAGGATGCTCTGCTTAATTAACAAGTATGGCAGCTCAGCTAGCTACCGAGGCCTTGCCCGGATGGCTACCAGGATGATGATACCTGTGATGCCCCCGCTCGAGTTCGAGTCCCGGTACTCACTCGCGGGCGCGTACGCACCGTTGCACTTCTGTGCGCTTCTGAAAGCTTAATACAATACCGCCAAGGGCTGGCCATGCATGCACGGGTGAGTAAAGAATAGGACTAGGGGTCGAGTCGTACTACAAAGAAAGAAAGAGGCAGGTAGTTAGCTAGCCAGAACTCGATTGGATTGAAGACGATGATGTTTTGATCATCACCATTTCTGCTTAGCTCCTGCTCTCCCTCTAAGCACCTACCAACGATCAATTCAATCGCAGCATCAGCACCGCCACCGTCGTTATCACCGGTTCACCAGCTGCGCCCATGGAAATGGGTCGAGCCGCGGTACGCATATCCACCATCAGAAATTTCCTTGCAGGTCTCGAATAAAATACTAGTACTATCTTTGTCCCAAAATATAGAACGTTTTTTTTTTTCCAAAACATCTAATAATTTGGGGCGGATATAGTAGTTCCATGCACACATTTTTTTCTATATACCAGGCCCTGTATATATATCTTATTTAAGCCTGAGATTTTCTTACCATAGAGATCAACTTTAACATACAGACACTACCGGAAATTCATAATTTGCCGTGTAGAAATAAAACACGGCAAAGAGACTGCGGAACACGGCAAAGTCTTTGCCGTGTGTACGCACACGGCAAAGTCGACACGGCAACGATCACGTCGGCAAAGACCTTTGCCGTGTACTTTCTACATAGGCCACGGCGAAACCTTTGCCGTGCGCCATACAACCTCGCACGGGAAAGAAAACTCCTTCGCCGTGTGCTATTCTAGATGCCCGCAGGACACACTCTGGAACCTTTGCCGTGCGCGAATACACCGGCCTCACGGCAAAGACTAACTGTTGGCCGTGCATCGTGGAAAAACACACGGTAAAGCGTGAAGATAAAATCAAAAAAATTACCGCGCGGGCGGCGCGGTCGCGCTATCCTCGTCGCTCTCCGAGCCGGAACCAGAGCCTGACCCTGCAGAGCCGCCGCAGTCGTTGGCTCCTGCGGGGAGAGGTGGAGAGGTCCTGCGGGGAGTGCCGCGAAGTCAGCGTGGGGAGAGGTGGCTCCGGCTTGGGCTTCTTGGAGTTGCGGCAGCGGTGGCGAGGGGTCCGGCGGCGGCCAGGGGTCGGAGCGTGTGCGGCACCGAGGGGCCCTTGCGGAGGGTTGGCGGCGGGCGTCGGCCTGGAGCTGCGGGACCGGGGCGAGGGCCGGCGCGTCGACGGCGAGCGCAGGCAAAGCGGGCGCGACGGCGAGGGATGAGGAGGAGGGTCGGGATGGAGACGGAAGGGAGGATGGAGACGTCGCCGGTGACGCTGTTGACGACGCGGAGCAAGCTCCCGGGCGGGCCTTTCTCGAGCGAATGGCGATGCAGGCGGAGCACGACGAGGCCGTCCCGCGACGCCACGGGCTCGAAGGTGAGCCTCTCGTCGAAGCGGACGAGGGAGGGCTCGCTGGCGGGCATGGGTGAATCGGGGCGGCGTACGCGGGTGGCCGGCGAGAGGATAAGGCCAGGGGCGTCACGTGCGTGCGTACTGTGGTGTGGGTGCGTGCGTCATCAGTGCGTGCGTCGTCGTGTGTTTTCTCTGGAGGGATCTGAGCCGTGGGATGAATGTGATCGAATGGCACAAAATGGTGATCCGTGGGAGGCTGCTTCGTGCAATTTAATTGGACAAACTTTGCCGTGTAATCCCCTTTGCCGTGTGTTTTTTGTCATTTTTATCTTTTCCTTTTACTTAATATTTTGTCATATGATTCTTACATCTTTTTAAATTTTAGTATATATATGTTTATTATAATTTGGCACATAGGTGTGCTTTGGTATGGGCAACAATGTTGTCGAACTGAGTTTTTTCAAATTATTTGTATAAATATCATTTTTCATTTTCTAAGTAATGAAAATGACTTTTTCTGTGAAGCAAGTACAAAAAATATGGTGCAAAATGGCACCCATCTAAATTTCACACAAAGTATATCATATTTTATGGATAATTCAGAAATATTAGCAATTTTTCGGTGTCTACCTAATTTCGCCTATTTAAATGACTTTATCCCGATTTTTCGAAAGTAATTTAAATTTGAACTACAAGTGTGTGATAGTTTGCTCTGAATTTTTTTCAAAAATCATTTTAAGCTACATAAGTAGTGATTATGTCATAGAACCGTCGATGATTTTGAAAATTTTGACCCCTTTCGACGAATAGCCATGGTGACCATTTTGATCATTTTTTCAAGAAAATCAAATAAAGTGATAAATTGCTCAAAAAATAAAATCCTTTGGTATGGAGCCCTTTTATGTGTAGTAGTTGATATGAAAAATAATAAATTTGAGTTTTGACAAAAAAATTAAAAGAATGTTTCACAAAAAGGTCTATCGTCTATGAACATGTATAAGTTTCAAGCCAAACGACCAACATATGACCATTTCCATAGCATAGTTTGTGATAAAGTCCTCATATTTGGCACATAGGTGTGCTTTGGTATGGACAACAATGTTGTCGAACTGAGTTTTTCAAATTATTCGTATAAATATCATTTTCCATTTTCTAAGTGCCGAAAATGACTTTTTTTTGAAGCAAGTACAAAACATATGGTGCAAAATGGCACCCATCTAAATTTCACACAAAGTATACCATATTTTATGGATAATTCAGAATTATTAGGAATTTTCTCGGTTTCTACCTAATTTCGCCTATTTAAATGACTTTATGCCGATTTTTCGAAAGTAATTCAAATTTGAACTACAAGTGTGTGATAGTTTGCTCTGAAATTTTTTCAAAAATCATTTTAACCTACATAAGTATTGATTATGTCATAGAACCGTCGATGATTTTGAAAATTTTGACCCCTTTTGACGAATAGCCATGGTGGCAATTTTGATCATTTTTTCAAGAAAATCAAATAAAGTGATAAATTGCTCAAAAAATGAAATCCTTTGGCATGGAGCCCTTTTATGTGTAGTAGTTAATATGAAAAATAATAAACTTGAGTTTTGACAAAAAAATTAAAAGAATGTTTCACAAAAAGGTCTATCGTCTATGAACATGTATAGGTTTCAAGCCAAACGACCAACATATGGCCATTTCCATAGCATAGTTTGTGATAAAGTCCCCATATTTGGCACATAGGTGTGCTTTGGTATGGGCAACAATGTTGCCGAACTGAGTTTTTTCAAATTATTTTTATAAATATCATTTTCCATTTTCTAAGTGCCGAAAATGACATTTTTTGTGAAGCAAGTTCAAAACATATGGTGCAAAATGGCACCCATCTAAATTTCACACAAAGTATACCATATTTTATGGATAATCCAGAAATATTAGAAATTTTCTCTGTTTCTACCTAATTTCGGCTATTTAAATGACTTTATGCCGATTTCCCGAAAGTAATTCAAATTTGAATTACAAGTGTGTGGTAGTTTGCTCCGAATTTTTTTCAAAAATCATTTTAAGCTACATAAGTAGTGATTATATCATAGAACCGTCGATGATTTTGAAAATTTTGACCCCTTTCGACGAATAGCCATGGTGGCCATTTTGACCATTTTTTTCAAAAAAATCAAATAATGTGATAAATTGCTCAAAAAATGAAATCATTTGGCATGTAGCCCTTTTATGTGTAGTAGTTGATATGAAAAATTCATAATTTGCCGTGTACAATGCCAATGCACACGGCAAATAATTATTTGTTGTGCGTTTGTAATATATACACACGGCAAAGCAAATATGTTTCCCGTGCATACTTCTTTGCCGTGCGTTTTCCTTTGTCTTTGCCGTGCATGGTTCTTTCCCGTGCGTTTTGCCTAGTCTTTACCGTGCTTTAAAACTTTGCCGTGCGTTTTTCTAATGATACACAGCAAAGCCTATCTTTGCCGTACTGTTTTCTTTGCCGTGTGTTTTCCTAGTCTTTGCCGTGTTCCGCAAAAAGTAGACACACGGCAAAGATCCAACCTCACGGCAAAGAATTATTTTCCGGTAGTGAGAAAAATAACGCAGGTGAGTTTTTTATTTGAGAGAAAGCCATCCTGACGAGCTTTACTAATATCAAATACTAGGTACAACATATATTCCCGTGGCCGCGAGAAGTGTTTATCAATCATGTTGTCAATTTGCTTTACAAAGTAAGGGGTGTATCATTTTGTCGTGCTCGTTGTATTGGTTAGAGGTAATTTATAAATTGGTTAAAAATTGCAGGGGAAGCATGTCTAGTTGTGGTACATGGTGTTACAAATGCATAATGCTAATTGATGGGAAGTAATCGGAGTACATCGTAACGTACATATGAAGTGTGAAGATTAAGATGGACTTCTTCATGGATCTGATACTTGTTAGGACATGGTATAATAAATCTTCTGTGTATATATAATAATATCTTACAACAGTTGTACTGATCGATCATTGAAGGATTATGTTCATGGTGTCACGTGGAAAGCAAGGCAACGGTTTTGGAATACCACAGCAGAGTACTTGTCACATGGGGCAAAAGATTTGTGGAAGAACCCAAGGGTAACAATGATCCGGACTGATACGTCTCAAACGTATTTATAATTTTTGATGTTTCATGCTTGTTTTATACCAATTGCTACATGTTTTGCATCTACTTTATATCACTTTTATACATTTTTTGGGACTAACCTATTAACAAGATGCCGAAGTGCCAGTTCCTGTTTTCTGCTATTTTTGTATTCCAGAAAAGCTAGTCTGGAAATATTTTCGGAATTGGACGAAACTACACGGGGTCCCTATTTTTCCAGAACACACCTGACGGAGCGAAGGAGCAGCAGAGGAGGGCCATCAGGAGGCCACACGCACCTAGGGCGCGGGCCCCCCTTCTGCCGCGCCCTAGGGTGGTGTGGGCCCCTTGGTGGTCCGCAGCCGCCGCTCTTTCGCCTACTTATCCCCCCCCCCCCCCCCCCCGTCGCGAAAACCCTAAGTACCTGAGCAAATATCCACGAAAAGATCCAGAGACGCCGCCGTCGTCAACCCTAGCTCGGGAGGGTTCAGAACCTCTTCCCGGCACCCTGCCGGAGAGGGGAATCGTCACCGGAGGCTTCTACATCGCCATGCCTGCCTCCGGAGTGATGCGTGGGAAGTTCATCCTTGGACTACGGGTCCATAGCAGTAGCTAGATGGTTGTCTCTCCACTTTGTGCCATCATGTTTAGATCTTGTGAGCTGCCCTACATGATCAAGATCATATTATTGTAATGCTACATGTTGTGTTTGCTGGGATCCGATGAATATTGAATATTATGTCAAGTTGATTATCAATCTATCTCATATGTTATTTAAGATCTTGCATGCTTTCCGTTACTCGTAGATGCTTTGGCCAAGTAGATGCTTGTAACTCCAAGAGAGAGTATTTATGCTAGATAGTGGGTTCATGTCTCCGTTTAACCTGGGACAGTGACAGAAAGTTCTAAGATTGTGGATGTGCTGTTGCCACTAGGGATAACCTAACGAGTTGCTGCTCCTACTGGTTGTCTGCAGTCCGACCCGGAAACGATCCGTACCGTACCCCCCCTCCGTGCATACCGGATGGGCCCGCGGACGTTATGGGCCAACTTCTGACTCCGGGGCGCTCCGCTCTCCTTCATCACAAGTTGGCCTTCATCAGTATAGAATTTGGATCATCATAAAACAACACTCCACCTTGAGACAAATTCCATCTTGTAGCATGAACGAGAACTTCACCCTGAAACAACAAAGAAAACACCTTCGGCGCCAAATAGCCTCTTGGGCTAAACAGTGATACCAACTAAGGCTGAGCATAGCTCAAACTTAGTAACAGGAACTGACTTTGTCATCATATCAGCAGGATTATCATGAGTACTTATCTTGCATAACTTCAACTTACCTTGTGCAACAACATCACGCACATAATGGTATTTGACGTCAATGTGTTTTGTTCTCTCATGGAACATCTGATATTTAGTAAGGTAAATAGCACTCTGACTATCACAAAACAGGTTAATGCAAGTATCATCTCCGCAAAGCTCAGCAAACAAACCTTTCAGCCAAACCGATTCTTTACATGATTCAGCAATAGCCATGTACTCTGCTTCAGTGGTAGACTGGGCAACAACGGACTGCAACGTTGCCCTCCAACTCATAGCACAACGACCAAGCGTGAACACATAACCTGTAAGGGATCTCCTCTTATCTAAATCGGCAGCAAAATCTGAATCCACATAGCCTACGAGTCACTCATCAGTCTTGCCGAACTTGAGACAAGCATTGGATGTGCCACGAAGGTACCTGAAAATCCACTGAACAGTCTTCCAATGTTCTTTACCAGGATTAGCCATATATCTACTAACCAAACTCATAACATATGATAAACCTGGACGTGAGCAAACCATGACATACATTAAAGAACCAACAGCACTAGAATATGGAACTCTAGACATGTACTCAAAATCCTCATCCGTACTAGGACATTGTTCAGCTGACAATTTAAAGTGAGGAGCAATAGGATTACTAACAGACTTTGCATCATGCATGTTAAAACGATGAAGTACTTTCTTAATGTAATTTTGCTGACTAAGAAACAACAAATCAGAATTTCTGTCACGGGTAATCTCCATACCTAGAATTTTCTTAGCAGCACCAAGATCCTTCATCTCAAACTCGCTACTCAATTGTGACTTGAGAGCAGCGATATCTTTCTTGCTCTTGGAAGCAATCAACATATCATCAACATATAATAACAGGTATATAGGTGATCCATTAACAAACTTAATGTACACACAGCTATCAAATTCAGACCTTTTAAAGCCATGTGACAACATAAAAAAATCAAACCTTTTATACCACTGTCGAGTGGATTGTTTCAAACCGTATAAGAACCTTTTCAACTTACAAACAAGATCCTCCTTACCAGGCACTATGAACCCTTCTGGCTGGTCCATGTATATCTCCTCCTCCAACTCTCCGTGCAGAAACACAGTCTTTACATCTAACTGCTCAAGCTCAAGATCACGCATAGCAACAATACCAAAGAATGTACGAATTGAACTATGATTTACAACTGGAGAGAAAACATCATTATAATCAACACCTGGAATTTGATTGAAGCCTTTTGCAACTAACCTTGCCTTAAACCTGGGAGGCTCACTTGGAGACAAACCCTTCTTTCTTTTGAAGATCCACTTACAGCGGACAACCTTCTTTTTCTTAGGCAAGCGCACAACATCCCATGTGCCATTCTTCTCGAGTGACTGCATCTCTTCTTGCATAGCAGCAAGCCACTTATCGCGGTCACCGGAACCAACAGCTTCAGTATAGGTGGACGGCTCATGTCCGTGCTCCACCTGTTCTGCACAACTCAGAGCATAATCAACAATGTTACACTCTTCAATTAAACGTGGTCGAGGACCACAATTCCTCCTGTTTCTACGAGCAGCAATAGACTGATTTTGTGGCTGCAAAACAGGGGGTGAGTTCTGAACATTATTATTATCAGAATCAGAAGAATCAGAATCATTAGAACCAGCAGAATCAGGATCGGAATCATCTGAAGTAGCAGCACCATCATTGTCAAAAGTGACATTTTCCTTTTCAACAGAGTGCTCCACCTCGACACAAACCTGCTCCTCAGAAAAATCTGGCAAAACATCTGAGGACAACTTATCAAAGTACATAACAGATTCATTGAAAACAACACTCCTGCTCATAAATGCCTTGCTAGTTTCGGGATTCCATAACTTGTATCCTTTTACACCCGAACCATAACCAATGAACACACACTTAATAGCTCTCGGCTCTAACTTTCCATTATCAACATGATCATAAGCAGTGCAACCGAAAACTTTAAGCTGTGAATAATCAGTCGGAGAATCTGACCATACCTCAATGGGAGTTTTCTTGTCGAGGGGAATAGATGGTGACCTGTTTATCAAGTAGCAGGCGGTGGCTGCCGCCTCAGCCCAAAAATGCTTACTCATGCGAGCGTTGGAGATCATGCAGCGAGCCTTGGAGATGATGGTCCCGTTCATCCGCTCCGCTACACCATTCTGCTGAGGCGTGTACGGGATGGTGAGGTGCCTGACAATGCCTTCTTTCCTGCAATAATCATTAAAGGCATTCGAACAAAATTCGCCACAATTGTCAGTACGAAGTAATTTTACCTTCCTTTCTGTTTGCCTTTCAATCATAGCTTTCCACTCTTTAAAAGCAGCAAACGTATCATCCTTATTTTTCATGAAATAAGGCCAAACTCTTGTGCCCTTGATCTCTCCTTCGTCACAAGTTGGACTTTATCAGTATAGAATTTGGATCATCATAAAACAACACTATGTGCGTACACCTTGTGCTTCCCAGTGACGACATACACACTTGGTTCCATGCAATCTTCTGAGTTGAAGAGCAACATGTACCCTATTTGGGCCATATCTCTCCTCATGCTTCATGCTTGCACTAACAATATCACAGCTAACAGTCTCGATGACAATAGAAAAAACAAGACTCCAATACCAAGCTCTTATGTACGCGGCATATACGTTGTTGCTTCTAATCACTATACATACGGACTACAAGACAACACTTGGTTATATGGCTCTAATCGCTTATGTCAGATATTTGCAGAGAGTTTGAGTATGTATGCTAGCAAGCCTCTCATGGAACTTGAACAAAACAGTTGCTGATTTCATGTATGAGGGGCAAAACAAGGGTGTGTTTGCCGAAATGGAAGACTGCAATTACCTGGTGGATTGGCATGTTAGCAAATACTCCCTCCGTCCAATAATAATTGTCTTAGATTTGTCAAAGATGTATCTAGACATGAAACATGTATAGATACACCCACTTTTGAACAAACTTGAGACACTTATTTTAGGACGGAGGGAGTACAAGTTATGGCGGTGCAAGGACAAGTCACTAGGCCCAGAGCTAAAAGATGCATGTCTTTCCTTCTCTCTTTTCCATCTTCTGAAAAGGCGCTCTTTTGGGTTTTCCTGTGACGAATGCAAAGACATGGCACGTAATTTTGTCTTGGAGGTCCTGCTGTTGCAAAAACAAAGACACTACTATAGACTACAATAGATTTTTCAAGGTGATTGAGGTTGAGTTAGCATTTATGTATGACTTCTTCTTCACCAAGTATGCTGTCATTTATTATGGATCAAGGGCTGCAACAATTTGGTCTCTGATTTCAGTCATCGGTATATCTATCACGGCATATATTACTGCCAGGGCTCCATTGAAGATTTCTCAGGGTGATTCCACTATCTCGAGCACCGTTACAGATGACGTTTTTATCACTTTAGTGATACTTGCATCCACTGCTTTGCTTGAATTCCTACAACTGTTATTTTACTGGACAGGCCTTTGGGGCAGAGTGTCCTTTGTTTGCCACTACATCAGAGAATCAGCAAGGTCTAACAGGAGGGACTCACAGAATAAGAAAACAAGTGCAAGGGTAAGTTGTTGCATCATGGGATTGAAGGAGTTTCTTGCCAAGATTGGTGTGTGTCTTGCATCTTGGGATTAAAGAAGTTTCTTGCCATTATTGGTCTGTCATGTGCATCAAACAACCACTACTGGCAGCACACGCTTGGGCAGTACTCATTACTTGATTCAGTCAGTTACTACAATCCTAATCCATCATTGCGTACGTCCGAGAGAAAGGGCAATAGGAGCCAAGGGAAAGAGAGGAGAGGGGCATTACCTCGATGCGACATACCCGGCCCTCCGACAAAACATCACCGCCGCCACGTTTTCATTCGATAGAGAGAGGCGTGTCATGTTGTTGACGGAGGGCGTGCACCAGAGGAAAAAGAATAGAAACGGGGAGGGGAAACAGGGAATGTAGGACCAACTACCGATTTACGCAACTATAGTTCCAGGCAACCCTAGCCGCCAGAGGAAGGAGGCTCCGGGGAGATCCAATCTGCCCCCAACTATACCGGCCAAGCGGCCGGTCCCTGCCCCCACTGTCGTCTCTCTGGCGACGGGAGGGGTGGGGATCACGGCGCTTCGGCTCCGGTCTGTAGTTGGGGTTGGCATAGTTTTTTCTTGAGGCACTGATGACGTGAAACACACGTTCGTTGGGAGACCCCAAGAGGAAGGTATGATGTAGTCAGCAGCAAGTTTTCCCTCAGAAAGAAACCAAGGTTATCGAACCAGTAGGAGCAGCAACTCTTCAGAAGGTTGTCAACAGCGCCAGAAAAATAGCTGTCGCAGGGAGTCTGGACTGTTGACGTGGAATCTGCACACAACACAATCAAACTAGTTTGACCCAACGAAACAGTGAGGTTGTCAATCTCACTGGCTTGCTGAAAACAAAGGATTAAACGTATGGTGTGGAAAATGAGTATTAAATTGCAGAGAATGAAAAAGGAACAGTTTGCAGTTTGTGGTTGTTTAATCAGTGTAAAAGAATGGACCGGGGTCCACAGTTCACTAGTGGTGTCTCTCCATAAAAGATAACTAACATGTTGGGTGAACAAATTACAGCTGGGCAATTGACGAATAGTGAGCGCATGACAATGCATATACATGACATGTTGACTACTATGATATTTAATTGGGCATTACGACATAATACATAGACCGTTATCCAACAGCATCTATGACTAATAATCCACCGCCGGGTTGTCATCCGAGTCCCCCGTTGGTATTAAGTTGCAAGCAACGGATAATTGCATTAAGTAAAGTGCGTAATGTAAACAAACACATATACCCGTGGACATAGCATCGTTAGGTTATCCCTAGTAGCAACAGCACATCCACAACCTTAGAACTTTCTGTCACTGTCCCAGGTTAAACGGAGACATGAACCCACTATCTAGCATAAATACTCTCTCTTGGAGTTACAAGCATCTACTTGGCCAAAACATCTACGAGTAACGGAAAGCATGCAAGATCTTAAATAACATATGAGATAGATTGATAATCAACTTGACATAATATTCAATATTCATCGGATCCCAGCAAACACAACATGTAGCATTACAATAATATGATCTTGATCATGTAGAGCAGCTCACAAGATCTAAACATGATGGCACAAAGTGGAGAGACAACCATCTAGCTACTGCTATGGACCCGTAGTCCAAGGATGAACTACTCACGCATCACTCCGGAGGCAGGCATGGCGATGTAGAAGCCTCCGGTGACGATTCCCCTCTCCGGCAGGGTGCCGGGAAGAGGTTCTGAACCCTCCCGAGCTAGGGTTGACGACGGCGGCGTCTCTGGATATTTTCGTGGATATTTGCTCAGGTACTTAGGCTTTTCGCGACCGGGGGGGGGGGGGGGGAATAAGTAGGCGAAAGGGCGGCGGCTGCGGACCCCCAAGGGGCCCACACCACCCTAGGGCGCGGCAGAAGGGGGGCCCGCGCCCTAGGTGCGTGTGGCCTCCTGGTGGCCCTCCTCTGCTGCTCCTTCGCTCCGTCAGGTGTGTTCTGGAAAAATAGGGACCCCCGTGTAGTTTCGTCCAATTCCGAGAATATTTCCGGACTAGCTTTTCTGGAATACAAAAACAGCAGAAAATAGGAACTGGCACTTCGGCATCTTGTTAATAGGTTAGTCCCAAAAAATGTAATAAAGTGATATAAAGTAGATGCAAAACATGTAGCAATTGGTATAAAACAAGCATGGAACATAAAAAATTATAGATACGTTTGAGACGTATCAGGCACTGCTTCTGTGGAGGAGACGGCGTCGCGTCGGAATAATTGGCCTCTGCTTTTCCTCCACCTCGGTGTTGCTCCTTCCGGTGGCGTTGAGGGGCAGATTGCCCGGGCATCTCGCCAATATCTGGATCTGGCGAGCTTAGGGTCTGGCGGTCGGCGTTCGGCACTCTCGTGGGTGGCGGTCGCGTTGGCTGCTGCAGTTGTGTTTGGTGTCATGCAGTTGGGTGCGTGGATGACGGCAGGTGGCGGCGTTCCTCTTCTTCGACTGCGTCGGATGAAGTTGACGGCGTCGGGATCTGGTGACCACGGGGAAGATCCGCGGCCGACGTGCCACAAAGTCTCGGTCCCGTCGCTTGAGACGATCCGATTTATCGGCTCGGAAAGCATCCTTGTATGCGAAGGTGCTCTCCCAGATCTTGGTTTGGTGGCCGCTCGCCTCTTTTTCCGGCGCTGCCATGGTGGCGGCGGAGGACGTTGGTGGACGACGGTTCGGCGAGGCACAAGATTCTTCAAGGGTGGAATTGTAATTCTACTCCGTGCAGGGTTTTTTGTGCAATTTTGCTTCACAAGCGTGTTTATGTCATTTCGTGATCATTTGTGTATTCTCTATAATAGGTTTGTCTAATGGAATAAATGGTTACTTCCAAAACTACCCATTAGTAGTAAAGATGGCTCATCACGTTCCACAAAAATTGCCAAGAGAAACAACTTTTTTATTGCGAAAATCATAATTTGCAACATGAGAAGGGCATGGATGCATTGCATACAACCAAACCAAACAAAAAAGGTAGTTCCTAGCTATAACCAGAAGGCCACCGGAGCAAATGACATGATATTCTTAGATACTTGATAGCATTTGGTGGTGCGTCGGATGGTGGTTTGCAGCTCTCCCTCACGACTGTACTTAAGACCAAAAATGGTGATGTAGACCATGAAGTGGCAGTCATCATCAAACTCTTGACATAACACTCTCTCCACAAGCCAAAACCTGGAGTTCCCCATGTATGTGAGGGTGGCACCAAAGCTCCCCGAGTGCTTGAAGAAAAGCTTCTCCTTGACCATTCTCCAGTCCGGCGGCATGACAACTGCTCTGGTGCGGTCGGCGACTTGGCAGGCACAAATGTAGCCATCCTCCCGAAGGCCAACCCACGCATCCAGCTCAGCGTCGAAGTAGCCTTGTTCTTGGAAAGGCAATGCCCATTCCCCATGGAACCTCGGCTCATGGTTCCTGGTGTTGAAGGAGTAGGTGCGAGATACATCGCGGCTGTTGCAAACAGACATGAAGATGGTGCGTCCATCCGGGTGCATGGCGTAGGAGGTGACCATTTCATCGTCGGTGAATGGCACCGAGGAGGGCACGCTCGCCCAGGACCAGTCATTGCTCGGATTCGAAGATTGGAGATACTTGGTGTTGGTGGACATCACCCCGAAGGACTGCTGCATATCCTTGATGCCATACTTGAACACATAGAGGTGCTGCATGTCGGCAGTAGCCACAAAGATGCAAGTGCTGCCGCTGAGCAGTGGATCCGGGAGGGGAGGGCCGATGGCCAGTGCAGCCATGTCCGTGTCGTACACCATTGTGCCAGGGTGTGCGTTGTTCGCACTACAGGAATCCTGGTATATTGCAACAAAAGTTATTACTACAACTATCTTTCGTTGCAATAAAATGCGATATTACCACAAAATTCCATTTCATGGTAATAGGAGCAACATAGTGCCACAATTTCGTTTCGTCGCGGTAAGTACTCCTTTTGTTGCAATAAAAGTTACGTATTGCCACAAGTTGTATCAGTGTTGTAATATGGTAGTGATATTGCGACAGTTGCGTTGCGTCGCGTAAATTAGTCATTTTGTTGCAATAGAGGACTATATATTGCAACGAACCAAATCTTTGTGGTAATATTCGGACATATATTACAACAATTCTGGCATGTGGTCATAGTCATAGATATTGTTGCAAAAAAGTAGCTTCTTATTGCAACAAAATATGTGTTGGTTGTAATATGGCGACTTTTTGCCTCGCGTTTCATTATGTTGCAATAACCATTGCATATTGCGACAAATTTTCCATCCATGGTAATATGTAGAACATATTGCAACAATCCACTATCGTTGGAAAAAAGGAGCAACAAATCGTCTATGTATTTTTTTGATAATTATAGACATATAATTTATATTATTCAGGTTTATAGATATTAAGTTATGATTTTTTTCTAAGTTTTAAGAAGTAATTAAAGTATTTATTTATTACACCAATTTTAATTAATCAAAACCGAAAGAGCCTTCGTCTCCGAGGGGATTTGAACCCACGCGCCTCCGTGATGCACGAGAAGATTCAGACCACTCAATTGTGCGTGTGTTGGTGAACAATTGGGGTTCTCACTTTACATATTGTATATCGAGAGCAAAATCTTTGGCAATATATATGCCACAGTTATTTTTTTGTAATTAATAAATAGAAAAATGAGTTTCGAGAAAAACTATTTGGGCAGAAACTAGCCCCTCTCTCTCCTCTCTCTCAAGGGCAGCCCATCTCCTTTTCCATCTTCGTCCTTTCATTTTCCCCATGGGCTTTACATCCTCTAGCCCAGTGGCGGACCCAGAAATTTGTCGAAGCCTGGGCGCGCTACAGTGCAACTAATTTTTTTCCGACAAATGTAGGGAATATGGAACGAATATTGTGTCGAAAATAATTTTAGCGCGGAATGTTACGAGGAATATAATACATTCACCGCTCACAACACATTCCAATGTCACAACAACTAAAATGTGACCATGTCCGTTAAAACAAAAAATTACAACATGAAAGTAGTGTGAAACGGCGAGATTGATATACCCGTTGAAATAATTTTTAATGGTCGACCAAATACGACAAATTTGACAAAATTTCGTCTAAAAATGATTCAAACTGCGGTCCAAAATTAAGAGATTAGAGTCGATAAATCTCAAAACCAATCACGAGAATGGAATCTACTCGTCTATGCACGAATATTTCGTATACAATTTATTTCAGATTGAAACACAGTTGTGTATATTAGAGAGGATGAAGCGCTGGGTTAGGGAATGGGGGAACGGAACAAAGGAACAGAGACTACTAGCTAGTTGATTTTCGGCTCGCTGCCTCTTGTGGACAAGGCAAGGACACACCGCCCAGCTACACAAGTGGCCCACCAAGCCAATTAATCAATTATTTTGCCCCTGGTCAGATACCATTCGGTAGAAAGAACGGCTCTCGCGTATGAGGCCAACGCCAGCGAAGCCCGGGCAAGCGCCCGGGCAGCGGGACGCTGGGTCCGCCCATGCAAGTCTAGCCTATTTACATCCTAGACCGACTATTCTTTTCCCTCCAGCGTCGAAAAAAACAATTTGGACATAATCTAGCCCCTCTCTCTCCTCTCATATCTGATTTGGGCAGCCCATCTCCTTTTCCATTTTTTCATTTTCATTTTGCCCATGGGCTCTATGTCCTTTGGCCCATTTACCTCCCAGACGGACTAGCCCACCCGAGCGTACGTGCTCATCTTCTCCCTCCAGCAGGTTCTCAAAAAAAAAAAAAAATCTTCTCCCTCCAGCATAAACCTACAGGAGTTAGAACGCCATGGCTGACTACCTCTTCCTCTCCCGATTCCACTAAATCTAGTGACCTTTTATCTTCGGATCTACTCCCTCCGTTCCAAATTAATTGACTTTCATTTGTCCACACATGGATGTATCTAGACATGTTACAAGTATAGATACATCTACATGTGGACAAATGGAAGTCAATTAATTTGGAACGGAGGGAGTAATACGAAAGATGTTCAGAATTCCATGGAGGTTTCATTCAGGGAAATAATATCCCACTTAGATGTCACGAATGCCCTAATCGAATCGGTGCTCCGAATGCCACCGGTTGACATGTGTCTCCTGATCTCTCGCCTCAGTATATAAAAAGGAGATCCGAGCGCGTCACTTTGTGCTCCTCATCCTCTTCCCCAAATTCATATCACAAACTTTCTCCATAAGTGTACTGTACAGACCGTACCAACCATGCCCATTCCAGCCCCAAAATCGAGTTAATGGATAGATCTCGTCGGCCTCGGTGATCATCACGGAAGTTCCACACACTAGAAGACTCCCTGCGTATTCTACTACGTCCAGGACATGGTGTTGCATCTTATTGTTTCTGTTGGCCGTGTCGTCGCGAAGCCGTGTCGTCCCGTTATCGTCTTCTTCCTCGATTCCGGCGATAATCGTTCTTGTTGTTGAGAAATATTTCCTTTGTTCTATTCATATGTGTATATTTCCAGTTTTCCACCAATGACATATATTGTTACAGTTTTCACAAAAATACGAAAAATGCTAAACTTATAATATGACAACTTTTGGAAGAAAGTCTTCACGAAAACTACCATCATGTATGAAGCTTGGTGGGTTTCAATACAAACAAGCAAGATCATGGAAACATCTATGACATGGTTTGTAATAATGGGACCGTATTTGGCACGTAGGTATATATTGGAATGGAAAATAATCGTGTCAAAACGAGTTTTCAAATTATTTATAAAAAATAATTTTCCACAAGTACAACAAATATGGTGTAAAATGACACTAATCTAGTTTTCCCACCAAGTAGACCATACTTGATGGTTAATATCCAAATAGTATGAATTTTCTCGCTTCCTATCTGATTTCTTCCATTTAAAGGACTGTATGCGGATTTTTCGAAAGTAATTCGAATTTGAACTACAAGTTTGTGATAGTTTGCTCCAATTTTTTTCTTCCAAATTTCATTTTTGGGTATAAACCTAGTTGTAATATCTAGAACCACTGATAGTTTTTAAAGATTCAACCTCTTTCTATGAATAGCCATGCTTGTCATGTTGATATTTATTTGAAAAAAATAATACAAAATGAATTTGGTTTCAAAAAATGAAATTCTTCCTCATGGAGTCTTATCATGTGTACTAGTTTCTAGAAAAAAATGCTAAACTTAGAATATGAAAACTTTTGGAAGAAAGTCTTCACAAACACTACCATCATGTATGAAGCTTCGTGGTTTCAATACAAGCTTCGTGGGGTTCACACGAAATAGACCATATTTGGTGGATAATATCCAAATATTATGACTTTTCTCGCTTCCTATCTAATTCTTCTATTTGAAGGAGTTTATGTTGTTTTTTGAAAGTAATTCGAATTCGAACTACAAGTGTGTGATAATTTTCTCCGAGATTTTCCAAAGTTCATTTGTGGTTTCAAAACTGGTGTTATATGAAAGAAATATCGATAGTTTTGAAAGATTCAACCCTTTCGATGAATAGCCATGCTTGTCATTTTGAAAAAAAAAGTGAAAAAAACTAGTTGTAATATCTAGAACCACCGATAGTTTTGAAAAGAATCAAAGAAAATGAATTTGTTTTACAAATGATCATGGGCACATCTATGGCATGATTTATGATAAAGAGCCCATATTTGGCACATAGGTGTATATTGACATGGAAATAATAGCGAAAACATAATATTCAAATTATTTATAATTTTTTTTCATTTTCTGAGTGCGAAAAATGAGATTTTGGAAGCAAGTATAAAAAATATGATGCAAAATGACACCAATCTAATTTATACACCAAATAGACCATATTCGATGGATAATATCCAAATATTATGAATTTTCTTGCTTTTATCAAATTTTGTCCATTTAAATTTTTTATTATGCCGATTTTCACATCTAATTTCGTCTCATCTAATCAGATCGCGAGAAGACACCTCCCACGGATCGCCTCCCGCTGGACTATATCAACCGTCCGATCCAACGCACACAACCCCTCCGTAGAACCTCTCCCATCCGTCTCTCTCCCAATCTGTACGCATGGTAGTTGGAGAGCAAGGTGGAGCGATTTCCTGCCCTGAAATCACGGAAGGTGGAGAGATTTGCACCAGCCCGCAACTTCCGCGTCGCTTCGTAAGGCTAATCCGGAAGAAAATTTCTTAAATTTCATCCTACTATCACTTAATATTTTTTCCTTTTCAATGTCAATTTTTTTTTCCTTTTCTCTCATTTTTTCCCTTTTGCCCGCCTAAAGTTTTACGAATTATTGCCGTCCCCGCGCTGCGTTTTCACGGTGTCTCTTATACAACTCCCGAGCCGTGTCGTCAGCTCCTCCCCAGTTCCCACGATCCTCTCTCCCTCTCCCAGATGTAGTTTCACGCCGCCGCCTCCGCCTCTCGGCTGGTTCGCTCCGCCGACGCCCCTCCTTCCCCAGCCCCCGCACATCAGCCGGCGTCTCCTCCCAAGTCGCTCGCGTTCATCCCCCGGACCAGATCGAGCGCCGCCGCCCTGGAGACACGGCGTCGCGGCTGGCTGGCTCGCTGACATGCGCGTACGTCCTTCGATGAGCGCCGCTCCGTCGAGCTGTTCGGACCGCGGCGTGCGCGTGGCCGGCCTAGGGATTGCGCGCGGTCTTCTCCAGGCCGCCTGACGCGCCGGATCTCCCCGCTCTTGGCCGTCGATCCCAGCCCCCACTGCTCACTGGCCTCCTCCTTTGCCAGGCCGTATGGGCTGCTCCTCCTGCCAGCAACCGGCCGCCCTCACTTCGCTCCTCGCAGGTGAGACCACGAATCCCTGGATCTGCACCCTTTCCTTCCTGTCGAAGCCATATGTGGCTGCTGAAAAGATATCATCGTGATTCGTAGTTGTACATTGTGGGGAACACCAGTGTAACTGATGTAGTTTCGATAGTTGCATATCCTGTACACAAGGTTGTTTGGGTGTTGCTTGAGATTTTGCTACTAGTGCTACAAATTTTGATTATAGCTTGGACGTGCGCACAAATTTTGCTTTGAAATTGCTCAATGTGGTGAATGCACTCTGCAACCAGAAAAGATACCAGCACTCTCACTCGCTTATTAAGATTCACACCAACATTGAACATCTACAGTACATGGCTTGCTGAATAGCTAGTAGTTTTGTTTGATAAAAGATTTGTTCATGGTTATTATAAAAAGGAAGATGCGCTCTTGTACCTGCTGCTGTTAATTTGGGGGTTGAACTGTTTGCAGATGAAGTAAGGATGTGGGTGTTTGAAGCAACATTGACCACAGTCAAGAAGCTATCGAAGTCCATTAACCAAGCACATATAAGAAGTTGAACTGGTCCCATATTGGGTCTGTTTTACTTCTGTAGCAGGTAATAGCATTTGCTCGCGTGTTTCAAGAGAATTGCAAATACTTGCTGCGTATAAAGCTTGGAACTAATGTTTTCATGCTTTCCTTGCTATTTCCTCTGATATTAATTGTCACGCAGGTGATCATTGGTGCAGCGCTGGTGCTTTGGTGGTCAGAGGTGCTGCTGGATCAGGCATAGATGCCGCTGAGGCCCCGAAGGGCAACCTTCATCAGCCACAACCCCGCATCAGCGCCCCATGGTTCTGCGCCACATTCTCCCACTTTCTAAATTACTGAAATGAAGAACAATATACTATCTGTCTGATGCTTAGATATTTGGTTGATTGGCCAGTGGCTGACCTAGGAGCTACTATCTGTCTGATGCTGAACAATATACTAAGAGCTGTTTATTGCATTGTGCTACTATCTGTATGATGCTGAACAATATTCTCTTAATCTGTTGCTATATTCTCACCATATGCACAGTTGATTTATTTAGACCTACTGTTAAACAAAGGCTTAACTTGGAACCTTCGTTTGCTTAACAATAAGCTTAGAATTCCTGACTCTATACTGCTGATTCAACAACTTTACTAATCCGGCCATTGTCATGTAAGGCATAAAATTGTTTACTTAAGTGATATCCATTGGTTCACTATCTTAAAGCACTTTCTTTAGCATTGTTTGCTACTAATAGTAATTTAGAATTACCAGATCGTCTCTGGCTAGGTCTAGAATCCAACACTATAGGCCAGCAATTGTCGAGTTACTAGATTGGTTTTAATTTCTTAGATGTAACACCACCTCATCATCTAGAAAACGTGTTCCTGTGACATTCTAAACTGCAATATTTGTATTGTAATATTCGGTTTGCTCCTGAAAGTGTACATACTTTGCTGACACAGTATTGCTCCAGTTAGTCTGATGGCAGTTCTTTTTAACAATAAATGACGTATGTTATGTTGGACTCATTATCTAGAACTAATTTTTTGTTTTTGATTTCTTGATTGCAGGTTGCAGCATCCGAAGAACTAGCTGGACTGGAATCTAGGGACAGTTTAGTCTTGGCACTTAATTAGGATGGCTAAATTGTATTTAAGTTTCATTTGATGGATATTTGTTATGGGAATTATGATTTTTATGAATCTACATATTACACGCATGGTTTTGAATATTGTAATTGAGTGCCTTTTTTTTTAACGATTGGAATAGGCTATTACCACAACCCACTTTTGGTTTTCACATGTTAACACCACGGAAAATAGTGTTGCGTTGAATCTCAGTTTTGTTGCAATAACTGTTTGGTGCCACCAACCTAAGTTTTGTTGAAATAGATTATTGCCACAAAAAGTCTACATTGTTGTAGTAGCTCCTCGCTACAAACATTTTGACTGTTGTGATAACTATTTATCACCACAAAACTAAGTTTTGTTGAAATAGAGTATTGCCACGAAAAATTTAGAGTGTTGCAATTCCCTGTTACGACGAATAGAATGTTTGTTGCCATAATTTATTGCCACGATTGACTATTGCCACAGAGAAGTATGTGCCACGAAACGACCGTCGTTGGCATAGGTTGTTGCCACAAATGTCTATTGCCACAAAACATCAATCGCCACGATTCTTTGAATGTTGCATTACAGTTATCTCCACAAACCAAACTGTGGCATCCGATGAGTACTGCCACGGGAAAAAAATGTGGCAACTTTCCAAATGGTTGTTGCAATATCACATCTTTATTGCCACAATTGCTTTTTCGTGGCAATAACCTATTACCATGCGTTTAATTGCAACGGATGCCAACGAACGTCATTTCGTGGCAATAGATACCTATTGCCACAAATCAGCATGTATTGCGACAAATGATTTTGTTGCAATAGACCCGGATCCTTGTAGTGTCGCCATGAAGATTTTGCCGCCCAGGGAAGCGAAGCTCATGGGATGGCTAGGTTCGGGTGACACTAGCCGGATGGTTGGAGGCTCCATGTCCAGGTCGGTGCTGCTGCTCTCGTCCAAGGCGTCGATGTCGATCTTGCGGATGGTGAAGCCCTTGGTCCAGTCATCTAGAACAAGATACAGGTGTTTTTGCTTCTTCTGCAAACTTTCGCCCCGGTAGTTTACGAGCTCCTGCCACCGCCGCTTGGACATCCCTCCTCTCAACAGGATCTGAAGCTGCAATCGATATGATTGGGGCTTCTATGACCTAGTCTGCAGATTCATGATATATTTATAGACCTTGGCTCTAAGGAAAAATCAAATTAAGAAACCGCCTCTGTTTGCAATCGAACTCCAGAATCCGAGCCGGCCGCGTGGTTGAATCAGAGATGGAGACGGGACCGACGAAAAAGCAACACGGGGTCAGGGTTCCGTCGGTCTGGGTATCTGGGGACTGCGGCACACTACGAGAGAGCTGGGCCTGACGCAGAATTTGGGCCTAGATCTAAACTTCTTACCAGAACCGGCCTGGGCTAGATGACCGCACGCGGCCCAGGCCCAAACGGTGGCGCTGTCCAGTATGGCAAAATGCTATGGGCCATGCAGAATCATCGGAGGCTCAATCAAGTCCATGCATGTCATTCTCGTACGTACTTCCTTTTTTTTCCTCAAAAACAAAAAAAAATCTCGTACATACTGCCACCAGGCTCGCGCAGTTGGACTCCATCACGTAACTGTCAGCAAATTGGTCACATCCATTGCCTAGAGCCCAGGAAACTTCTCCATCGACGTCGTCTGAGGCTCTAGCGAGCACCGTTCGTTTAGCCAAGCGCGTATCCATCGTAACATTGATTATCCGTCCGTTCAGTGCTTTCCATACGACAACGAGTGTACACGCCGAGTGTTGTAGTATTTCGGTTCGTATATTGTACTCCCTCTATGATAAAATGTACTCACTCCCTTCTACTCCTATCTGTTGACTCCTCCAGGATCAACTAGCACAAGCTTAAGCCACAACCAGGAGATGATAGGAAAGATTACCTTGATCTTGTGTTCCAGCCATGATCTATTCTTCCAGAAATTCTGCAGGATGTGATTCGATTCTTCCCGGTGCAAGCAGTGCAAAGCTCGATCGGTGAGCGTAGAGAGAGCTTAAGGTGGAAGAGCAAACTGAGAGCCGTAGTCTCTTCTCTTTCTAAAATGTTTTATATGCACTGTGCACCAGGGAACCTATAGCTGCACGCAACCAAACCACCGTCGGCAGACTGTGCCGTGTGCCGGCCGGCGGCCACACAGGCGCCATATATACATTTGTCACCATTTCCTTCCTTATTCCCATACGGCATCCGAATAAACAAACAAAGTATTCCTATATCAAAGTATTTCCACGCACTGTGGCGACGAACAAGAATACAAAACGGTTGCGATCGCGGCACCCTGTCACGTAACAATCTCCGGCCGCGGCCGCCGGACCTACAAGAATAAAACTAATCAGCAGCTCGTCGGCAACTCGTCGGCGTGCACGTATCCACGGCGAACTTCCATTTACGCGGCGACCGGCAGCCTCAGAGCGCGGGAGTGCAACTTTCTCAGCGTGTCCCCGAACCTGTCAAGATCGAGGCTCACGTTCTGGCCGCTCAGGTAGACGTTCTTTACGAGATCCCATCCCTTCCCTTGCTTCGCCTTCTCCGGGTCGGCCACCACCACGTCGTCGGCCGCGTAGCGCCGCCGCAGCGAGCTCTCGCTCGCCAGCACGTCGTACTGCTCGTAGTGCACCTCCATCATGCCGCACGCCGCAGCGTAGCATCCGCGCGCGATCGGCGGCACGCCGAGCGGGGCCACCTGGAGGAGCGCGGCGCGGCCAGGGCGAAGGAACAGGAGCTTGGTCAGGTCAGCGCCGTGCACGCCCGCCAGCACGTCGCACGCGCTCACCGCTGCGTACTCCGACGACAGCGGCGCGCCGTTCGCCGTCTCCAGGATCGACACGTCGTACCCCACCGACGTCGCGAGCTGTGCCACCGCGGCCTCGTTCTCGATCACCCGCGTGCCCTTGCGCGAGAAGATCCCCAGCCTCGGACGTGAAGACGTGTTTGTTCTCCGCTCCGGTGGTGCGTCGATGTCTCTGTATGCTCCGGCGAGGAAGCTGTGGAAGTCGACGAGGGTGCGGTTGTCCCGGGTCCTCGCGGGGTCGACGGCGAGGGTGCCGTGGAAGCGTGTGCCCACGATCGCGCCCGGGAAGCAGTGCATCCGCTTGTCGTGGAGGAGGTCGATGACGTTATGGTCCGAGAGGCCGGAGACGAGCTCCCGGAACGTGCCGGCCCACCACGGGTTGTACGCAAGGACGACAAACACGACCCGGCGGCGGAGGTGCTGCACCGTCAGCCACGCTGGCAGGAACGCGTCGTTGAACGCGTGGAACAGGTTGCCCGTGTACCCTCCGCCGTCATCACCAGCGCCGGCGCGTCGTGAACCACGTCGCAACGGTGCTGCTCGGACGCCGTCTCGTTTGGCCGGGGCGTGCGGAGCCGCACCTCGTGGATCCCCGCCATCAGGTGCCGCTCCCACTTGCGTGTGTATGGACGGATCCGCTCCTCCTTGTTCTCCACGGTTGCGTTGGACGCGCCGTGCTGCGGCGGGAAGAGCAGGAAGACAGCGACGCGGCGTCCGTGCGCACGTCGCCGGCCATGAAGCAGACGTCGGTGTTGAAGTCCGAGCGGTCGCAACAGATGCCGTGGCTGGGCATAGACGCGCACGGGGAGCGCACCTGGTTGTCGAGGACCACCGCGTCGTCCACCGCATTGCCGACGACGCCTCGTCCATGTCTTGATCCCCCCGCTCTACCCAAGGACGACGGCCGCGGCTCGAAGAAGTCGACGCCAGCGGCGGGCGCCAGGAACCGCGGGGCGTACACGAGCGCGCACATGACGACGGACAGGAGGAAGAAGAAGTGGACGAACCCCGGCCATCTGCTGGCCTTCTTACCACCGCCGCCGCCGCTCCCATCCTCCATGGCGCCTAGGCTCTTCTCTTCGTCGAGTGTCGATGCCATGACGTACGTCGGCCCGCGCGCGGTGGGAGAAATGGTAACGGTATTTGATCGGTGCAGCAAGCTCCGCGTTGCGCGCGGTCGATGGGTTTATATAGGCCGGCGACCGAGACGAGTCGCACACACCGGCGCTGGGGCATTGATGTGCGTGCGAAAATTCCTTTATACCAGCCGCTGTCAGGTGACCCATCTGGCTTGCGTCAGTTTCTTCTGTCCCTGTTCACAGATGTTCCAGGATTCGGCATCTGCAGCTATCTTCCAGCGTTTCTTCTCCCTCGTTCGGTCGGCGGAACTTGAGCAGACACTCCACTCAATCACCTACACGTATCACGTCTAGAGATTCAGAGAAACTTATATGCAGTCCATGATGCAGAGACCAGGGCGTAATATGAAAGCTGATCTTTTATCTCTCCCAAAAGATATTCTTTTTTGTAGTATAACGTAAGCTTGAGGCTTGAGTAAAAAAGGATAAACACAAAGACAGGAAACTTGCTAACTTTGGATGGATAACTGGCCGTTTAGTTCGTGAAAAAAAAAACTGGCCGTTTAGTGTGAACGTATACTATTGTCAATGTCTGTCCATAAAATTTTAGCCTGATCAGTTTCTGTATTCGTATTTAGTAGTGGACTAGTAGGTGCGTGCCAATCTATTGGTGCCCAATTGAGGAGGTTTATTATGACGGCACAGGTTTTTTTTTTTTTTTTTGAGATAACAACTGATGGAATTTCAACAATGGCGAAACCGATTACAAACGACTCCACAAAAAATGGAAAATACAATATGGACCCAGAAGACCACACACTGTACTTCCAAATCGCAATCAAGCCCATCGTCCTCATCGTCACCAACCAAGTACAGGGACCGGACCCAGAAGCAGCACATCTTCAGACACCATCGAGTCACCGCCGCCACCTTCGCCACATTGGGCTTTGAACACCGCAGGAGTGCCCACCCCGCAGGGTGAGAGCTAAGAACCTTTTCCAGACCATCGGGCAGGCAGGAGATGGGGAAGACCAGGCAGTACCTCCAATCCAAAATCCCCGAGCAGTAGGTCCCAACCATCGACGCCACGTCGAGCCGCCTCCTCCCCTCGCCACCATGGCCGGCCGGAAGAAGCTTCAAGACGAGACAGTTGCATCTCAAAAAAAAAAACATAAAACCCTAACGAGGAAGGCGGTTGTACCATCCCCTTCCACTCCCTCGCCACCACTGCCGGCCGAGGGGAAGACAATAGCATCAGTAGCCCTCCGACTCCCGAACAGACTCCCGAAGCTCCACGGCAGAGTCGAAAAACGATCGCGCCCGGAGAGACCACCCTCTCCAAATCCGCAGATCTGAGAGGATACCAGGCTAGCAGCTCGCCGGCGCCGCCACAAGTGGCCTTGCCGAGATGGGGATCGAGCTAAAACAGGCTAAAACATGCAGCAATTGAAAGACAGGTTTCTGCCCGTTTCTTGCTCATATGGTATGTGTCTGGGATTAATGAAGGAAGTAGGATTCTAGCTGCCAGGAACAATTGTGTCCATCTGAAACAACGTAGGTGAGCTGTTTGGTGATCAGGAGGATACAAATTGCATTTCTTTTTTACATTGCTATCTGGCCAATATTTTATGTGGGATGCTAACTTTGGATGCATAACTGGCCGTTTAGTGTGTGAACGTATGGTCTTTTTATTTGCGTGACATTTATGTGCTGTCCATACAAATTTAGCTTGATCAGTTTCTGTAATCGTATTAGCGTGTAGACAGCAGTAGTATTCTAGTAGGTAGGTGAGTGCCAATCTAAGGGTGTCCAACTTAGGAGGTTTATTATGGCGGTACAGGCTAAAACAGGCAGCAATTCAAATCCAGCTTGTTTATGCGTGTTCTTCCTCATATGGTATGTGACTGGATTAATTAAGTAGGGTGAAGGGTCAGAGTTTAGTGCTTGGAGTTGGACTCTACTTGCCAAGAACAATTTGTGTCAATCTGAAAAGCATGCGTTCTTTGGTCATCAAGAGGACGCAAATCACAATTTTTTTCTTCATTCCTATCTGGCCAATTTTATGTGGGTGTGTTCGGGATCTCTTGTCTTGCTCCTCTAACTCAACTATGGGTGGATATTTCATCCTGATTGCACAGGGTTGGCAGGTCGTCTCACGAAGGCTCATTTGGTTTAGTTTTGCTGCAATGTGTTGGTCACTCTGGAATACCCCACTCCCACACAGATGGTTTAGAATTCATAGCATTTGTCATGTGCATCCTTGATGTCTCGAGTAGCTCTTGACATTATGTTATTGCAGAAGCCGGATGTAATTGTATCTGCTTGGTATTAATATATTCTCTTAAACAATAGTTTTTGCATCTGACACTTGGATGTGCATACCATATAATATCCCTATCTAATAGGTCCCCAAATTTTTGTTGTTGTCAAGTGATGATTTGGACCGAGTCTACCCGTATGCATTGAATACCATGGCAAGAGTTTCCAATACAAATTTTCCGTTTAAAATGATGTCATAGTCTTGAAAGCTTGAGTGTTTTTACATTTATTTGGTGTTAAATTCGCGGGCATCGTGCTACGAATCTAACAGCATGACGACTCTTTTATGAATATTATCAGCAGTTAAAACTTTTTCCAAAGAAAACAGCTGGCTGGTCAAATCAAAATTTCAAAAGTTCGGTTGACAGCTTCTCAAAAACAGATGGAGCTAGCAGTTCATCAAAATTTCAAAAGCATCTGCATCCTGGTGTGGAAATTAACATGACCAATAAGGATAGGTTGATCAACTTTGGGTTGGATCTCCTATCAGCATCGTGACGTCTGGGACCGGGTCCAAGTCCAGGGAGCATGCAGCTAGCATCAAAGGTGACGTCCAGGTCTAGCTGCACCGAAAACGAGCTTTACCTTCGTTTCCTGCCTCCTTCTTTCTAGTTTTTTTTTTTCCCTTTTTTGTTGCTAAAACGTGTTATTAATTTCTTCAAAGCGATTAGCTCCTTTTATAGTTGCCATGCAAAACGATTGTTGGGCACTCGTGTCTACTATACTGCATATAGCGTTCAATACTTTACAGTACCAGTGTAGTATGCATTGTGTGTCGTCCACTACTCTTTCCTGCAGGAGCCCGACGTGGCTGTTCCGCGGCCGTTTGATGACCTCGAGATGTATCATGATCGTTGGCTCGCGGGACGATGAGACCACTTCCTCCTGCTGCACCGAAAAAACACCGATCATGATCGATCGATCGAGTCTCTCACGCAAAATTAAGGAAGAGTTGTGGCTAGCTAGAACCCAGCTCCCATCAACCAATCAATCAGCTAGCTGTCTTTTGTAACGACATGCAACCAACACCACGGAGTCCACTACTACTATATATACACATCGATCGATCGAGCGGCCAACGACGAAGTAACCTAACTTTCTGTTGATCGATACTCACGAGTAAGATTGTTGAAGTTTCTCAGCCAGCTGCTCGCGGCTGGTGACACTTGGTTTTCTTTTCGTTTTTTGATGGCCGGATAGAGAAACATGTGACTTCTGATGGATGATATCGATCGCTCGATTACAATATGAGGAAAAGTCAGTTTGGCTCCTGAGATCTAGCTAGTGATCCTTTGTTTAAGATTTTTTTTTTTTTTTCAAAAGTGTCCATCCTTATAACTTCTGCATGTAAAAGCTTTGATTTGCCTTAGTTCCTTTTAGTTTGAGAGCTTGTACTTTGCACGTTTGTATGATACATCATTGAGAAAGTTCCAGATTTTTGTTTTCATTTTTTATAAACTTGTAATATGTTTTTTATTTTATTTAAAAAAATAAAGAGACCACTGGAACTCCAGAGAGAAAATTCTTCACTTTGTGACTAATGCATGCATGAACTCGCAACTATATATACTGGCCGCCTGCCGCTGCAGATCAACTATCGAGGGAAAAACTAATTACCGAGACGGGAGCTCTCATGGAAAGCTAGCCGCGCCGCCGCCACTACCTCCGCCTCCACCATAGATCAGTTCCTCCTCCTCCGGCCGGCCTCGCCGTGTCGCGAGGGGTGGGGAACCCGGTCTATGGTTGGAGTTCTTAATAAAAGTAGTGTTTTCAATAGATTTGATTAGAGTTTTGGTACCGTCTTCTTCATCAATGGAGTTTTCATCATCTACAATAAGCAATCTTCGGTTCTTCCTTCGATGACGAGATCTTCTTCCCGACGTCAATGGTGGTGCTATAAGATTAAATTTGTCTAGGTTTGGTCCGTCAGATCTTGCTTCGCCGGATCGATTTTGGATCTTTTCTTATGGTTGCCGCGAGGATTGTCCTCGCAATATGTGTCTCGGCTGCTACGTCCTCGACAATGGTGATTCGTACTCTCGGCTCCCAATGACGTCGACTAACCTGTCCGGTTGTTATTCCCTGGAATATTGGTGTTGATACTCTTGTCGATGTTGGTTGATTAACTTAATGGTTGCGTGCGTGCACGTAACCTTGGCATTGCGGCTTAAATTTTTGGGAGAACCCTTGTTGGTATTCGCAGGTCTGTGGATTGGTATCTTTGTCGTTCTATGGCTGCATTCAGAAAAGTTCAAGATTGTGTCATGGAAGAAGAAAGAGTTTTAAGATTTGCTCTTTTCTTTTAGATTTTATTTTGTAATCGCTGTAGTCAGCTCATATATCTCTACCATGTATTATTCGCTACTATAATATATAGTATTAATTGTCAAAAAAAAATATATACTGGCCGGCTGCTGCTGATCATATGCACACACAGTGGCTGCAAAAGGCACAGATCGAGAGCTAGAAGATCCCAAACGGCAATCGAGACAAAGACGCTGCTAGTGGCAGCTATACGAGACAAATGTGAAGTGGTTTATGCACAGCACAGCCATTAAGTACACACATACGTCGTACAGTTCCTGTCAGGCTGTCACACTGGTACGCTATAGACTCATCATCATCCGGGCGACCATTCTCTGGTGGAGACGTTGCACTTGACAAGCTGCTACTAGAAGTCCTCAACGTACACCAGGGACGAAGCTAAGAAAAAAAAACATGGGTCGTCGTCAGGCTAAGCTGTATTACCAGCAGAGTCATCCTCTATAATAAACGCTAGCTCGTACTAACCAACGAAGGTTCTTGTTAGGTCAGCCGACGATTACACATAGAGCCAGAAATCGACCAATCATATGGCGGCTCTAGCTAAACATTTTTACGTATGATCGGCATTATAAGAAATTTGTTAATATCCAAACTTCGAATCTGTAAATATGAAAGTATAAGGTTTTTTTATTGCGATAAACCTGGTCAAGGTTAAGATAGTTTGACTTCAAGCTACAAAATATGAAGAGACCGTACGTGTATACAACGTCGTAGCCCCGCGATCTGTTCCAAGAAAATGTTCGGCTGAAGAATAAGATTATTTAACAACGATCCCAAGCCAGTTAGTGTGATCATAAGTCAAATCAAGGAGGAAGCTAAGCAGTGGTCGCTCGTCTGGCTCTTGCACTAGGTTAATTTACATAGGGCGTCTGGTGGATGGAGGCAGTAGCGTAGCTAGGATCGACCGACGTCCTAGACCAACCTCATGCTACAATACAGAACATTGTAGAACATCAGCTACAGTAGCTACAGTCAGCAAAGAAAGGAGCTGCCACGCCCCAGGCCAAAGCCAGTGTAGCCTGGGGCCTGGCTACGCCCCTGGATGGAGGTGTTCTTTTGATTGTTTTGCCTGTGGGGAGAAGGGGCAAGGTCGAGTTGTCAGCTTTTTGTTATTTTTTTTCCGTCGTTTCTGTAAGACTTGTGCCACGTTAGTGGCATATATTCCCTCTTCTAATTTAATACATGCTCTTGCATGGTCAAAAAAAGAAATAAGATTTCACGTAGGCTAGCTTGATTAATTCACGAGTCGTCTTGTTTAAGTTTATTTACACGAGAGATGAATGAATGGCAGCTTTCATCTGGTCGTCGCTCCTGCACAGACGGATAATGAAATTGTACGTGACGTGCACGTGGAGCTTAGTACGTACTGTAGCTAGGCAGAGGGCCTAGAGCGATTGGACTTGGACGTCCACCGAATGGCGCATGAATTTCTTTCGAGCCGATGTGCCCAACTCTTCGCCTGACAAAAATTCTCAACAAAAGAGAAAGAAAAAGGCTTCCGTGAAAATCTTTCAGTGTGAATGACCATGCATGTCTAGATTAGAATAAACCAAAAAGACTATGTGTGCCATGCCAAATACAGCCTAAGTTGTATCTCCGCGATATTAATATACACTCTTTATCTAAAAAATACAGCCTAAGTTTAATTCATCATTAAGCAGCTTACGAGAAAACAAAAACGATTTGGGACAAGACTTACAAGCCCACCTAAAATACACGGGCCATAACCAAACAGATGTCGTTGGGCCGTGGCAGGCTTGAAGCCCAAGTGACGAAGGTGACAGCCCGTGCCTAACAAGCACAAACCTCATCACCGAAAAAAAAGGCAGTAATCGCTCAAAAAAAAAAACAGGAGCGGACACTGAACCAGCGGCCTCCGTTGCGGGCGCGGCGCCGGACCAGATCGGCGGCCGGTCGGTCGCCGGGCCGTCGCTGTCCCTCCTGCGCTCCAGTCTGCCGCAAGTCGTGGTTGCGGTGCAGCGAAGTCCACCGACGAGGCGAGTCAGCGCAGGCAAGCAATGGCCATGGCCGCGCCCTCAGAAAGTCCGCGCGGGGAATTTCGCCTCAAGATTCTCTCTCTGCCGGTCGCCTCTGAAATTTCCTGAGCTACGGCTCCACACGGCTTCTGCTTCTTATTTTCCACCTCCCGCTCCCTCACTGGCCTCTCTCTCTCTCTCAACCAACGATCCGAGGCTGCGGTGGGCTACGCTTCGAGGATCCTCACAAGGTACGTGCCCGGGATGGATCCCCTCGCTCACTCACTGGCCTACTTCCACACCCTTTTACTTCTTTCTTGCCGTGTGTGCTTGATCTAGTCATTTTTAGCTGGAAAATAGGGCCTTGTATATGCTTAATATAACTGGAATAAGGATACACACTAGGAGGATGTACATCCAGTCGTATTACCTTCATATGACAAGCTGGAATAATCTTCTGTCTACTCAATTAAGCCGGAACAGATCTTATGGTTAACTTTTATCTTCAAAGTTAACTTCTACATGACATTTAGTAGTCCCTTGATTAATAGGACTTCATATTTCACTAGAAAAGGCAGAAAAAACTGAATAGCACAAAGTGTCATGTGATTTACCTCTCTGTTCATCTAATCTCTACTTTCTCTGTCCCTAAATATAAGACTTTTTTGGTAGGCCAGCCTACCAAAACGTACGTCTTATATTTTGGGATGGAGGAAGCACTTTTTTGGGGAAGAAAGTCTCTGTCGTATACTGCAAGGTTTTGGCTGATTGATATGTTCATGTTTTGTACCGAATGTATATGATCAGTGTATCTCATGCTTCTCACAATATGCAGGTCGACGTTTTGACGGGCTGTGTAGTTCAAAGTTTTGATATTGGTGCCAGTTGCAGGATTAACAGCTAGTGAAACCATCACCTTCTTCACTGCCTGCTTTCGCTCTTATGCATGGCTGTTTTTACGCTCATTGATTTCGTAACTAGTACTGTGGCATCCCACTTATGGAATCCTTTGATTACACGTATGAGATATTTAATAGAAAAGGAAGAAAATATTGGGAAGCTGGACAGCACTATAAGGAATCTAGAAGCCAGGAAACAGGAAATCCAAATTCGTCTTCTGAACTCCGAAAGGAAGCAAGAAACATGTAACCCTGAAGTTGTAGAATGGCTAGAAAGGGTGGCAGAAATCAGAAGTGAGGTGAATGAGATGAAACATGGGCAGAGGAAGAGAAGGGCACAGTCTTTCAGTTATTGGTCCGATTATGAAACTGGTATGCAGGCTGCCAAGAAACTCAAAGAAGCTGAGGTGTTGCATGAAAAGGGATCATTTAAACAAGTGTCGATTCAGATTCCACCATGTTTCGTGCAAGAAATGCCCACCATACATTCAGCACAAGGAACAGACTGTAACTTAAGAAGAGTTCTCCAGTACCTCAAAGATGACAGCGTTGGAATTGTTGGGATATGGGGAATGGGGGGAGTTGGAAAGACCACTTTGCTCAGGAAAATTAACAATCACTTCTTAGATGTAATTGAAGAAGACTATGGATATGACTTTGTTATATACACTGTGGTGTCTAAGGCGTGTGAAATAGGGCAGCTTCAAGCAGACATCGCTGAAAAGATTGGTCTCTTCCTGAAACCAGGTTCTAGCATTGAAACACGGGCTTCAATCATGCTAAGTTTCTTAAGGCGAAAGAAATTCTTACTCCTGCTAGATGATTTATGGAATTATTTGGATCTAGCAGAAGCTGGTATTCCATATCCTAGTGGCCTGAATAAACAGAAGGTAGTTCTGGCAACACGTTATGAGAGTGTTTGTGGACATATGGAAGCTCACGACGTGGTCTTTCTGGAATGCTTGGATCCGGAGAAAGCTTGGAACTTGTTCAAAGAAAAAGCAACAGAAGAAGTAGTTAATTCAGATCCTAGGATTGAAAAGTTAGCACATGAAGTCACAGAAGAATGTGGCGGCTTGCCCCTTGCTCTTGTAACTATTGGCCGTGCAATGTCTACAAAAAAGAGTTGTCATGAATGGGCACTTGCTTTGTCATTTCTGAAGAAGTCTCGCATTCATGAGGTCCCAAATATGGGGAATGTTAGCAGCATATACACTAGGCTAAAGATAAGTTACGATTATCTGCAGAATGAACAGATCAAAGAATGCTTCTTATGCTGTTCTTTGTGGCCTGAAGATTACTCCATTTGAAAGTTGAACTCATAGACTGTTGGATGGGGATGGGTTTGATAGAGTATGATACTATGGAGGAAGCATATGACAAGGGTTACTCCATTATTGAATACTTGAAGAATGCATGCTTATTGGAGACCGGTTACCTGGAAGATTGTGAGGTGAGAGTGCATGACAACATCCGGGACATGTCACTCTGGATATCTTCTGATTGCACTGAAGGGCACATGAAAAGCATTGTTCAAGCAGGGGTAGGACTTCATAACATTTCTAACAGGGACATCAAATCATTTAGGTCAGCCAGAAAGATATCTCTCATGTGCAATTATATCACTCAACTTCCTCAGAACATGAACTGTCCGGACCTGCAGTTTCTGTCACTACAGCAAAACTTTCGGCTGAAGGCGATACCACCTTCTTTTGTAAAGAGCATATTATCTGTGACCTACTTGGATTTGTCTTGGGTTCCCATCAAGGAACTTCCAGAAGAAATTGGCACACTGGTTGACCTCCAGTATCTCAAACTAAAGCAAACACACATTAAACTATTGCCTATAGCTATTGGGAAACTAAGAAAATTGAGGTTCTTGGACTTGAGCTATATGGATTTCTTGGAGAAGATACCTTATGGTGTTCTTACAAATTTGACAATGCTAAAAGTGTTAAACCTATATGGTAGCAGGTATGCTGGCCACGAAGCAGATGTTGATTCAGGAAACCATATGGATTGTGATGAGTTCAGAGTCGAAGAGTTATCTTGCTTAACTCGAGAATAAAAACTCTAGGAATAACAACAAAGAAAGTTAGTACCTGCAGAGGCTTTTTGACATACCTGGAATCCACTTGAGATGTCTTGGTTTATATGAATTAAATGGAGAGAGATCTCTTACTCTCGCTTTACCAGAAAGTATGTTTGTTCTGAATGTAATGGGCTGTTCTGATTTAAAGGACTTCAATTACTAACAAGCCACAGTGTGATGGAGAACGTATTCCGAGGCTGAGTTTCTAACCTTTTGGGATCTTCCTGTCTTGAGAAGATTAGTATGGACAATCTTCAGAACCTTCGCGTCCTTACTGTGGGGAGAACTAATAACATGGTAGACCTATCCTGCATTTTAATCTACCATATTGGAGCATTTGATTGTGTCTTGCTGTGATAACATGAAGCAGCTAGTTGACATACAAAATCCATTAAACCGAAGTGCGATATGAAATACCGATGAAGGGCTTTCGACAACTGAGAATTTTGCAATTAAATTCGTTGCAAAGCTTGGAAAGATTGTGTAGTTCTAAGTTGGATTTTCCTTGTTTGGAATACATTGATGTGTTTGCTTGCCCGAAGATGAAGAAACTGCCTTTTGGGAAAATGGGTAAACTGAAGAGGATCCGAGGGGAGGAAACATGGTGGGATAATCTTGATTGGGATGTCGAAAGCAGATGCTTGTCACTGTTTCCATTCTTTAAATCATCGGAAATTTATTCAGCATTCTGTAGGCCGGAGTTAGATACTACCGTGATATCATCTTCGCCAAAAGCTTTCTTCACCAAGAGGCAGCCCATATTGAATTCTTCAGTACGGTTCACGCCTTATCCGCATGCAATTTTTGAAACAGAGGAAGTTGACGAGCGTTAGAAGATGGAATAGTTTCACCATCTATGAGCCTTCTCCAGAAGAACATATTGACTTTCATTAGCCGCTCAAGGTATGCTTTTTATTTTTTGATACTATGTCATTGTTGAGTAACTGGTTGATCAATTCTATCAATATGGTGAGACGCGGCCACGCTGTTCCATTCTTTCATCTTCCCACTCTAGTTCCAGGGTCAGTTTCTGCGGTTTGACGGGTTCAGTTTGACAGTTTAGGAAATAGTTACAAAATGTAAGGTCGCCGTTTGAGTAAAGCTTACCATTAGTTGCTGATCTCATTCCTGCGAGTCTTTTAAATTGTCATCCCTTTGGACCAAGTCAGGCGTGTCTGACTTTGTTGTATATTCGTTTCGGTCTCCATCCCTTTCAAAGTCTGGTTAGGCATCTGAGGCTACCTGTACTTTTCCATGACCATTATGAATTCTGAGTAGTAGTTGAATGGCTGCTCAGTTCATGCTGGAAACGAATAGGTCCTACACATCACTTTTCGTCATCTGATGGTTGATGGTGAACACGGTCAAACAAAACAAGTGTCTTTTTCTAATGTCTGTCTGTTAGCAACTGACTGTGCATACATTATGTTCTGGTTGCCTATGTTTAGCTTTACTGATTGATTACATAATAACACAAGATAACTGACAGGTACACATAAGTAAATAGCAGGGCAATTTGATGCTGTGTGATCTAAATAACTGGTCAGAGGAATCGACTGGCAGTGGTTCGGACCTCTAACACTGAGTATTTATGTTCACTGTGCAGGTGGCAAGCTCTTGTTTGACTACGTCGGTCGTTTGCTGAAAATCCATTGCGATTTTCCATGACGTATTGACTGAACCGGAAGGAAGCTTGATGAGGACAAGCACTGCCAGAACCTGAGAAAGTAACCTCTGAGAGTGGAAAGTCAGGAGGCTTTCCCCGTGCCACGGACGAACTCAAGCAGAGAGTCCGTCAGCCACCATGGCCGCCTACTGATGCTATGCTGCACGAACGAACTAGTCGTTTACATGGAAGGAGGAAGGGGCCTCATTCACCTCCCACATACCACATCCTGTGTCACTGTTACGGCCGCCTACTGATGCTATGCTGCACGAACGAACTAGTCGTTTACATGGAAGGAGGAAGGAGCCTCATTCACCTCCCACATACCACATCCTGTGTCACTGTTACCGGCTTTGACATTTGCCGGACTTTAAATCGATGCTGAAGTAAACTGCTCACAGCATACAACCACGGAGAATTCCAGCTTCGTAAGCACGAGTAGAAGAAAGTGGAGCAAGTCTTGTTGCATTCATGTTGGGTCCTCGTTCACCCTTTAGAATCTTGGAATTGGAAGATTGTCTCTCGTGGACTGAAACTACTTGACTAGTGCGAATTGTGTGAGAAGTGGTGGTTGGAAAGCTGTGGCTTTATGCTAGTAGACGTGAATAGGTCGTATTGCTGTACGTATTCAAGTTTTGCTTGGCGGTACTAGGAAAAACTAGGTAGGAGAGTAGTAGCAGGATGAAGTTTCCATGTAGTCTTGTGATGGGATCATCGTAGACCGAGCAGTCAGAGAAATCAACTGGCTGGCAGAGCACGTGGCAGTAGGTAACAGTAGCACATGTCACAGGTTGCAGGTGGCGAGCACTTTGACTGCCTAAAATTCAGCCTAAATTTCCATGAACGAACTGGAACTGGATGTACTGGAAGCTAGCTTGCGAGCTGGATCGATGAGGACAAGCACCACCGTAACCTGATAAAGGGAGGGAGTCGTCGGCTGTGCCTCCCGCACGCCGCGTCCTGCTGCCTACCTTTGACATTCGGGTGCCGATCGATCGAGCGCGTCTCCACTTTTGTTTCGGTACCGCGCCACTGCCAACCTCCGTTCGCCTCTGCCAAGGCCAAGGCCAAGCCCGTGGCTGCACGTTCGACCAAGGCACCAACTCTTCTCATCAGACGCCGCTCCTCCTCCCGCGTAGGACGATGACTCAGCTGCTACAGATTCGCCGACCTCTGCTCTGCGACGGTAGCAGATCCTGCTCGTGGGAACTGGTAAAAAGTGCGTGCTCACGTTTCGACCAGTCCAACGCTGGTAAAAAGTGCCTTCCTGTCCACACCTTTTACAACTTACTTTTTTTTTTCGGGAAAAAATTTGGAGCTTACATGCCGCCGTTACCAACCACCGCCACCATTTTCTAGTCTGGACAAGATCTCGTCTCCCGCGTCCATCCATCGTGTGCGTGCAGCAGCCAAGACCATCGATCCATCGAATCCTTTGACCTTTTCGTCTCCTACTCTCCCATCGTACGTCGAAATCAGCCCTTGGTCCTCTCCACCGAGAATGAGCCTCCATCGCCCATCACCTTGACACCGCCAGGGATGCACCACTTGGCGCCGAGAAGGCGCTGGACTCCGACGAGAAGCTCTGAAAGGGGCCTCCACCAGGGAGGTTGAATAAACGCAAGATTGTCGTCTGGAGGGTCCGCCACTTCGGCCATGACATACATGGCTACCGTGTGGTTCTCTCCAAATTCCAACTGGAACCATCCCCGCCGCCTTCGCGATGCACGGATCGACACATTGCTTCGCTTCATCCCCTTGTCTCCACCCCCGCCGGAAGAAGCTCCACCGCACAACGACTCCACACCGAGAGTTGCCCATGAGCTACAAGCTTAATTAATGAAACCCACGCCATATTCGCCATCCTCGAATGCCGTCGACCATGGAGCGGAATCACATGTGCCCACCAGCGTCCCTGAGTCGCTGCTCGCAGACAGCACCAGGCAGCTTCTGATGAACGCCATAAAGACAAGAGAATAGTGATCTAAACCACTATCTTTATAGGACCGTGGGATCCCCTCGCACTCACAGTCGACGACCACCATGGCAGTGGTGGAGCTTAGTTCATGCCAGGGGGCCACCGCCCCCCCCCCCCCCCCCCCCCCCAGGTTTTGCAAATACATGAAGTAATTTGCTTTTAGATTAGTTAGATTTGTGTGTTTTGGCCCCAGGGACTCATATATCGCATTTGCCCCCAGCAGACTCTGGCAAGCTCCGTCACTGCACCATGGCCTCCGGCGGCAGGGTTAGAAGAACCGCCGATGGGATCTGAGCCGACGATGAGCTAGGTAAGGGATAATGACGGTATCCACGAGACAAGGAAAGGAGCTGGACGAAGTTGGTTCATCAAGCATTGACTCTTTTGTTGAATATGTATGTGCATCCATGTTTAATGAGACATTTGGTGCAAACCCCCTGTAGATGCCGGGCTCTCCTACCTTTTTGAGAAAAAGTAAAGACCGAGCATCAAAAGATATGTAGAAACTTTGTAATCCCATCTTCTATCTACGTTGAGACTAGGGGGTGGACTAGTCTTCGCCATGCCATATTGGAGTATGATTACCTGACTCATTCAAACAATTAACATACACAATTCTAACATGATTCAAAAGTTGAATATTTGGATAACGTTACTACTTCTTCCGCCTCAAGTTAGACACGTTTAAATTTGATCAAGTTTACAAAAATATAGTCATCGACAGCAACAAATAAATAAATAAAACTGTAAAAATATATTTCATAATAGATTTACTTTGTAGGTGCACGAACTTTTTGATTTTTCCGTGCAATGAAAACCATGTGGATCCAAAATAATGTACTTTTCTAATCTGGTATGAGTGAACAGGATATGTCATTCCTACCTTTTGGCATTCCCTACGTTATGAATATACCGTGAATTAAAGGAGCCCGACTCTTGTCTTAGGTTAGACATGTTCATATTTGATCAAAGTAAACAGGATATGTTTACTCGTCGAAATCAGGATATGTTTACTCGTCCAAATCAATGTATGCGATGGTTAACTTCAGAGGAGTGAAACTACTTACCTGTAGTGTGGGAGATCAAAGTACCACCCAGGACACATATCTTCCTGTGGTTATTTTCCCAAAACAAAATTATGATAGGGATAACCTCCGGAGAAGGGGGATGCCAAAACCTTTAGAATGTGAACTTTGTAAGGAAATTGAGTCTGTCTACCATTTGTTCTTTGAATGTATAGTTGCTAAGAACATGTGGGAACTAGTGAGGCAAGTTTTCAGTGTTGATATTACTAACTTTGAATCTCTTGCTTCAAAATGGCTCTGCAATACTAGATTTATGCATCTAAACATAGCTACTGCTGCTGTTCTTTGGAGCATTTGGAATAATAGGAATAACATAGTGTTTAACCGTTGGACCTGGATCAATTTGAAATAGGTATGGCGACTGACACTAACTTATTTGAAGCTCTGGATGGTCCCTTTAAAAGAGCAAACAGGAGGAAAACTGGAGCAATTCGCAAGTCTTCTGCTCGCAAGACTAAAAGCTCCTTTAGCACTCGACCCCGGCTGAGATGTGTGGACTTCAGCTGGATCAGCACTTGGTCTACGACCGCCACTTCGGCGTACAGTGGCAGGGCAACAGCGGAATATCTGAAGGAGCATCCGGAGGAAAGCGACGCCATTCATGTGGTCATGTGAAGATGATGCTGCTCTCAGTCTTCCTGCTGCGCTACCAGCTACAGAGTCACCCCTCTGATGATCTTGGTGGAGGTTTAGATAGTGTTCCTTTTAAGTTGCCTTCGTTTTGGTCTGAGATATGTAAACTAAACTCTGGCGTAGTTCCCTGCCGCTGGCAGTTCCTGGAGTTGGTTGCTTTTAGTTTCTGAGAACTGCAGTCTAGCCTGGCAGTCTCCCCCCAGCTTTACTTTTCCTGCATTTACTTTCCTGTATGAACCCGTTTTGGTTTCGTTATCTTTAATGGAACCGGGGATACCTCCCTGTGAATCTAAAAAAAATGTTCATATTTGATAAGTTTATAAATAAAAATATAATCAACATCAACATCAAATACATTTCATTTCAATTCTCTGTTTTCCGCATTCCCGCGTTATGAAAATCCTGTGAATCAAAGGAATCCGACTCTTATCTTCGGTTAGACATGTTTAATGTCGATAAGTTTATCAAAAAGTATAACCAACAGCAAAAACAAATAAACGTAATCGTGAAGATATATTTCATACTAGTAGATTTTTTTCTAGGTGCACGAGTTTAGTTACATAGTTGACCAGTAGGTCGAGAATTTGGAATTGACCATCCATCCCCAAACGGAAGCAAAGCAGAGAAAGATCCTCCCTCCCTCGATCTCTTTCTTCAACCCCCAACCCCATCGCACGCGTCAAAGGTCACTGGCAGTAGGCCCCACCCAGCCATGACCCGACCAGTCAGCTCCCGTCGGCGTCAACCCCCGGCCACCGATAAATACCCCGAATCGGTGGGAGGTGCTGGTGGTGCTCGCCATCCTCCTCGATCGAGCTTCTTCGTCGCACGCACCCAACCACCACCACTCCACCACCCACCCTTCGTCGGAGACCACGCACGCACATACACTGCCCCAGCCCAACAAGCAAACAAAGCCAAACGGGATTCGACCGGAAGCAGAGGCGGAGCAGAGGAGGCCACGCCACCGGATCGCGCCGCCATGCCGCTCGGCGAGCCCGTCCACGCCCACGAGGTACGCGCGCGCGCCGCCATGCCTCCGTCCGGCCGCGCTAGTCTGGGCGGGGTGGGGTCTCCCCAATTCTGCGCAGCCCCGCCGCAATTTCGCTCGCCGCGGTGCCCGCGAGTGGGATTCGGCTTCGGCGACGCTGGTTGCTCGTCCTGAAAAATGCTCCGTTTTTCTGTGGCAGGAGCAGCAGCCGTCCCGGAGCGGCAGCCCAGTCCGCGCCGCCGGATTCCAGGCTCCGGAGCCTGAACCCGGGGCCGATACCCATCCCGGCCGCCCGAGCTACAGATCGTGGTCGACACGGTACGTACGTGCGTGCGCGCACACCTGTTGGGTGAGATAGCTGAAAATGCGTGTCACTTTCTCGGCCATCTCTTAGGCATGTTCGTCCTAGTACCCCCTTGCGTGCGTGCCTAATGGTTGAGTTATGGGCGGTGCCTCTAACCAACCGTAGTGTGTGCAGAGTAAGCCTCCGCACGTTTTTTTTTTCAATTCACCTACCTTCGTTATCTTGCAGTTGGGAGGAGGTTTGAATTCCAGTGGGCATTAGTTTACTTTCTCAATTAAATAAGTGCCAGTGGACATTAGCCCCTTTTCCCCATTTTTGTGGTGATTTTTCTTAAATGCCACCATTAGCGTTTGCATACCAGGGCACAATTCTGACTTGGATCATCACATTTGTAGTACAGAGTGGTACAAATCCCAGTCTGACTTGGATCATCACATTTCTAAATGTAACACGGGGCAGTTTTGGGAATGATCATGTACCCCGATCTCCAATAAGTAACCGCTGACTTGTTCTGTGCTTGTCTATCATTTCGTTATTTTGTTATTCCCCCTTTTAGTACATCGCTATATATGTAAAGGCTAAAATTTCGAGCCCATTTAGCAATGTTAAGCTTTGAATATTTAATCAGCATAGAGTGAATTGTTCATTTCTTCGGTTGAGCTTTAAGCGTAAGCACCTGTTTCATGTAAAACTGAAGCCAGTGGGGGAATGGGTTAGGAGCATACAAACTACAAGTCCATATGTCCATGTGCGCTTAAGTTGATTGATCTGAGAATCATCAGCACTTGTAACTTTACTTATTTGGGATTAGCAACTATATGCACATTGGGGTAACATAGCTAGGCTAGGCTAAGGTGAACACACTTTACAATGTTAGTCCGCAACTCTGGATATGTTCACTTTTTTGGTTTGTTGACTTTGAACTAAAAAGGATTAATGTCACTTTCAGAAGGAAAGGAAAATGGGAGAAAGTTTGGCTCTGTTGCCCCATCATAATTCCTTGTCTTATTAATAAAATTTTCTTGCATTGCAGGTTGATCAAAGAGTAAATATAGATGTCATAGCCTCACATCAAAGTGAAGGATCCCTCTCAACAGTTAGTTCAGAATCAGAGAAAGCAGCTTATGAATATCTTGCTCAAACTCCTATCAAGTCAACGGATGCACACCTTGTGGAATTTTCAGAGGCTATGAGAAGTAAGGAGACACAAACTTTAGATGAATCCTCTTATATAACAGTTACATAGACATATGTTCTGCTTTCTACCTGCACTCCAAATAGTGACCGGTACAATTCTGTGAACTTGAAGCTGTTGCAAAAGCGCTACGCCAAGTTGCCGAAGGGAAAGCTGCTGCTCAAGCGGAGGCGGCAGAATGGAAACGTAAATATGAGTTAGAGACGGCGCCCAAACAACAAAGTAAACTCAAAGGTTAGATTTATACATTTGGTTGATTCTTTTAATTTTAATATACAATATCATCAGTTGTGCTAGAGTTTGTGATTGATGTGTCGTACTACTTCAGGCCACACAAATAACACTTTCCGATTTCTTTCTGATCCGAAATTTACCGTTTGTATTATATCTTTGTTATGTTGTTTATAAAAGGATGCTTTTCTTGTAAAAGTACCATTGGAGGCAAATCTATATGTTTGCACACATGTTGATGGCCATAGTTATTAAGATCCAACAGCACGAGGAAGTCGTAAGACCCTGGTACAAAATGAGGTGGCTTCTCTGTACATATGCGATAGTGTTGCTGTGTTGGTGGGTTTATCTCACATTAGAAGTTTAAAGTGTATAAAGGTATGGTATCATGTATAGCGACTATGGCTTAGCCATTAAGACAAAAGCAAGGATGAAATCTTAGGCATCGTTCTGCGCATGATTAGTCCCACTTCACATCAGGAGGGCTTAATCAAATATGAGTCTTGGGTCATTACAGCATGGCTTCCCATGGTCACTATTTTTATTTGTCCAAAGGGAGTATCATAGTATCATTGGATGGAACATGAAATAGATAATCCATGTCTTATACTGTGGAATGCATTATGACGTGTTCCAATGTTTGGAGCATAACCACTGAGAAAATTTAACTGACTGCTACCTTGTGCAGACTGTGGCAGTTGCACCGATGATGACATAGGGAAACTGGCCAGACAACTAACACTTGAGACACGTGCATCTGATCAGGCAGAATGTTGTGGAAACCACGGGATATGTTCACACGAGGTTCTCCAGGATGAAGTTCCTGGACCTAACCCAAGATCTAGTCACAAGATGGTGGGAAGGAAAGCATCATTCAGACTTTCATGGGGATGCAATGGAAACAAAAACGGCCAGCACAAGCATGACTTTGTTTCCTTTGAAAAAGGAGACATTACAACAGCAGAGCGCAGCAACAAACAGGTTGAGCTTCTCGTTGTTGTTTAGTTTTGAAAGAATATGTTGTAGCCATTTAATTCGAGTACCTGGATTCACCTGACCAAACAGTTGTCATTTTTATTTATGTCATCTTTCCATGACAACGGATACCTTGGTTTCAGATCTTACTGAAGTGGGAGTCCAGGCCACAAACAGTACTTTTCATTACCAAACCTAACTCCAACTCAGTTCGTGTTCTTTGTGCTGAAATGGTCAGGTGTGTGCTCTTCTCTCTTCCAACACTGGTTGCTTGTCTTACTTCCATCTTTTTGTCAACCTTATCTGTGAACATATTTAAGAAGAATACATTTACCATCTTTCTGAACTGTGAGGTTATGTTATTATTTATTAACCTGTGCAAGAAACAGTTGTCTTGAGTTATACATTTACTTACCAAAAATTATCTGCTAGAAATGATGCAAGCACTGCTTACATAGGTTATATGTCATTGTGCCTGTAAAAATTTATATTGGGGTTGCACCACTAAAAAAAGTGCCAATAATTTTACTGTAGATGGCTTAAAGAGAACAAAAATATTAATGTCTTTGTGGAGCCGTGGGTTAGCAAGGAACTCCTAACACAAGACACTGACAACAACTTCGTTCAAACATGGGATAATGGTAAGAGAATTTATTCTATTTAATTTGTTCTTTCAGGTTGCTCCAGATTTGTCATTTCTGAATATTAGATGCAATGAAGAATTAATTGATTTAATTCAGCTGTCGACTAGAGTTTTTTTCCTGAGATTCTTATGAATGATGTCCTAATAATTGAATCAATCTAAATAAAGTTTCTTACACTAGATATCCATGCAACTCAGTATTGGCGGAACTGAACACAGTATTAAAGCTATGTTTTCTTGTATCAAAATATATAATGCTTTGTTTGAGTGATGTGCAACCACATGGGCTGCAGAATAGCTGTAAGTCATAAACACTAGTACTTTACTTTTAGTTGTAGATTTAGGACCAACTCACCTTTCCAATTGCATGATTATATTGGCCAACATTTTTTCTTTTATACGTTGTTGTGTTCATCTTTTGAGTTCTATTAGTCTGTCAGATCTTTCCATAATTTTTTGGTCTAGCAATCCCACTTTCTGTCCAACTAATTAGAAAATTTTGATAGATGAGGAGACAAAGATGTTGCACACGAAGGTTGATCTCATTGTAACTCTTGGTGGTGATGGAACTGTCTTATGGGTAAGCAGCACATTGCAGATCTTTAGCCTTCTGTCATGATTTGTTGAATATGCATAACCTTAAGGCCCTGTTTGGAATGGAAGATTTTTTGTGTGCTCCGTATTTAATTCAAACATGAACTAAATACAGCACACACAAAAATACCTCTAATCCAAACAGGCCCTAAGGGGATTGTGCGGACTTATTAGCCTATTGAATGTTCACATGCCCATTTGGTCATATGCATGGTTTATGTACTAACATTGGTGAATAACTGAAGTAGAAGGTGTATAGAGAGTAGAGACTTTTGGCTCCCGAGCTCCAGTGCTCCCTCCAATTTTAAAAATTCGACAATCATATTTATGAGTTTAAAAAAATTCTGAAAAAAATTCCGGGTGGAGCTAATAGTATATCCAACGAACGTGCAAAATATCAACTTCAAAAACTTTGTATTTTAATCTACACAAAAATGACAAAGTGTGGATCTAAATATGCATATTTTTCAAATCTCTAAGTTTTACCAGATTTTGTTATTTTTGTGTAGCCCATAATATAAAGTATTTCATATTGACATTTTGCACGTTTATGAGATACACTATTGGCTACACCCGTAATTTTTTTCAGAATTTTTGAAACTCATATTATAATTTTCGATTTTTTATAAGTGGAGGGAGTACTGGAGCTCGGAGCAAATAACACTTTCCGGTGTATAGATCTCTCCAGTATTAATTTTTATGGGAGTTACTGCTTCAAAATGGAAAATTCTAATACATTTTTCTGTGAGAACCAACTTACATCATTGGTATTTCTTTGCTGGTTCACATATTATATGTTTGAATTTCATATTTGCATGCTATTTTGTTTGAGAAAAATATATTTAGCGTGCTATTTGCAGTACTACGTCGTTATGCTTGCCATATTTTGGTATTGATTCATAACTTCATGTAAAACTTAGTTTGGTTCATTTCTTCTGCTCTGCTACGGAAACTAACTATTGATTTAACCTCTTATAACAGGCTGCATCATTGTTCAAAGGACCAGTTCCTCCTGTTGTTGCGTTCGCCATGGGATCACTGGGTTTCATGACACCTTTCCGTATCCTTTATCATCGATGGTTAATGTTGGCTAAGATATGCTGCTAAAATTTAATGGTTTTATGTCCTCTATTGCATTTTTGTTTAGTTTTTTCCCCTTTGTAGTATCATCTATCGGTTATGTATAAAAGACATTGTTTTTCACTTTGTATGATATATGGTAAAAAAATTGTAGCTCAGTGCTATAGCATACTATTTTCTTTCGTACCATGATTAGTTGTCGATGTTTTGCCATACCAACCTACATTTTCACTAAGGCTGGTCTAAAAATCCCATGCCTGCTAGCAGATAAATCAGACACGAAGCTCTGTAGCTACTCTCCTGTTTGCAGTACACATATCTGTAGTCCTTAACTTGTTTTCAGCAAGCGAACAATATCGTGATTGCTTGGACAACGTGCTCAAGGGACCTTTTAGCATAACACTGAGAAACCGACTACAGTGTCATGTAATCCGTGATGCAGCGAAGGATGAGCTGGAGACCGAGGAGCCAATCCTAGTATTAAACGAAGTTACAATTGACCGCGGGATATCATCTTACCTTACCTACCTGGAGTGCTACTGTGACAGTTCATTCGTTACATGTGTACAAGGGGATGGGCTCATCATATCGACAACATCAGGAAGCACAGCATATTCATTAGCAGCCGGGGGATCCATGGTCCATCCACAGGTATGCCCTACTTTGTTTGCAGCCTTGCATTTGGATGGTTGCAGTAAGTTTTGAGATTGCTTTTCTTACCTGGAACTAAAAATCATTGTGATATTGTCAACAATTCAGTAAGTCCAGAATCTTTTCCCTTTGTTCACTGATTTCATAGTCTTGATGTTTCTCTTCAGAAACTTTAGCTAAAAGCTGCAATTCCACCTGTGCTGTCTATAAAGTAAGATCTGTATCAGTAGACACATTGCTTCTTGAATTAAATTGGGTCTGTTCAAAAAAATTGATGGTCCACACTGCTTGAGCACTGACTGAAGTAGCAATTTTGTTTTGTGCTTCCTACAACTGTCCAACAAAAATAATCATGAGTAGTTAAAAGTGATGCCTTCCTTCAAGTTCATATTTAATCCACACAGTAAAGAGGATTGCAGCTCTCCTGTTGTGCACCGTAAACCCTTTTCGAATTCGAAGTGGCCATTTGATGCTTTTTGATAAGCAAGCCTAAGGAGGAAGTTATTTCCCCCTTTTAACCAAACTTTAAACCAGGAGTAGTAAAATTGACGTTTCCCTTATCAAGTTCATGTTAGCCAGTACAGTAAAGAGGCCTGTAACTTTGGCACCACTTGTGCTCTGCACTGTTAACCTCTCGTTTCGTGTACTCTGCACTGTTCACCTCTCGGTCATTGAGAGCTTTGTGACTTTGCACTGTTAACCTCTCAGTCTTTGAGGGTTTCGTGTCCTTGCACTGTTAACCTCTCGGTCTTTGAGGGCTTGGTGACAAGCAATAACCACAGGTTACTGTCGTGTGCTCTACCACCTATCCAAGACTCGCTCAACTCTGCCTTCTCAGATCCAGAAATCCAACGTCCATCCCAAGAAAACCATGCTGTCTTTCTTCCCGTTCCAGCACGGCTCCTCACAATGCTATTTTGGTCTTTAACGCCTTGTGTGGTACTGGAACATGCAGGTCCCCGGAATCCTTTTCACGCCGATCTGTCCCCACTCCCTGTCGTTCAGGCCGCTGATCCTGCCGGAGTACGTGACGCTGCGCATACAGGTGCCGTACAACAGCCGAGGCCACGCGTGGGCGTCCTTCGACGGCAAGGACCGGAAGCAGCTTGCCCCTGGCGACGCCCTCATCTGCAGCATCTCCCCCTGGCCAGTGCCGACGGCCTGCCTCGTCGACTCCACCACCGATTTCCTCCGCAGCATCCACGAGGGCCTCCACTGGAACCTCAGGAAGACGCAGCAGCCGCTCGACGCTGCGTGATTGATCCCTGGATGGATGATGCGTTTGAGCTTGGCATAGCAAGGCGCCATGGATTTGTTCTCTGAAGAAATGGTTTCCTCCAATCCCAGCTAACAACACCGAGATGATAAGTGTACCTATGCGAGTCTGTTCTTGATACTGTCTCCTTTGCTGCTGAGTCTATACGTATAGAAGCTTGCGCTTACAAGTTGGAGGTAGTGCAGTGCAATAGTGCACAATCCAAGTATAGTTGCCCATTGGTGAGTACAGGTTCTTGGAACTTGATGCAATGTATAACAGCACAAGTGGCAAAGCATCCTGCTCATCTGGGCATTGTGTGGGTCTGTCGGATAGTAGAAATGAGTGGCAAACTGCCAAGAAATTCAAAATGTAGAGCACACGTACGGCATGTATAGTTGCACTGGCAGTGCACGCCCATTATCTGAATGAAGTAAATTGATACTTACCTCAGTCATGGAAATAAAAGTCTCATTCCATTACTTTGTTACAGTTCGCATTTGTGCAATCAGGCAGTTGATGAAGGCATGAGATAAATCTCAGAATGCATCTGCAGTTCAAATTATTTCAAAAAGACCAATCTCAGTATCTGCTGTTTCAAACCATCATAGAGGTAGTATCCAAGAACATCATGATCCCTCTATTGCCAGAGTAAAACTGGCAGTAGTGATTACAGATGATGATAAAGAACTTGACCACGACAACACTACAGAGTACATCCAAATTGCATCAACAGAGAACCGGCGCGTGACAGTCTGAACACGGCGACGCCATACAGACAGAGTGGAGCGTGAAAGCGGTCGGGCCATATGATGCCGTAATTATTCCACTGTGAGTCTGTGACTAGCAGTGGATAGATGGACAGTAACAGAGGCTCGCCGCCGCCTCCCTCAATTGCCGCGCGGTGGCGTCGTGTTCCGGCGGCAGCGGCAGCGAGAACGTGAAGTCCTTCGTTGCTTTCCATGCGTCCAACCTACCCGCTACCCTCACGGGCGAGCACCGATCCAACCGCGCGCCTCCACCATGCTCAAACCAAAAACCCTCCCAGCTCGATCCATATCATGTATCTTGCGCCGACTGCGCCACTACCTATCTTGCTACAGTACATCTACCGCCACCTCGATCCATACCATTGCCATATCTACCAGTGTCGGTCACTCTGTGTCAGCCCATACCATCCCGGCACGCGCGCGCGCGGTGGCAGAAAATGGCGGCTCCTCCGATTCTGCTCTCGCTGCTGCTACTGTTCGTCGCCGGGCTCACGTCCGCGGCCGAAATGCCGATGCCGGTGAACGAGGAGGTTCTGGGGCTGGTGATGTTCCGGTCGGCGCTCACGGATCCCTCCGGCGCGCTCTCCGGCTGGGCCGAGTCTGACGCCACGCCCTGCGGCTGGGCACACGTGGAGTGCGACCCGGCCACCTCCCGCGTCCTCCGCCTCGCGCTCGACGGCCTCGCCCTCTCCTCCGCCTCCGGCCTGCCGCGCGGCCTCGACCGCCTGCCCGCGCTCCAGTCCCTCTCCCTCGCCGGCAACAACCTCTCCGGCGCGCTCCGCCCGGGCCTCTCCCTCCTCCCATCCCTCCGCTCCCTCGACCTCTCCCGCAACGAGCTCTCCGGCGCCCTCCCCGACGACCTGCCCCTCCTCCCCGCGCTCCGGTACCTCGACCTCTCCGCCAACGCCTTCTCCGGCCAATTGCCAGCGTCATTCCCGCCCACCCTCCGCTTCCTCGTGCTCTCCGGCAACAAGCTCTCGGGTGACATACCGAATGCGCTCTCCAGCAGCCCCCTCATGCTCCACCTCAACATGTCCAACAACCAGCTCTCCGGCGCGCCTGACTTCGCCGCAGCGCTCTGGCCGCTCTCGCGCCTCCGCGCGCTCGACCTGTCCGGGAACCGCCTCTCCGGCCCCGTCCCCGCAGGCGTCAGCGCCCTCCACAACCTCAAGACCCTCGACCTCAGCGACAACCGCTTCTCCGGCACCGTCCCGGAGGACATTGGCATGTGCCCGCATCTGAGTGCCATCGACATCAGCAACAACGCATTCGACGGTGAGCTCCCGGAATCCATCGCGCGCCTCGCGTCGCTAGTACGCTTCTCCGCGTCTGGCAACCGGCTCTCGGGCGAGGTGCCCACGTGGCTCGGTGAGCTCTCTGCGCTGCAGCGGCTCGATCTCTCTGACAATGTGCTCACCGGCGCATTGCCCGACTCGCTCGGCAAGCTCAAGGACCTTAGCTACCTCAGCCTGTCCAGGAACCAGATCGCCGGCACCATCCCGGAGGCAATGTCAGGCTGCACCAGGCTCGCCGAGCTGCACCTGAGGGGCAACAGGCTCAGCGGCAGCATCCCCGACGCTCTGTTCGACGTTGGGCTCGAGACGCTCGACATGTCGTCCAACGCGCTCGACGGCGTGCTGCCGTCCGGGTCAACGAGACTGGCGGAGACGCTGCAGTGGCTCGATCTCTCTGACAACCAGCTTGCCGGCGGCATACCGGCCGAGATGGCGCTCTTCTCCAGTCTGCGGTATTTCAACCTGTCGCGCAACGAACTCCGCACGCAGCTGCCGCCAGAGCTCGGCCTGCTCCGCAACCTGACGGTGCTCGACCTCCGCAGCAGCGGGCTGTACGGTCCATTGCCCGCCGACCTATGCGAGTCCGGCAGCCTCGCCGTGGTCCAGCTCGACGGCAACGACCTGGCTGGCCCCATCCCCGACAACATCGGCAACTGTTCCTCTCTCTATCTACTGTAAGCTCTAAAAAAAGCTTAATTCTCTACATTCTGTGAATTAAAAATTTGACACATTTGGCAGAAGCTTGTGAATTAAATGACACATTTTGACAACTAAATTTAATGGCTTTGCTGCCTTGACAGGAGCTTGGGGCACAACGATCTGACGGGACCGATACCGGCGGGCATGGGGGAGCTGAAGAAGCTGGAGATTCTGCGGCTGGAGTACAACCAGCTGAGTGGCGAGATACCGCTGCAACTTGGCGGGCTGCAGAACCTCCTGGCAGTGAACATCTCGCACAACCGCCTCGTTGGGCGGCTGCCGGCGTCGGGCGTGTTCCAGAGCCTGGACGCAAGCGCGCTCGAGGGCAACCTCGGCGTGTGCAGCCCGCTCGTCGCGGAGCCGTGCAAAATGGACGTGCCCAAGCCGCTCGTGCTCAACCCCAACGAGTACACGCACGGCAACGACAACAACAACGGCGACGTCCCAGCGAACGGTGGCGGCGGGGCCGAGTCGGTGCCGAGGAAACGGCGGTTCCTGAGCGTGTCCGCAATGGTGGCCATCTGCGCGGCGCTGTCCATCGTCCTCGGAGTCGTCCTGATCACCCTGCTCAACGTGTCGACGCGGCGAAGAAGGGCCGGCGGGTTTGGCGCTGATGATGGGTTCACGGAGAAGGAGCTGGTCGAGCTGGAGAGCACCATGTCCGGCAGTTCGACGAAGTCCAGCAAGCTCGCCACGGGCAAGATGGTGACGTTCGGGCCAGGGACCAGCCTCCGCACTGAGGATTTCGTGGGCGGCGCCGACGCACTGCTGAGCAAGGCGACGGAGATCGGCCGCAGCGGCGCTTTCGGCACGACGTACCGCGCTTCGGTCGGCGAGGGCCGGGTCGTGGCCGTGAAGAAGCTGTCGACGGCGAGCGTGGTGGAGTCCCGCGACGTGTTCGACCGCGAGGCGCGCGTGCTGGGCAAGGCGCGACACCCGAACCTGATGCCGCTCAAGGGGTACTACTGGACGCCGCAGCTGCAGCTCCTGGTGACCGACTACGCGCCGCACGGCAGCCTGGAGACGCGGCTCCACGGCAACGGCAAAGGCAGCGAGTCGCCGCGGCCGCTGACGTGGGAGGAGCGGTTCCGGGTGGTGGCGGGGACGGCGAGTGGGCTGGCGTACCTGCACCAGTCGTTCCGGCCGCCGGTGATCCACTACAACGTGAAGCCGAGCAACATCCTGCTGGACTCGCGGTGCAACCCGCTGATCGCCGACTTCGGGCTCGCGCGGCTGCTCCGGAAGCCGAAGCAGTCGGAAGGCGGCGGCGCAGGCGGAAGCAGCCGGTTCATGCATGGAAGCGGCGTGGGGTACGCGGCGCCGGAGCTGGCGTGCAGCAGCCTGCGCGTGAACGAGAAGTGCGACGTGTACGGGTTCGGGGTGCTGGTTCTGGAGCTGGTGACGGGGCGGCGGGCGGTGGAGTACGGCGAGGACGACGTGGCCGTGCTGATCGACCAGGTGAGGGCGGTGCTGGAGCAGGGCGGGGACGGCGCGGTGGAGTGCGTGGACCCGGCGCTGGGCGGCGAGTTCCCGGAGGAGGAGGCGCTGCCGGTGCTGAAGCTGGGGATGGTGTGCACGTCGCAGGTGCCGTCCAACCGGCCGTCCATGGCGGAGGTGGTCCAGATCCTGCAGGTCATCAAGGCGCCGTTGCTGACGCCGGGCTGCACGACGGAACATTTCTGACGCGTCAACGAGCTCACGTGCTGTACGACCTGCCAGCCAGCCGGAGATAGCACCTACTAGCATGCATGCAGATGCAGAGCTGGGAGATCCATTGATTGATTGACTGGCAGCTCGATCGTGTCGTACAATGCCAAGCATAGATCCGAGAGTATGTATGTACTACGTCCGATCCATATTAGTAGGCACAACTTTGTCTAGATACACATGTATCTAGTCTAAATACTTAACTAGATACATATGAATTTAGACAAATCTATGCCCACTAATATAGATCGGAGGGAGTATGAGCATTCATGCTCTCGAGGTTCTAGCTTCTTGCTCGTGTGTCACGTACTACTTGTTTCCTTTCCTAGTGCAAATAGTTAAGGTCCCTGCAGTCAGTCACGTGCGTACAGTGTGTGGTTGCTAATTATTTTTTTCTCCAGCTGTGTGTTTTGCTTTTGGATGTCAAAATCTGACTGATGCATTCTTCTTCTTTTTTTGTGTATAGTTGTAGTACTTGAAAGCAATAGCGCTCTCTTGTGACTTCGCGGTCAGCACTGTGCGCCCGTTACAGCGCACCGTTACCAGGGTCGACTTTGCGGATTGCGATGCACTGTACGCTTGAGCTGTTGACCTGTGTGAGTGCACAACGAGTGTGAGCGTGAACGGTGGGTCCAACCCCTGGCACACTGCACTATACACAAAAAAAAGTGTGAACATATATATATATATATATAAATCGTGGGCTACTTCTCCCCTCTTCACCTTCCCTGCCGCCTAGAGGGTTGCCGTACTTGTCCTCGTGGACTCCGGTGAGGGTGGCCCCGAGGATATGTGTCGCTCCGTCCTCGTGGAGGGCTTTTGAAGCCAGTGATGTTCTTTCTAAAGACCGATGAGGTAACTAACTCCTATCCAAATTTCCCGGGTGAAAACATAGGCCTTGGCTTGGTTAAGGTCATCTTTGAGTGCTTAGCCTAATCTTTGTGGTGTATTTGCTGGTAGGACGACACTTGTCGTAGGCGAGGGAAGTGTTTGCTCTCCGGCACATCATGGTGAGGTAGGCATCGAGCAGCTTTCGTCGGTGGAGGTTCTTCATGTCTTGTTCATGATGGTCTTTTGATCGACGTGCTCATTATGGAGTTATTGCATGTTTCCGGCTACGAAGGGTTGGACACACCTCTGACTGAGCAGTTTACTGTTGGGGTTCCCAAATCTGCCCTCGTTGCGGTGGCCGCTCATGAACATGTTCCTTGATCGAACAATTATGTTTCTTAGTCAACTTATTGTATTAAGATACGATCTTAGCTAATAAAATTTTCTATTACAGTAAAATAAATTTTCTATTACAGCAAATTTAACCAAAATAATAATGATGCTAAATATTAAAATAAATTTTATTGTTGTGTAGATATGTCATTTATCGATACAAACATATTTGCTCTAAGTTTGGACATTGTTTTTATGTCAGCAGTTTCATTTTTGCAAAAACTTGAATTAAATTGATTCCTTAGTGAGAAAACTAAAAATAAAGAGAAAAGCATGTGTTGGGTGACAATGCTGGGGATATCGCTTATCGGGAACTTATCGGTCGACACAAGATAAGTGGTAAATCGGCTGATTTATCGGCATATCGGCTAATTTATCGGCCGATTAAAAATATCGGTCAGACACCAGTAAGTGATAAATCTGCCGGTTTATCGGAATATCGGCCGATATATTGAACAGCGGTTGGGTCCACTTAGAGCACGTACAACGGGCGACGCTAGGGGGAGGCGCTAGGAAAAGAATCCTGGTTGTATCGGCAGTTTATGTGGAAATCTTGGCCGCTTTTTAGCATCAGACGCATAAACAAGCGTTCGACGCTTGCAAATCACTTAGAAAATCTAGCCCCTAGCGTCAGACGCTAGCCCATGATTGGGGTTTGACTTTTTAAGCGTCTCTGTAGGACGAAATAGGCCGTAGCCCCGCTATATTAATATAGCAACCACCCGATACAACCAACGAGAGACATGGCTGGGACGACAGCCAACAAGCACCCAACGAAAGGAAAAGAAAGAAAGAAAAGACGACATAAGCGGATTGACTAAACGACGAAGACCCGAAGTCGCTGCGCCCTCTCCGAAAAAGTACCACCACGCTCGTAACACCGAATCGACAAGTACCAAGCAGCACCTTCAAGAAGGAAAGTCACGCTGCTGCCGGACCAGCACACTAGTCCTAGGGTTTCCCCCGGCACGGAGGGAAGCGGATACAGGGTAGCCACGACGCCCTTCAGGAAGGAAAGATGCCACCCGAAGGCGGCACCGCGTCGGTGTCAGACGAACCGACAAGGATTTCTCCCGAAGACCCTATCCACACCCCTGACGATCCATAGCACATGAGCCCCTCGAGGACGAGCCTCGACACCACCATACTAGCCGCCCACCAACATGCGCCCAAACAACCGTGAAGCAACCATCGTCGTCTCACCGAAGAAGCCGGCACCAGGTCTGCAAGACGAGGTGAGGAGAGGATGAACCGGGACCGCAGTGCCGTGGCCGAGCGGGAGGGAACAACCTCCACCGTCGAGGATGGTAGTCGACCGGACGTAGCAGCAGAACACACCAGTCCCCGTCAGGGCATACCAGTCCTAATAGGGTCCGGCCGGGTCCAAAACGACCCGTGAAGCTCGCCGCCATGTTGCAACAAGGTCGGTCGCCGTCGCCGCTGCCCCTGCCCTCTCCTCCTCGCCTCGAACCACAGAACGCACGGTAGGTTCAGCCGGCCCATCCAAACCCAGATGGGCCTAGTGGGCCTGACCCAGCTAGGGCCAGAGGGCCCCGATCTGGCGGCCGGAGGCCGCTGTCACCTGCTGCGCGCCGCCGCCCGCCATACTGCGCCGCCCCGCAGCTCCGCGAGCGCCGCCGCCGCCACACCGCGTCTCTGTAAGCGTTCTGCAATGCACATGCCCTTAGTAATAGATGGGGTACCAGATAAATCAGTGTCTATTTATGTGTTCTTGTCCATTTTAGTATCTTTGAGTGAGTGTAGAGTATATGGCCTAACATATCTCTCGTGAGATGTCTCTAGATTGAATGAATATTGGACGTATGTGATGTTTATCAAAATGTGAGTGATGAGAGGCATGATTCTTCTTCTTTTTTCCAAGCTGTAAGCAATAGTGTTCTTGTGACTTTTGTTCCTGAGCTGTAACGAAGTCGGCGTGTTGCGTTGCACTCTGTGCCCACTACAGGACGCACCGTTATCGATCCCATCTAGGTGTTTCTTTGTTGGTTTATTTCTTGTTGTACTTGTAGTGATGCTGGGTCCATAACTTGAGCTGCATGAGGCATGTGAGTGCACAGCAAGAGTGTATGCGTGAAGCCGTGTACTTCGGGCCCAACCCTGGCCAACTACACACGAAAGAGTATGAACAGATTTACGATGGGTACGTTCAACTTTTGTTGTTGGACGACTTGGACATGTTGGGGGCCCTGCCCTGCACGGGATCTTGGATTATACATCGGCAATTGGAAACTTCGCTTTCTTTGATTGGTGTGGAATGATTCTCTGTCTCTAGCTTCCTCCTATTTTTGTCAGGTGTTTCGCACGGAAAATTAATTACTATCTCGGTTTCATAATATAAGACTTTTTAGCAATCTAAACTAGCTTCCTCAAAAGGCTTATATTGTGGAACAAAGGGAGTACTAGTTAAGGCCGGGCTCAGTGCATTGTGTCTTGTACAGTAGTACTCTTGTCAATTACTTATCGCACGCTTTTGATTTCGAATGCCTAAATGAGATAGATGATACGACGCATTCTCCTATGACTTTCATCATATACATTTTCATTATGCAGTTATATCTATGTTAACATTTGTCAAATATATGTATTTGTGGGTTACGAGTTTTGATCTAGCTAGGGTGTTTTAAAGTTGCAAGGATATCTCTAATTCGTGTATGGGCAGGAGATGGTTAGTTTTTGAATTAGGCCTCCTAGAGAATGTATCCGGCATTCCCATGCACTGGGTACTCTGAGTGCACCCAATACCAAACAACATGTTACACCTTTAAAGGGTTGAAAGAAACCACAAAGTCATAAGCTATGAGTCATGCTTAAGATACGTGTAGAACGGGTTTGTTGGGCCAACACGACCCCATGATCGCGTCCAGTATATCCAATATGGTTAATCGCATCGGATCACTGACTGCTACGTTGTGTGACTTTTGCACTTGAACTAATTCCGGTCTTCACAGTTTCGCCGACTATGGTTAATAAATATTTTGATCTGATTCAAAGCGCATGCTTCGGAACTCCTAAAGTTGCTTCCACTTATATGGTTGTTTTGTATGTGTACCTCTTTTTTACATAAAATATGTCCTACAATAAACATAAACTTTCTCATACTAAATTATGCTTTTGAAATTATGTTAACTGAGGAACAACAAAAAAAATTAGAATCTTTTTATTGTGGAATAACAATGATGAACTATGTATCAAATCTACTACTATAATACATTTTATAATTATAGTATACTGTATTATATTATAAAATTTTAAAAAGAGACAAAAATCTCCGATCGCGTGAGAGGCTATCGAACCAGGAAAATTGTTCGATTACACGAATAGTGGTGCTACAATGTAGGGAACAACTATACTGTCAGTGGTGATTAATGTGTGACACGTCGATAGCTTTCTTAGGCGCACTAGGTCGATTTTCGCCACTTACACGGGAGAAGGTATAGTTAACTATAGAAATCTAGAAGAATTTGAAACTATGAGAAAATTGTGATAATAGAAGAAACTAGTGAGACGTTAAATTCATGCAAGTGGAAGAGTAAGTTTACGTGAAGTTAGTCGAATTTCTTTGGATGAGATGACACCATTCCTTGGAGTGGAAAACAACCACATAATCATCAATAATGCTTAAAATAATTTTCTATTACACTTAACCAAATTAAAATACATAACATTTCTAGTAAAAATATACAATGTTAATCATTACTATTTCAACTTATGTCGTTTCAAATACTCCAATAATCAGAAATTGTATGTCACAATCGAAATTGGGTTAAGCATTTCACTTTTGGTAAATTGACATTTAGTAAAACCATTCATTCAAAATAGTGTTTCTAATATGGGGAAAGCTAAATAAATACAAAATTCATGCCTCAACGTGCTAGTCTATGAAACCTATAAATAATGTACTAGCAAAACCTAGTCGCTATGCTATGGATACAATATAGATAAATTATATTATTTGGTTAGCACTGCCCCTCAAAGATCAATAGCACATATAAGCTGCTATATAATTGAGGAGCATGGTTAAATTTGTATGTTGCAGATGAGCTTTATTCGACTTGAGATAGTTTATAATGGTTGAGAAATAGACTTGGGAGGTGTGAGTGATTCATCCCGACCACCAAATTCTATCTAGTACATAGTAAATATAGAAATATATATGTGATCTTCTGAATTTAGTATCTGTAATTATCATGAAAAAAATTTGAAAAAATATCTCGACTGATATTTCTAGATGCCTCTGCTTCTGAATGTAAGGCGTAAAGTTTTCCGAGTAAAAATCCAGAATATAAAGTGTATTGTGATTTATGGACAATTTTATTCATCCAAAAATGAGTTTCAATCTATAAAGGAGGATTTATGAAAGTGATTGTCTTCAACGTGACTATTAGGGACTTCTCTCTCCCTATTTTTCCAGGGGAAAATGAGTCCACTGTATGCAAGGTCTGACTTCTTAATAATCGTGCAAGAAAACTATACGCCTTACATTCAAGAATGGGAGGGAGTAGTATATATTCCTATGTCATATTTGAGTAAACACAATATTTTGTATAAGATATGCCAACAAAATGTTTTTGTCCTAGAATCTGAGAAATTCCCGTTTCTTGTTTTCCATGTTTTTAATATGTTTATCGATCACATTGTTGTTGGTTCAACAACCAGGATAAAATACATGCACACTCTCTACTTGGTACCAAAGCAATTTTGTCATGACGTTTCCCAATGTTCACGAAATAAATTCCTAATGGCCAGGTTAACATTGAGTTCCATAGCTACACCTCTGCCGCATATGTAAACTGACACACAATTAATCCTGGTAATTCGTTCAATATAACTGGATAAATATGAACACAACATTTTAAACACACGATTAAGAATGGATAAATAAGACACCTCCGCTGGTAAGTATTTAAACATAGCAATGTGGCATCCTGTTTCAATTAATTGTATTCTCTCAAATTTCAGCCGTAAGAACACTAGCAATATGACAACTCAATAAACAAATTCCAAACCAATATGTATTAAGGCTCGGAATCTAATAGGTTCAAATATTACAGCACGGATGAGGCAATCACGCATCTCGTGCGCACAGTAATATTGATATCATATTATCCGACAAAGGCATGGTTTCAGCAACATAAGACAAGTAAAATGGCCGAGGCAGTGCTTTATTCCACACTGGGTTCTAGCTCGGAAAACTCAAATGTGGGGGGGGGGGGGGGGGGGGGGTGGGGGGGGGGGGGGGGGGGGGGGGGGGGGGGGGGGGGGGGGGGGGGGGGGGGGGG